>CM040403.1:9451853-9456429 GCA_022702515.1 Ilyophis sp. 1 JC-2022 | reverse complement strand
TTGGCAATACGATGTAATGTCTTCATGCAATAAATAGGCTATTGAATTGAATTGAATTGAGAGAGAGAAAGAGAGAGAGTGAGAGAGAGCAGAGAGAGAGAGAAAAGAAAGAGAGAAAGAGTGAGAGAGGAAATAAGAGAAAGAGAGTGAGAGAGGAAGGGAGAATAGTGAAGAGAGAAGAAGGAGAGGGAAGAGAGAGAGAAAGAGAGAGAGGAGAGAGAGGAGAAAGAGAGAGAGAAAGAGAGAGAGAGAGAGAGAAGAGGAGAGGGAGGAAAAAAGACACATTACAAACGAGAGCACAACACCGGACAAAACAACACCTCCACAGAACTGCAAAGACACAGACAACAGAGTTAATCACAGGCTTATCCAAGAGAGAGTCAGAAAAGAGAGGAACGAGGGAGAGAGAGGAGAGAGAGAGAGAGAGTGAAAGAGGGCTCTATTCAATCTCCTACTCAGTTTCACTTTGTCCTTAAAGGTTACTTCGTTTTGATTTACATTTTAACTTTATTAATTCCTATAATAACCCCCCCCTCGTCGTTTTAGTAGGTACGCATATTGAGAAGTTACAAACTAGTTGTCACCCATGCACAAATAAACCTGCCTTTGTTCCATCCTTTTTCCTCACGCTCCAGATCAGAGTCTGTCTTTCACCTCTCAAAAACAGGGTAACCTGCGTCTAAACCGCCCGTCCGCCCTCCCCCTCCATAATTTCCACATAAGCTTAAAGAGCATTTACAGAAGGCCGTCTGGAAACATTTGAGTTGGTCTGTTATTTAAAAGCGTAAGTACGACGAGACGACGACAGCAGCAGCGCTGAAAAACGTAGTCTCTATATTATGTGCTTTGCTTTTTAATGCTTAAGTTCCTTCACCCTGTGGTTAGACTGCATGGACGAGAGACAGAAGAAAGCACGCGGCAGATTTCTACAACTTGTTCCTCGGCCATTTTCCTCCATAGCAACATAAAGCAAAATAAATAACAGCAGCAAATCTGTAGACCGAATTATCGTTACCTGACAAATGTCACGAGACAGGTTATCAGAGGAAGCGCTGAGCCTGTTTTCAAAGTGTGCTCTTGGGTTAATCTTGGAGGAACACCGCCACATATTGACCAACATGGAAATACATGCAGAATACTTCACTTTATTTTTTATTTATTTTTTACTATTGACCAAAACTGTGACGTTTTTGTTGACAATGCATTAAGTAGAATGATCACAGTCTTTCTAACTAAAGTGTGATGTGTTCTAAGTGAAACCTGGAGGAAATATAAGCTCTAAAACTCCCAGAGGGAGGGAGGGAGGGAGGGCATTCAGGCTGAATATCAGGTCCCCTGGGGCCTGGCGGTAAATACAAATCCAAGTTTCAAACCCCCCCTCTCTCCTGCCATAGAAAGTACAGTCCCTGCTTAACGGCTACAACGTTACCACATTGGGTTCGATGTCTCTGTCTGACTATTTCCTTCCAATAAACGTGATCACCTCAGCTGTCACCATCAGTCAATGATTCCCATCAGTCAGAAACAGAGACGAGAATTATAATCTATAACAACATTCCTGCCAATATTAGCAATCTGTACTGTCATCCAAACACCTGCATCTAGCATAAAATTATATCTATTTCTCAAAATTTACTTTAATAGCATATAACAGCATCTTGTGTTAAAATCTTTATTTTTTTCCACCATGTCTTGTGCTGATGAAAATAGGCACATGATGATGCAATTAGATTTCAGTTTGGATTTGGTGAGAACTGTGCCAGCCCCCCTCAGTGTGTATCGGACCTTCTCATATCCTCAGGCTTCCGTTCTATCTGGTGCGATTAGGCCTGATTTTCAGTTAATGGACTAGTCAAGGTGTTCAATCAAGAGCTAGACCAAAGGCCTGCACTCAGTCTGGTCCTGTGTGTATAAGCTTGGGAACCCCGACTTTAAAGAGGAATATTCTTGTTATAATAGAAATGCAGATATAGGCAGAAAGATCTGAATCTCCCCCAAAATTTCCACAGTAACACTTCTACCTCTTCCTCTCGTACGCTCACACTTGTCTCACATCCTCCTGAGAGCCCTACATTAAACACGCCCTCTTCACGTGGAGGATACAGAAAATTTGACAAAAGGATAGCGTTTCTACATGGGTTTGGGGGCAGCATGCATCCTTAAGAAAACAGAGCACAGAGTCGGGGTCACCTACCGGGATTGTGTATGCGGTCCAGGAGTTTTGACTGACCGAGCGCTGACCACACCCCCGACGTGGATCAGGAAGCCGGCCGGAAAAGAGGTGAGGGTGAAGAAGGGGAACTCCTGTGGGCCAGAGGAGACAGGGGTGGGACACTTACAGGGACTCGAACCCAAGCAGCGCCGCACTTTAACCCTTTAAGGCGTAAGATCACAAATATGTCATTAGAATGTTCTAATGCTGATGTCACAATCACTGCTGAAAGCAATAGAATTCTAGAACAATCACTTAGAATTTTGAAAAAACATTCCAAAAAAACCTACTCTTCAAAGGGTTAAAGACCATAAACCGCACAGCGGCCTACAGGACGAACCACAACACATATGTGAATAAATTAACCACATCGCAAAGCTGATTTTTTTGTTCAAAGCAGCTTATCTTTCTTTCTGTCTTTTTTTATTTTTAAATGCAGTGCATTTATTTATGTTACCATTACGACCTGCGTGCAAAGCATACATCTGCAGCAAAATACAAAATACAAAATGTAAATATTTCAACAAAGGCGGCCCCCATTTCCAAATCCAACCACAAAAGAGAGAAAGAAGGATTGAGGAGACAATCCTTCTCAGGCGTCATGCAGAGTTAAAGTGAGTGAAAAGTAAAAAGAAGAGCATTCGTCCTCATGCTGCTGGTCTGGCAGGGTCATAATATAGCAGGGGAAATGGGGATGGCTCGCGGCTGAAAGCCAGTGCTTTACAGCGGGGTGGCCAAAGCAAAACGGCGAGTTCACCAGCACGCAAATGTCATGATTCATGGCGTGAGACGGGCAAATTAAGAGAGCCCTGTTCAGGCACCCCTGACACGGTGGATAACATCCCTCTGACACGGTCTCTGCACACAGGCAAAGCACCTCATATCCCTTTATAAACACCTCATATCTCTTCATAAACACATCATATCCCTTTATAAACACCTCATATCCCTTTATAAACACCTCATATCCCTTTATAAACTCCTCATATCTCTTTATAAACGCCTCATATCCCTTTATAAATGTCTCATATCCCTTTATAAACGCCTCATATCCTTTATAAACACCTCATATCCCTTTATAAACACCTCATATCCCTTTATAAACGCCTCATATCCCTTTATAAACGCCTCATATCCCTTTATAAACGCCTCATATCCCTTTATAAACGCCTCATATCTCTTTATAAACACCTCATATCCCTTTACAAACACCTCATATCCCTTTATAAACACCTCATATCCCTTTATAAACACCTCATATCTCTTTATAAACACCTCATATCCCTTTATAAACACCTCATATCCATTTATAAACACGTCATATCCCTTTATAAACATGTCATATCCCTTTATAAACGCCTCATATCCCTTTATAAACACCTCATATCCCTTTATAAACGCCTCATATCCCTTTATAAACGCCTCATATCCCTTTATAAACGCCTCATATCCCTTTATAAACGCCTCATATCCCTTTATAAACACCTCATATCCCTTTATAAACGCCTCATATCCCTTTATAAACGCCTCATATCCCTACTCCGGGTTGGCTGTGGCGGTACCGAGTGCTGACGTCCCAGGGTGTGAAGACAGCATTAAGTCAAGGAGTATTTTAGCCCCAGGCCTTTTGACCATTTAAATAACTTTAATCCATTTAAATGATTAGGGATTACTAGTATGCTCCTATCTCCTATAACCCAATCCTCTGTTGCTTGCTATTGGCTGGGCAAGGTACAATGTGGCCTTTGAAGACTTCTTTTTAATTCATTCCAGTATTTAAAGTGGGTAAAAATTTTTAGTTATTATTTTGTGAGTTGCTATGTGCTTTTAATAATTATAACAAGAATATTCAGCTACTCTATTCTTTGGGGGGGTTACAATTGTCTCTGGGCTGGTATTTACTCTGCTTGTGGTGGGTATTTTACTCTTTGATGCTATGGTGCTAAGAAGCTACCAGGCCAATCCTAACAGAATGCAACTACTTACATGGAACAATTCACATTACGCCGTTTGCATGACACGAATACAAAGAAAAGCATGCAGAATCAAAGGCAGTCTCTCTATTTTACTGAAGGTACGTACTTATTACTAAAAGCATCAAGTTCCAATTTGAGAAAATAACACGACATAGAACTTAAAAGCGTATTCCTAAAATAGGTGTTGCCATGACAATGGGCATTAGAACGGTCAGGTGAGTCAGGTGTACTGGTCGTTGCTATAACCACTGAACAGGAGTGATGAGAATGATGAAGAAAAACTAAAATACTCAAAATACTCAAAATAAACTGCTCCTTCCCCAGGGAAGAGGGAATTTGCCATGAGCTCCAACTTTTCAAAAGTGACTTCAATCATCTTGGATGTAAG
>CM040403.1:9194353-9449353 GCA_022702515.1 Ilyophis sp. 1 JC-2022 | reverse complement strand
AACTTTCACCTGAATTTAGTCTCCTCCATGAATGCAGTGATATTTTAGGTTAAAGGGGAGAGGAGAGGCACTCAGCCAACAGTTTTAACAGAAGCCCTGAAATGTAGTCATTTTCTATATATTCCATTCCACACAATTTCTTCAGACTTCCTGTTCAGGGCCAAAAACCCCAGGAGGTGAGGCATGGTCACATGACTGTGGAATTCTATAAAATGTTTGCTCTTGCTCTGAAAAGAGACCTTCACCTGCCCACATTCCACAACGCCTGGGAGAAAATAATGACATTATTGCCACCTAGCCAGTATAACCTTGACTAGTTAGCAGCAGTCAAATAATAACGGCTCCTGTTAAGGCTGCTAACAGGCTACTGCAAATTGACACGAACTGCTAAACTTTTTAAATATGCAACAAAAAAAAAGGATGCAATCATCTGCATGATACCGTACAGTAGCTAATCCTATAACGAATAGTTCTGGTTATAATAACCACAGTTATCCAGCGTTGTGGTTTCTGTGCACCAAAGATGCATTAGCAAAGGGAGATTAAAGCAGTCTGAATTACTCCTTGGATCTAAAAACAATATTTTCTCCAAGTTAAATAGTGTTCAAAATTACTTTAATAATTCCCTGGATTTCTGTTTCAACTGAGAAAAAAAATAAAAGAATGGGGCTTAGCTCGACATAGTTAATTGAGGAAGCAAGAAGGTAGCATTAGTAAGGTGACAAACTCCAAACTCTAGAAGGGTATAAAGCGTGAGCAGATGTCATGAAAACAAATGCTTTTTATAGAAAGTGGTGTGAATAATGAATATACTACATATATATTCTGAACATAAAACTGGAATGGAGAAGGTAGGTGTATACAACTCCATTGGTGTATTGACCAAACAAGTAACCATGGTGACAGTTAATGGCACATGGTGTGTTAAGTTATGAGCCAAAATATGAAATAATATCATAATAGTAATCAATAAAAATAAATAGAAAAAAATTAGAAAACTGAAAAAATACAAAAATACAAAAAATAAAGTCTATTATTCTTTCAAAAGTTTAGTGTTTGCCGTTTAATTTTTTCCTCATCAAACCAAGTGCAATCAGTTGTTATGGCATGTCTGGGGTTGGGGGTTGGGGTCAGGGGCAAAGGGGGCGGTGCACGTTGTTAGGGCAGCTACAGAATTTGCATAAATGGGCATGTCCTACCAGAGGCCGCCAGTAGCAGGTCCTCACTGAAAGAGACACTTTTTCTCAGCCCAGCGGGGGGGCCTAGGAGGCCGGAGTGCGGAAGAGAGAGAGGGCTGAACCCCTGGCCTGTCTCAGAGCCCGGGATCAGATGCAAAGCATTTGAGTAATTGGGCGAGAACACGATGGGCAGGAGAGGGGAGCTGGGACACAGGAAAATCCCGGGTCCCCTGTGGGGCCTTGCTGTGGGATGGAAGGAACAGAAAGAGGAGGTGTAGAAAGAGAGAGAGAGAGAAATGAAAAGGTTCACAAGATCATGAGAGTGACAGACAAACTGGTAGGTACAGAACATGGCTGGGGTGCAGGAGAGAGAAAAAGAGAAATAAAAAGGTAACACATGGGAGATGGCGGGGGATGAGTTTAGGGGATGAGTTTAGGGGGCAAATTGCATACATTATAGAAAGACACAAGAGCAAAGAGGGAAGGTGTGTAGGCTTACACGAGCCTCCTTACGCCCATTTCTAGACCAAAAGGGACAATAACACCCCTCCACTAACTGCTTGGAGGCCACAAACCTGAGGTTTCGCTTGATCTCATTTTACCCCCTGGATATTGTTTAATCAGTTTTTTTACGACGCACTCGGTTAGCAGGTGCTTCTGAGGGGTACAGATAGTACCGTGATGAAGCCTGGCGGAAACTCAAAGGTACATTCGTCACAAAACGCCACGTGACACAACACAGGATGACTGATCTGAAATGGGTGTGCTGTCACTTAAAACTACGCATGGTAATGCAGTGCACAACATAGCACATTGCCCAATTGTGTCTTTATCAACTGATGCATTAAAAACTCTCAAAAGGCGCTGTTTGCATCTATTGAAAATTAAATAATGTTACATACAGGGTGTGGAAAACTTTGATTCTGGCTGGTAACATTTTTACTCTAGCAGCCACTTAAGGCCCGTCCACACAAAGAACGATAACTATAACGCAAAATATTAATTTATCGTTTTAAAGGTCATTCTAACTCAAGTGGATGGCGGAGTCCACACCACAACCATAACGACAACGACAGTGGCTAACGATATCGTTGGGATCACTTTCAGAGCGATTTGATGAACGATAGAAACACTGAAAGCCAATAGAAATCCATCAGAATTTACAGCGCGTGCTTGGTGCCACTGTTTACAGAATGTTATCGTTCATCAGTGTGGATGCTCACATCGTTATCGTTATAGTTATCGTTCTTGGTGTGGATGGGCCTTTACTATTTGCCAGGAACCAACCTGCTTGTGTTATATTGTAAAAGGTAATGTGGCTGGTAAAAAGATTTTTAGAATCCACACGCCACTCTGGTCAGTGGGTGAAAAAGTTAACTTCATACCCTGGTTACATAACATTAAACAAAGCAATCATCATTTCTAATGACTTTTGACCCATTAGAAAACACATTGTATGGCCAAGACAAGCAACAGCAGCATTTCTAATCTGACTTCGAGGCTATTGTTGATGCTGAAATCAGTTATGTTTCTAAATTGGTTTTGTAATACTGCAAATTAGCCCGCCTTTTAAGAGTTTCAGGAATACAAAATTATAAATGAAAAAATAAAATAAACACACTCCAGGTCTTATTTTAAAATGATCAAGCAATTATCAGATATTCCAATTCATCAGTAAGTACTTTTGGTAACAGCCATAAAATATAATTAAATTTTATATTAGCATTAGCCACATGGCAAATGTAGTAGTTTACTACAATTATACAAAACTTAAGTTACAGGGATGCTTAGGGCACCATGCTAATTTCCTGTGTAAATTGATTGTAAAGCAAATATGCATTTCTGTGGAAAGAATCATGTCCAGTCACATCTGTAACTGTGCCACAGTGCCAGTGCAGCATGATTTCTGCTCCTTTTTATTACATATTAAGCATTAATGCACTGTAAGACCTTCAAGCTTGATAAACTGGAGTGACTACAAAAAACTGAATATCTAAACTTGGGGGGGGAAGTGGATTTGTGCAAACAAGCAGATGGATTGGGAAAATGAAAAAAAAATGGGAAAACCAAATAAAACTCCAAAATAAAAAAAGAATCACAAAACACAAAGCGGTGGGACGTGCCTTACCAGTTTTAGGTGTCAAACTCAAATCTGTATCAGAGGAAGAAGACTGTCGGCTGTAGGACTTGGAAGGTGAAAAGGAATAAGTTTGGGTTTTCATTGGGGTGGAGGGTCCAGATGAATGAGTATTAGGGTTGGGGTCTTCGCTGAAGGGGAGCCTGCCAGAAGAAGGTGGAAAGACATTCAGTAACCCACCGTCGCCGTGGAGACCCGGGGAGAACGGGACCGACCCACAGAGAGGAAGAGGAGGAGGAGGAAGAGAAGGAGGAGGAGGTGGCCCCCTGAGTCGGTCTGCTCGTTTGTCTGTGTGTGTGTGTGTGTGTGTGTGTGTGTGTGTGTGTGTGTGTGTGTGTGTGTGTGTGTGTGTGTGTGTGTGTGTGTGGTTGTTCTGGGACGGGATGACTGCTTGCCAGTAGAAGTGCAGAACGAGGACTGATGGCTGACTCAGAAAAACAACGCAACTCAGAAAAGAAAAGAAACAACATTAATTTAAAAAATGGGTTAATGCCAAAAAAAATTATAAAAGCGAAATGCAGAACATTTTTTTTTTCAGCTAACCAAAGCAAAAAATCAATAAAACCGATCCAAAAAAAAATTCTGTTCCATTTTAGTTATCTGGGCTGTAATAAAGAAAAAAAAAAATATATATAGAAATAAATACATAAACAAAATATACAAAAAGAAAAACCTGCTGATGTAATCTTTTTGACCGGCTGATCTTTGAAGATTCAAACGGAATCACATACCCTGGAGGAGCAACCATTTATAATAATTTTTTGGGGTGAGGGGAGGGTGTAAATGCACCCAGCTTGGGCTTCGCCTGTGTGTTCGGTAATGCTTTGGAAGCTGAAGGACTTTGAAGCTGGTGATGGCACAGCCCTCTCCTCCTGGTGTTGAGAAGCAGGGTTGGTGTGGGGGGGGGGCGCTAAGGTAGACAGGGGATGGAGGACCAGGGTACCTGCCTACACTGCCTGCCTGGCAATACAGTCTGAGGCATATGCTCACGGCCCATCTCTCCCAAGCTCCTGAGTCTATGCAGGCTCATACCCGTGAAGATGAGTGTGGGAACAGACACAGAGAAGTTCTGAGAGAGCCGTGAGCCGGAGGCAGTGTGAATGGGGCTGCTGTGGGTGGAGCGGCATCCGTGGCCGGGCGGGTGAGCCAGTGGAGACCTGGGAACCACGGTCAGCCGTAGAGGAAGAAAGGAGGGGGAAAACACACGCACGCACGCACACGCACACGCACACAGACACGCACACACACACACACATTGAAGAAAAAAGAAGAGGAGAAGAAAAAAAAAAAAAAGAACTAGAAGAGGAGGAAAAAAAGAGGTGCCTTTCGTTTAACCCCCCCCCCACCCCGCAAACTCCAGGCAAACCAGTTCACCACCTGGAAGTTGCAAATTGAGGGCAGACGCACCATATCCACGCATGCACACACCCCCCCCCCCCCAAAGTTGATTCAGAGGAGACAATTTCACAAGCACAAATAGGAACCATGCAGGCTGCATGACCCAAAGCAGAGGGTGGACCACCGGGGATATTATGGGCGCAATTCTCTCCTGACAGTCTATTATTGGATTCCTAAGAGGCATTTTCAGAAATGCTTAATCATGCAAAAGTCAGTAGAGTGCATTGTGCGTGTACAATAGACTGCTCCCCAGCCTGTATACTGTAAATGCACTCAGGCTTCAGGCGCTAGCATTATGTAACACTCAGCCCTGTGCCCAACGTGCCCAGTCTACTCCACTGCCTCCATCTTTAATACTGCCTGATTGGAGACAGCAGCTTAATTACAGCCTGGCACTGCTCTCCACTGCGTCTTTTCAGCATCTGTCCTCTTATAGAAACTGCAGCCAGACACTAGCGATGCCGTTTGCACAATCCAGAGCGGCAAACCGTGAAAAAAGGCAGCCGTCCGGTAAACAGTCTGTATTGCAAAGCCGATTTAAATTCACAGACATATGGCCTGATTCACTAAGACCTCTAGCGCGTGCAAAACCTTTCAGCACACGCTAAACCAATCACATGACAATGGCATTTGTTTCGCATCAATAATCGGTTGTGTCATTAGTATTGCGTGTGCTAAAAGGTTTTGCACACGCTAAAGGTCTTCGTAAATCAGGCCCATAGCGCCTTTCCGATAAATGACATGACATTTCAGCAGATGCTCATATTCAGAGCGACATACGTAAATAACACACATAACTGCCCAAAAAAACACCAATTCCTATTCCTCCATTTTCCTCCCATCCCAGTGAGGCACCAGACAGGTGTTTGCATGCAGATGCAAATCAGAAAATCAGCCATGCTACAGGTGAGCCGGGCATGCAGGGCCTGGTGCGCAGGTGCAAACAGGAGCATTTTCAAGGCAGATATGTTCATGTGGAGCGCAAAATGTTACTCTTGGAGGCTTTGGCGTTCTAGTATTACAAAATATAGTCATTACCCAATACAGAGATACTTGTACTGTGAATTTGTTGTTGCTTCAGCAACAAAGTTGTTTTTTCAATATATATATATAGAATTTATATATATATAGAATTTTTCATTATATACATCTTTTTTTGTAAAGAGGCTGAAGGAGAAATGTACAGCAGGGACAGGGCAGGAAGGTGGGGGCAGGGAACTGAAAGGATGGAATAGTGTTGGGTGTGTGTGGGGGTGTGTGTGGAGGTGCGTGGAGGTGGGGGTGAGGGGTTGAATGCACACAGTACTCTGTCATGCGGGTGTGTCTGATCCCACCTACCCCATACTTACTCTCTGATGTCTTTGGATGGGGAATTGCATGCAGGTGGGGCAGCCGTTGAGGGGTTACTCAGCTTATCCAGAGTGCAGGCCGTTCCGATGGCCCGGACCACCAAGCCGGACTCCCCCTCCAGGTCGAAGCACTGCAGGTAGCCTACCACCGCATTGCCTCCCATCTCCAGCACTTTCAGGCCGATCTTCCTCTGGAGCTCACCTGCAGGAAAGACAGCGTAAGAGCTCCTTTAGAGCACTGCTGCTAGTGGCCTCCTCATCTGCTCCTCACTGTGGAGGTGTGAGGGCTCCCTCCTTCTAGGCCAGGGATCGTCAACCCTGGTCATGGAGAGCCACAGGACCTGCCGGGCTTAATCTTCACCAAAAACGAATCAGCGACTAATTCAGACCCAAAGAAACCAGGCGAGGCGACTTGCTGCTTTAATTGATCAATTAAGTACTGAGTAACAACAAAAACCAGCAGACCCTGCGGTCCTCCAGGACCAGAGTTGAGAAACACTGATCTAGATAGTAGTTGAACGGTGAGCACTAGGTACCCTTTAGTGGTAGGAAAATGGCGAGTATTGTTGTGCTGAACGGTCGGTTCTCGTCATCTCGTTATTTTACGTTATAATAGTCCCGTACCGGACATGAGTGAAATGAGCCTCTGCCGAGCCTCGTTGGACGCTCTGGGGGTGCGGATTCGGTCGATCCACTGGTACTCCGGATCCTCGTTCACCACCAGCTCCTCCACGAAGCCGTGCACCATCGCCGCCCGGTAACATCTAGGTATAGATGTAGCTGCAAAAAGACCCACAGTCCGTCATTCTTAATGGCCTGGAGCCCATAGCAGACCTCGGTGAACAGCCGCACTCTGCAACATTGTCCGACAGTAATGAACCACACTGCAGTCCCGTAAACGAGCATTCTCAATCACCTTTGAGTAAAAGCTCCCCGTTTGGTTTGGTCAAACTTTTTTACAGGAAATCAAACCTAAGCATTAGCCTTTCTACCATAGTGCACAGATGTACCAAGCTTTTCAAAATGCAATAAATAACGAGGCAATAAAAATGCATAAATAATAACCACAAGCATATGAATAAAACAGGAACTACAAGTCCCATGAGAGTGCAACATTTATCCTTGCGGCAAACGCAGTCCAGGGAAAATGAATTCAGACTTACTGCAAAATAATTTGACTCCGCAGGATGATTGCCTGAAGCGGTTCAGATCATTGAAGAGATCCACCTTCACAAGAATATTAATCTCCCCACGGATACCTTGGCATGGTTGAAAGAATTGCCATGAGAGCACACTCCAGACCTCATGAATCCAAACATGCATTCATATGGCACTCTATACCATGAACGGGAACACTGTAAAGGAACTTGTTCTAACAAAATAGAGTATGATGACACTAACTTAGCATATGTAATGTAACAAATTAACAATAATAATAATTATTATTATTATTATTATAAAAAAGGAAATACTTAATTTATGCAGCATTTTTCAAAAAAGATGCTCTAAGCCCTTTCCAAAAGATAATATAGCAGGATATAAAATAAATTCTTAATAAACATGCATAATACACTGCCTGGCAAAAAACTCTAATATTTAGTTGAACTGCCTTTAGCTTTGATTACGACGCACATTCGTCGTAGTATTGTTTCGACAGCCTTATGCAATGTCACAACAATTATTTCCGTCCAGAGTTGCATTCATTTTTGGCCAAGATCTTGTATTGACGACGGGAGAGTCGAACCACTCTGTAAAGTCTTTTCCAGCACATCCCAAAAGCTTTCAGTGGGGTTAAGGTCAGGACTCTGGTGGCCAATGCATGTTTGAAAATGATTCCTCATGCTCCCTGAACCACTCTTTCACAATTTGAGTCCGAAGAATCTTGGCATTGTCGTCCTGAATATGCCCATTGATGGAATAACCTGGTCATTCAGTACATTCCGGTACTCAGCTGACTTCATTTTATTGCTGCATAACGTTGCTGAGCCTAGACCTGACCAATTGAAGCAACCCCAGATCATAACACTGCCTCCAGAGGCTTGTACAGTGGGCACTATGCATGACGGGTGCAACGGCGACTTTTTTTTTGGCCAGGCAGTGTATATGACTTGGGGAAATTAAAACGGAAACGACACTGAGTTAGATTGGACTCACCATGTATTGTGTCATAAATGGGGAACCATCCAGAGATTACAGTAGCAGCTTCATTTGATAATAGAGGGTCTATGTCTATGTAGACCTTGCCTATGGCATCGTTAGCACTGTAGGTATCATGGTCCAGCACTGTAATTTGTAATGGCTCGTCCTGCAAATCTTCATCATCCACCTGGATTAGAAAATTTCAACGACAAATAATTATGTTGCTGTCATTGCATTTTTTCTTTGTATCTATACGCCAAGTACACACCTTACTCAAAATAAAAGCTCTCACCAACAGTTATAGGAATTACATTAATAAAAGGCAGAGGAAATCCAACATGCATTTCGTAACAAAAGATCTAAAGCACATTATAAAGACGTTACCTCGAACCTGCGTCAAATGCAAAGTACATTACAAAATAGCATCAAAAATTAGACTAGTTACCTCAAATTTGAACCACTCCGAGTTCCACTGTGGGTTAAGGGATTTGGGGCATACGTCCGTTTTAAAGGTTGTGTTTCCAAATTTCACCTGTAAAAAGCAATATTCACTGTGCTTTACCTGTGCAAAATAATACGCTACCATTCCTATCAAGAAGATGATTGCTGATAAATTGCTTTGAAAAAGGATGTGACGTTTAGGTAATGTTATAACGTCACTCACCTCAACAAATGCGTCTGTCAGGTCACTTGCTCTATCCATAACGGGCAAATGACGCCCAGCCACAATCTTGGCCTTCAATTTCCCCGGCATGGTTACTACTGTCGATAACGTCACAGTCAAGACATAACAGCATTTGAGATAGCACAATTTATGACATGGAAAGATTTTGAATTAATGAATTAAAACAATTGTGTGTTTTAAGTTAACAGCAAACAGGATCTTGTCTTGCACAGTAAACCTTAGCTAACGTCACCGGTGTCTTCAGCAATTAAACCTGCATTTGAATTTTGACATTTAACGTTAGCTGACACTCTTATCCAGTTTTGGGTGCATTAGAGGGAACGCCACCAGTAAATGACTTTATCCAGTTATCGGTGTCTTGTGACAACACGGGAGCACATGGACGTGTGACAGATGTGTTTGACAGGCGAGCGTGAGCGCGCGCGAGCAGGGCAGGCTACATTTTCTGCAGTCAAATAAGCATCTTTTGCGAACGTTAACCAGCGACCAATAAAACATGCGACACCATCTGTAACGTTAGCTCACGTAAAAAATACTAATGATTAAATAAATGCACAAGAAAACAACAATAATTAACTTACCAAGTAAAAAGACAGTAATCTGCGCAGGATTCTCGAAATGAGCCGATTCGGTCTCCTGGCAGCATTAGCTTAGCGCCAGCTAACACTGGCCATCCAACAACACGCTTGGGTTCTAGCCTGCGTAGAAGTACCTTTGCCACTAACTGCGCATTCATAAAATGTTTCTAATTAGATACTCATGCATAGTGTAAGGACTAACGTTAGCTGATATTAAGAAAAGACAGACAAGCTGTAATTCCGCAGAAGTGCAGAATGCGGAAGGGGCCTAGCGCAAGGAACACTTGTCGCCTATAAGTCACTAACGTTAGCTAGCTAGCGAGCTCATTGAAATGACACCGTTCGCTGCCTCGTTAGCGAGCTAGCTAAACTAACGAACGAACACATGAACGAACAGGTAGCTCTTTAATTAGTTAAATGAAATGTCATTTTAAAATGCTCATACCTGAAGCTATGTCACACAAGATAGCCGCAAGAAGCTTCGCTTCAATCGGACATTACTGACACTCCGTCCGCTCGACCTCCTCCTCTTCTTGCCCATAACATGAATGTGAAAAGGTGAATCTTCAGTTTTACAGAGGGGTTCGTTGTGCCTTAATCCAGTTTTTTTGCTAAACGGTAGAACGATTTACGAGCTTATTTTCAACGTGTGTTCTAAAACCATGTAACTCAGAGGAGCTAGCAGGATAAATACATGGAAACTCTTGTGGAAGATACAATTCGCCCAGACAGTAGGCTACCTGGGAGCCGCTCGATCTCATACGCGCTGCACTGGCAACACCATAGATATAAAAACACCACTTCAGCGTTGAATGGCGATCAAAAGCAATAACTTCCGGGAGTGTGTGTATTACTTCCGCCTTTGTTTGAACGTCTACCTTCAAAACAATATCAATCAGACATGATACAAATTTTGAAAAGAAGCTGTAAAACCTAGTGGATTGCAACAATTCATGGCCTAAATTGTAAAACCCCTGATGTACAGATTGCTGTAATCAATTTCCAGTAATAATATAATGGGCTCAACGTTTCTGGAAGGGAAGAAAAGTATCTTTGTGTTTGTTCTTTAAGTCACCAAAGCAGTCTGTTATCCAGCCTTGAAGTGGTACATTGCAGGCATTTAGCAGACGCTCTTATCCAGAGCGACTTACACAACTTCTTATATTTATCCATTCATACAGCTGGATACATACTGAAGCAATTCAGGTTAAGTACCTTGCTCAAGGTTACAATAGCAGTGTCCTACCTGGGAATCGAACCTGCAACCTTTCAGTTACAAGTCCAGTTCCTTACGCTATTATACTATACTGCCGCCATGGTACAACATGATATTTAAGCCAACTGAAGAACATCGAATTAGCAGAGACCTCAATCCTTAAGTACGTCAAGCATAGTGTTAAGTGCATTCAGTGGGTCAAAACAAATTACTATGGCTTAACTAGCTTAGTTACAGTAGCCGTCTGTGGATTTGGATCACACACAAGTAGCTTTTATGCCAGCAACATTTTTAGTTCATTTAAACTAAAATATTTGTTCAGTTCAGTGTGTTTGTTTAAAGCAGGGGTTTTAAACCTTGGGATCCAGGGACCCCCCACTCAAAGGCATTAAAAAAAAAAACATCATAAGTTAAAAAGGGTTATATATATATATTTTTAAATAACACAGACCCCCTATTGAAAACCTATAGGTTTTAAAGGGTATCTGTCCACAGAGCAGGTGGCCCTGCAGCAGACCATCATGAAGGAGACTAAGGTGAACAACCGGCTCGAAGAACTGCTGTGGAAGCTCCACAACGAAGACCTGTGGGGCCCCTGAAATCTGCCGCCCTCCCCATCCTTCCAGTCTTCCCGCAACTCTGGCTCCTGCTCCAGACCCCATTCTCCTCCAGCACCCCACTCTCCTCCCGCAACTCTGGCTCCTTCTCCAGCACCCCACTCTCCTCCCGCAACTCTGGCTCCTTCTCCAGCACCCCACTCTCCTCCCGCAACTCTGGCTCCTTCTCCAGCACCCCACTCTCCTCCCGCAACTCTGGCTCCTTCTCCAGAACCACACTCTCCTCCAGCACCCCACTCTCCTCCCGCAACTCTGGCTCCTTCTCCAGCACCCCACTCTCCTCCCGCAACTCTGGCTCCTTCTCCAGCACCCCACTCTCCTTCCGCAACTCTGGCTCCTTCTCCAGCACCCCACTCTCCTCCCGCAACTCTGGCTCTTTCTCCAGCACCCCACTCTCCTCCAGCACCCCACTCTCCTCCCGCAACTCTGGCTCCTTCTCCAGAACCCCACTCTCCTCCAGCACCCCACTCTCCTCCAGCTAGCCCATCAGCTCCGGAGAGCCCTCTGGGAAAATAAGAAACACAATCTGCTCGATGTTATAAAAAAGAAAAACGATACTGTACAGTCGCGCTTCCCGAGCGAGGCCGGCCTTTGTTCTCCACCTTTCTCTCCCATATGGGAGGTGAAAACTGAAATCTCAGGACCTGAGGATAACTTCTCTGACTTCATTCCTTAGTATTTTCCATCATTTTTTTATTTTTTTTTTTAGATGTGGCAGGGGGGAGATTTACGAAGATAATGTGTCTGAAAATACAATTTCAACTTTGATCTAGGTTTAAGAATAAACCTGTGCATTCAAACATCCATAACTTAAGATTTAATGTCATTTTCACAACCACTAACTTACCGATTTATCCACTGTACTGACATTCTTCTTTGAGACGGCAGCATCTGGAAGACAGACGGCGTACACTGATCTCAGAGGACTACAGTCTACAACGATCAGTAACTCAGGTAGATTTACAGGTAGGCAGATGTAATTGCATGTCATCAAATGGCACAACATACACAAGTGTTTCAGAAACTGAAAAGTAGATGAAGGGGTCAAAGGTCAGGGTGTGTAATAAACGCTGCACCAGCGATGAAACCAGTGAGAAAGCGTGGGCCCAGTAATGACCAACCCTCAACCATTACAGGCAGCGTCTCAGCTTATGAGTCACCCAAATACGAATGATTCCACCAACAGTACATATACTGCAGTGCAGGTGTCATGGTTTGTGGGTTTTTGTTTTCTTTTCCGTTGCAGTTCTCGTCCTGGTTTCCCGATTGAGAATCTATCAGACTTTTTCCACGCTCCGTTCCGGGGTTTTGCTTTCCCTCGCTCGTTATTCTTTTCACCTGTGCTGCAACCTGCAGGGTATTTAAGTTCCTCACTTCCGCTTCCCCGGTGCTTCTTTGTCATTTGACATTGCATTGAGCCAGGTACTAGCGACCTCGTGATATTAAACGCTGTTTATGTTTACGAGGGACTTGCTATTAGCTTTTATTTCAGGTATGGGTATTATTCCTCCTGTTAGCATTCTGTGCTATTTATTTTATTCTTTGCTGTTCTCTCTGAGACAGTTTTTCTTTGTTTGTTTCATATTGGTTTTACATTTTCCCGTTTTGGCTCCAGTATTGAGCTCGGGAGATTTAGTTTGTGTTTCACTCGTTATTCGAGTTCGCACTATTTTAGTGGGTTGATTTTCATTTGGCTGTTTCACCACAAGAAAGTAGTTTCCTGTCTTTTCTTTCTTTTCATTAATTATTTTGTTACTCCCTTTATTGGTTCTCACTGCGTGAGTGACTTGTTCTGACCCCCCTACCTTCGCGTTTTATTATCCACCACTAAAATCCATTACAGCAGGAGTGTAGTGTATTATGACACATATTCGTAGAGGCCATATCTGCAGGTCAGACGGCTTGAGGAAGCCTCATTCAGTCGCTCCTGGTATCCCGCCACTTTAGCACTGAACTCAGATAGTCTGTAGATAGAAAAATGTTATTCAGACAGCGGCCATGAGGATGGGCACTATGTTGAAATGCTTGGCCACTGAACACAGCATCATATCAGCAGCTGTTTGCTATTAAGCAATCAGTCTTGACGTTACCCTCCCCAGTGCAACTCAGCAGAATCCGATGCAGGTTTTTCCCGGTTTGTGCTCAGAGGCCTGGTCACATTCCATCTCCTTGATTTTCTCTGTCTGCGCAAACGGTGACAAATCAGATATAGGGACTGTTGTAATCATCTGAATATAAAAAGTTTTCTGTGCAACGCACCTTCCAACTGCGCAGTCTTTTCTTCATGAAGTTTCTCCATGCATAGCTTATCTTTAAGAGCAGTCTTTCCCTGTGTCAGAACATCACTCAGTCTGAACCGTTTGCTTGTACAGCCTGTAGTAGTTGCTCTGTACAGATATATCTGGTCTACAATTTTGGCAGAAACTGCGATATTGGGCCAATATTAAAATGTATTAAAATCTGTCACGTTTTATGGTCCTAATTGTACCAACTTACCGATGTCCCAGAAGCACTGCAATCTGAAATGGAGACCACACAAGGAATCGGGAAGCAAGTCAAAATTACAGGTGGCTGATAACCAGATAAGGCACTTAACAAGACAAATGGTGTGTTGAGATTTAAACACAGATTAGATATTTTTCCAATACCACTGTTATTATTAGTTTTTCCACCATGGATAATTCACCTTTATACTCAGGTACATGGAATCTTTTTTGTATTGATACATTGCTGGGTAGAGCACAGCCAACTGATTTCAAAGTAGGGCCTAAATCACAGCAGGCCGTTGGGGACCTCTGCTTGTGGGGAGAGCCATGTTTGTCTCCTTTTTCTAACACTGAGAACCCCCACAAACCAGACACTGTAATCCACATTTCTATAGCAGGAAGAGTAAAAGCATCAATGGGCAAGGCTCACCTTTTTGAAGAGGCGGCACAAAAACAGGGTACGTTATTTCTGACAGTTGTGCCCTGACCTCAATGAGTGATCTTGAGGTCAATACTCTGATTTTTTTTTTCTGTCAATTGTCTTTGTAACTTGTGATTTATGTTAACTAGGTCCCCCTTAGAAAATAGGTTGCAATCTCAACAGGGTCTTGTTATATAAAGGGTAACTAATAAAACTAAATAAATAACTATGATTATACAAAAGCATGGGGAAATTGAGAGGCTTTCAATCTGATCTATTTTTAAACACTTTAGTAAAACCCTGGATCTGGGACCCTGGACCAAAGGGGGTCCCCAGAGTGTTGAGAGTTATGGTGCCTGAAATAGAATGGTGGTAACTGGGCCTCCTTTGCCGGCTGGATTTGTCTAAATTAAATGTCAGAGCCTTGGATTTGTCTCACTGTTAGCCTGCCTTAGGAGGAAATGTGCTAATATGGGCAGATATATTTAGTGTGTGAGGTTGTACACACCTGGCATTTATGCTATCCAAGGAACCTGGTTTGACCCTTCCAGCCTAGGCTCCAGCTGCCATATCAAGGTTACATTGATGTTTAAGCCTGCCTGGATAAGCCCACGTCAGCTGTTTCACATCCAATAAACAAAAAAGCAGAGGCTCCTTTTTATTTTCTCAGGTTCCATCATGTAAAACTGTTATTCTTCACGCCGTCTGTTTATACACACCACAAATATTGGTGTTTGGTATGTAATACTCCCGTTAATATAATGCGCTGTAGTGAGTTAAAGTTAAACTCCTTTGATGATAGAAGGAATATCAGTTTCAATCAGTATGAGGGGCAACTTGAGGTGGGGGCTATTTTCATTGTGATGTGCTGACAATAGGAATGACCTTTACCCACAAACTGGGCTTTCAGCATCTATGTATGCCTGGAAATCTTATTTGATCCAGTGATTACAGTGATAGGAATGTTAAATTACTTTCAACCTCAAGCATTACAATGTGGATGTTATCTTCAACATACTCTCAAAAACCATTAAGACCAAGTTTTTCCAGTGCTAATCCTGTTTATTTGGGATACATTTAAGTCATTGGATCCGTGAGGTGGATATACAGCCAATGATGAATATGAGTGTGTGTACTGCCTAATAGATAGAGACAGTACATGTAACAATGTTGATGCTCTCGCAACTGTTTGTATTGGAATGTTGTTTGTCCATCAAAGTTCTCTGTCGAAGTGAGTCCTTCGAATTGCTTGAGTAGGAATCTATGTGTTAAAAAAGAATGCTGATGACAGTTCGGCATGGTGCCAAAATGTACTTGTCATTGGTTCATGTTTTTTAAGGTAAGGAAGTTCATTGGGTTTTTAAGCTGGATGTTTCCAATAACAATTTACTGCAACTGTGTGTTACTTAAACTGAGATTCCAGCGTATCTTAAATGTGAATAAACTGACATAAAGTGCAGTCCAAAAGTATTTGGACAGTGACACATTTTTTGTTGTTTTGGCTCTGTACTCCAGCACATTGGATTTGAAATGGAACAGTGTATATGCTTTTCAGCTTTAATTTGAGGGTGCATAGTACCCCCCCCCATTTTAGGGGACCTGAACATTGCACCTGCACATTGCACCTGAACATTGCACCTGTACATTGCACCTGCACATTGCACCTGAACATTGCACCTGAACATTGCACCTGCACATTGCACCTGAACATTGCACCTGCACATTGCACCTGAACATTGCACCTGCAGTACATATCCAGGCGCATAAAAAGGTATGTGAAAAGCTTTGTAGGTCACACTGCATTGGAATGTCTTCAAGAAGATTAATAAAATAACACATCGGTTCATATTTGATGCATGTGAGCTATCTTTGCGGTTTTCAAATCGCCATGCCAGCGGTGGTTCAGAAACAAATTTTTATCTATGAGGCCTATATCATATTTCAATCCACTCAAAGACTTCAATGATATCCGATGTACTGTATGTTTTTCCATTGCAATAAATGTATGATTTCCTGCACATGTTTTTGAGAGGAAAGCCCAGGAAAGAGGAGTGAAGCTAATGAGAAGCGTTTTCTGCTAACCGCACCGAGTAGGTGTCATGATTTATTATTATATCAGTCTATTCTGTTGCAATGTCACAGGGGGTAATATTTCATCCCTGGCAGAAAGTCATACCATTTGTGCTATATTTATTTTCCAGCTGCTGCGCACACATAAAAGCCCATTGTTACAGCCCTCGCTTGTTAATAGGACAGTAGTCACCTCACAAAGTAACTCAGGTAATGTTTTCTAGCGTCAGTTATCTTCATATTTCATGTTTTCGTAATATTCTGAGTTGCTTTTGTTGCCGTTTTTAATTTACACAAATTCAGTTTGTGTATTGAACTTGAGCGATTTTATGTTGGCAGATGAGTAAATATTTGATTCAGAATCTGTCATGTAAAAATAGATTTCAACGATCGCTTTGTTTTTCAGTTATTTTGTCATATTTAATACGATAAATAATGTCAATAGCAAGTCAATGTAGACTCAATGTAGTTTGTTTCTGAGTCTTTTGGAATTCTTATGGAGAGGATAGCATTTTTAGTTGATGATTCTGAGGTTAATGGCAAGAGGTTGATGATTCTCCTTTTGAAATACTGTTTGCATTTTGATGTTGACTTTTATGGAAAAATACTTTTTTGGAAAATGTCCAACCCAGCAAGTGCTCAAGAGGACATCAGATAAAAAGTTATTTAGCATTTTTTGACAACGGAGTAATGAAATTTTTTTTTTAAATTTTAATCTAAATTGTTAATAGTCAGCAATGGTAATTGAGGTGTTTCAAACTTTCTGAAGACGAGTTTCATCTTTCAGATTATCTCCGTATTATAGAACAAAAATGAATTACTTTGGTCTGTATAGCTAACTTACACACCATTAGCAGAAATCTATTTCTGCCTTTTATTTGAGTCATAGATATATTAATTTAGTTGTCTGCTCTCCTGTCCCTCTGCTTGCCCCCTGTCTCTGAACAGATATTGCCGTGAGGTAAGCTTCTATATATATATAATAACCAAAGCACTGACATTTATTGACTCTTTTATAACCAAAAATAATATTGTATAAGTAAATATTTAAACCAATGCAATAGAATTGTCAGAGATATTTCAACAGTAGTCCACTTGTAATTATCCTGCTGTATTACTGAAAGGTCAAAAGATTTTTGTAATAAGGACTATTGTTGCAGAGAAAGAGAGGTAAACGATTAAGGGTGCTCCTTCTCCAGCCTTTAGGAACTGAGTGGAACTCACATTAATACAGCTTAACACTATTTCCATATTGAACAGTGCCATGGGATTATTTCTGTTTTTTTAATGCCGAATTGAAATTTTACAGCAGAGTCCTGTTCAGCCATTATGATTGGTCAGTTAGTTTCAGCCCATGTGAAGGGAGACATCATGTTCACTCTTATAATTTCCTGACAGGATCACAGGAAAACAGGAAAAATGCCGCCCAATGTGAAGGTACCCACATTTAATTTTGCTGTATTTTAACTTGTATAAAAAAAAGATTGAAAAATCTGAAAAGAAAAAGATTTGGCCCATTTAAAAAAGGTTATGTTTGAGCACAGTGTTCCAATGCACAACTCACATTGTCACAATGCTAAGATCTTGCCTGTGGTATGATGCAAGTATCATAATTCTTATTATTATCACAAACCCTAGGCAGAAATGTGTTCTTGTAATAAAAAAAGGTTAATTCAATTACATATCACATGGGTCAAAATTTCTTCCTTAACATAATGTTATGATATACCATCAATTACTTTTTTATTACAATTGTACATGTACAATAGTTACAGCAATGTCCAGAATGATAAGATCCTACAGGTATAGTATGTATCATTATGCTTTGGTGTCATAGTCACACATTGTTACATCATGCAAACGATGATGCCTAAGTCATAAAAAAACCTGCTGTTAAACTGATTTCTTTATAAATTACTCTTAAAACATCAACAAGTAGTTTACCTATTTTGTGAAGCCATGCAAAATACCCTTGCTGTCAACTTGAATGAAATTAAAACTTGAATGAAATGAAAACTTTTCTTTTCAAAAAAAGACCCTGGTTTTAAGTGATGAATCGCAATTTACACAAAAACTGACATTGTTTCTTTTTGTTTCTTTTATTTCGCAGCCAAAGTCGAAAATAACGGCCTCCAGAAAGCTTTCTCTGAAGGTAGGGGCACTCAGGCCATTTAAAGGTGCTCCCAATGTACTCTCCTTAAAGGGCCTTCGGTTAAGGAGTAAGTGGCTGTTCATTGTGGAACCTCCCTGTGGTCTGTGTCCCTCCCCAGATCCTGCTCCTGACCAAGGCCTCGGAGGAGCTGGAGAAGGAGACGATGGACCGGGATGAAGAAAAGGTGCGATATCTTGGCGAAAAGATGGCCCCTCTGCAGATGTCTGGACTCTCACCGGACGAGCTGCAGGTGAGACGTGGCAGGCAAAGCCCATCAAATTCCCCCCTGCTCAAAATACTGGCTGGATGACAATTTGAATAACGCCAGTGGTCCAATAATAGTTTTTGGAGTATATATGCTTGTTTCCCAGGCTGCTTGCAAATGAAAATTCAACCACCTCAAAGTCTAATCACAGTCTTATACATTGCACACACTTTAATCAGTTACTTTTGACACATTCTGTGATGTATTTTTTTCCAACAGAAACTCTGTAAGCTGCTCCATAAAAAAATTGACATTGCGGACGAAGAACGTTATGACTGTGAAGCCAAAGTCGTCAAAAACAACCGAGACGTATGTTTGCATTCAACAAAAATTAAGCACACAGTGCCAAGCCTTCTCCCAGTAACAAGTCAATGAATTCGGTGAAGGAAATAGCATTCTGTAATTGTTCCAATTTTATACCGTTTTCCTTCTGAAATGCACTTATGCCACCGTGTTTCTCTTAGCACTTTGCTCAGTGGTGCAATAGCAGTGTGCGTCTCAGCCAGTATGCACAGCACTACATGACAGCCTTCATGTGATTGCTTTCATATTGCGGCTCTGGACCTAACACAGGCCCATGCTTGAGCAGGCATTCCAACAGACGTCTTCTCTGACACACACTGACTAACTCTGACGCCAAAGCAACAGCAGAATCTAATGTTCTGTCTGTGCCTGTGTACGTAGCCAAAGCGAATTATCAACACCAGTGTCGCTCTAATTCTATGACTCCTGGCTCAGACTCATTTCTGTGACTCGTGAGGTTCTGACTCCTGGCTCTGACTCACCCCAGATCCACGAGCTGAAGCTTAAAATCCAGGACCTGGGGGGGAAGTTCAAGAAGCCGGCCCTGAGGAAGGTGCGCGTGTCCGCAGATGAGATGATGAGAGCCCTGCTGGGCTCCAAACACAAGGGCTCCATGGACCTCCGTGCCAACCTCAAGTCTGTCAAAACAGACATCAAGCAAGAGAAGGTGAGAGTTACCATGCTGTGCCACACTACAGAATAAGGCTTCCGCAATAGTAACATTCAAACAGACATCACAAATATGATTAAACAAGTTATTTATTGGCTTTATTTAGCAAATATAATACATTTGATATTATTGGGATAAATATATGTATATACTGTTAAATATATAGTTTTCTAATGATCTATACATAATTTTTTTTTAGTTTGTACTCCTTCCTGTAATGCCACATAGTACTTACATATTTTCTTACAGTATAGATTTATTGGTACACCATTTTATAATCAATGTATAACTAAATATGTAATCTCTACATAAGACATGCTATCCCTGTAAATCAAAGATAAACAACTTGCCTCTGGTCCACATCAAATACTGAACCTGTAAAAACTCAGCGCTCTCTTGGCCCCTTTTGAAGTTTGCAAAGGGCGCTTAAGAGAGACATGTATGCGTTTGTGAGGTGACGACTAACCGAGGGAACGGGGTTTCCCTCCCCGCCTGTCAGGTGCTCACCACGGAGGTCTCGGACTGGCGTAAGAACGTGGAGGCCATGTCTGGCATGGAGGGCAGGAAGAAGATGTTTGATGCGGCCGGCGTTGGAGGCCAGTGAGCTCCGCAGTGACCCTGGAGCTAAAGGGGGGGGCGGAGGGCGGCGGGCGGGCGGGCGGGGGGATGATTTGGGGGAGCTTGTGTTCACCGAGAGAGGGAGAGAGAGACATAAACAGAAAGAGAGAGGGAGAGGGAGAGGGAGAGATGGAGAGAGAGAAAACGCTCCATATACAGTCATTGCATGATGCAGCGGGGCAGCTCTGGCCATCCCCTAAATACCATCCATACGCAGTAAAACACTTCTAATTGTACTCTGATAGAACACGTGTGATACCAATTGTACTCATATAAACTATGTTAAGAGTTGAGTTAACACTGAACATTTACTTTACGGTTATCATGAAACACTAATTGTCAACGTCTAATTGATACTTGAGATCCATTTATGTTTTTTCAGGACGAACCCGATCAGTTTCCACAACGTTTAATTTTTTAAAAATCTTTATTTATATAATTGATGGGAAGATACTCTCCTTGCAACACAGAAGCAGGTTTCAGAATGTTTGATGAGTCCAACAGAAAGGTTTCCCTGAGTTTTATTTATCTTAGTGCAACCCTGGATGGCTTTTCATTGATGCAGTTGCATGCAGATAATGTGCAGTAGTACCACTGAGATGCACTGGACCTTTTACTCCAAGTTAAAATCCAGAAATCAAACCAGTGCTCATCACTATAATTTTGACTTTCCAAATAATGCAGCTCCTTTTCAGTGATGTTTTTGAACGGTCTCATTTTGTTTTAGCCTAAACGCTGCCAAGTAATCGCAAAAAAATGCTCTTTTGTGTAATTTTGGCAAAATTAAGAGTGTGGAAAGCGTGCCTCCTCTCTCTTAAATTCCCTCCTTGTTTGGCTTCTGTGATAGGGAGCTTGATAAGACACAACTGTTTATGCTTCTTCCAGTATGAATACACTGCTCACACCCAGGCGGAGTGTATCTCTGGGGTTCTACTGTCATGTGATACAGGTGTGACCGAGTATGGAGTCATGTGATACAGGTGTGACCGAGTATGGAGTCATGTGATACAGGTGTGACCGAGTATGGAGTCATGTGATACAGGTGTGACCGAGTATGGAGTCATGTGATACAGGTGTGACCGAGTATGGAGTCATGTGATACAGGTGTGACCGAGTATGGAGTCATGTGATACAGGTGTGACCGAGTATGGAGTCATGTGATACAGGTGTGACCGAGTATGGAGTCATGTGATACAGGTGTGACCGAGTATGGAGTCATGTGATACAGGTGTGACCGAGTATGGAGTCCCACTAGGCGATGATTAAAGGAAGTGAGATACACGGCCTTTCAGTCTCATCTGAAATATAAAGCTGTGCATGAGCAGATGAGACATCATAGCACCTGCAGAGTGGACAGCAGTGGCCGATAGTCTTAATGGACAATGAAAGATTGAGGAAGCCCCGTGGACTGGTTTACGTTATTTATTCCCATGTTACACACAGTGCCCCTAATTCCTGTGTAATTACAGTGCAACTACAGAGGTAGATGCTATGTACGTGTACGTGTACAATGTTGAAATGCACGCTCTTGAACGTTGGACTTTTGAATGTTCAGAAAGCGGTATCACCGCTGTTGGAGAATATTTTATATTCGCTGACACCTATGACTGCGATTATTGCGGTTTAATGCTTTGACTGTCGTCATGTCTGGTGGAAAGCGACACCTGAAATTGAGTGATCACGTTGTTTTTACAGTCGGAGGAATTGTGGAACAGTGTTTACATACACACTTGTTCCACTGTGCCTACCTCTTTAGGTACAGTTGATTTACACAGGTAGTAAGTGCACTAAGAGAAATAGAGAAAGTGCATCTCTATTCAAACAAATGTAAACAAGTTACTGCTGAACATCATTTGCTAAAATGTGTGATGTAAAAGACGAAACACAGGTCAGAAAGGTCTGAATAGAAACATTTTTTTGCAGACTTATTAATTTTATTTAATTTGTATAAATTAATTTTATAAATTGTCTGCTCACCACCTCACTCTCACTCTCAGCAGATTGGCATTGAGCTCAGCTGTGCCATCATTAAGCTCCTCCCTCCTCCCTCACAAGAACACTGCCATCTTATTGCAGTTGGTTGTCGGTTTTTTTCTTCATAAAAGCACTTTTTATTGTTAGTTTCTTCGTATTTTTTATTCTTAAACTTTTAGCTAAACGGAGCAATACATTGCCGGCGATTGTTCTCATCTGCTAATAAATATGGAAGTTTAAAGGCTTGACATTATTTCTGCGATTTATGGTTAAGTACAGGGGTACAGTATGGTGACAAGAATAAGGCCATCAACAAAATATTTTGTACTGTGGCTGTAAGCAGTGAGTACACGGGCCAAGAACAAGAGAAATGGTCCAAATAGCAGAAGAACATTGCCTGTATACACTTTTCTGTAACTACAAAGTTTGATAGTTTTATGTAAAATTTGAAAAATAGAAAATTTCAAAAAAAGCCAGAATTATAAGGCTGATTTTTAAGGAATTTATGAAAATGAGATGCAACCGAGCCACAGTCAAACTTAAATAAATGAATCATGATAATAATAACAATAACAATGACACCCTTATTGTGGACCCCCGTGTTCATGCAGTATTTTTAGCCTTGTTTTATATGGTATTGAATTCAAACCTCGCCATAAACACCCAGTGTGCAGCCATGCATTTCCTTTTAGGCATGTGAAGGTCGAGCAGCTGTCGCCACGGAGACACAAATCTGAAGCACGCGGGAAGGAGGCGGCCAACAATAGCATAGGGCCGCGCGGGGGTGCGAGACTGTCCCCGTGGCGTACAGACAGGTTCACGTGTGTCAGGTGTCTGATCCGCCTGGGGGTGTTCAGTGTCAGGTCCTGCTGGGCATGTTTTAAATATGGATCATTACAACCGCGCTGACGTGAAGGTATTCTATTAGAGCGCGCCGTACGCCATGATATTCCTATTATTGTATCTGCTGTACACAGTGGGGGGAGAACAATAATATGCACCCATGTGCCAAGAGGCTGAAATAGACATCTCACATGCACAGGCCCAGAAACGCTCACGACGGGACCGTTACTTTTTCTCTGATTAATTTCTACTCTAATAAGCTCCTCCTGCACGTGGCTAGCTCATGGACGGTCAGGGAACCTGCATCGCGCAGTTTTCCCAGAGATGCTCGGGTGGATCTCTCCGACCGCCACGCTTGCGCAGGTGTCCACCGAAATTACAAGAAACACTCGGTCGCTGGACTGACCTTTCCCACAACAACATCTGCCGACTATGGTAGCGCACTGAATACTGAATTGGCCGGTACCCCATGAAAATCTTTTTAAATAAAATAAAAAATTT
Source organism: Ilyophis sp. 1 JC-2022 (assembly GCA_022702515.1). Lineage (NCBI taxonomy): Eukaryota > Metazoa > Chordata > Actinopteri > Anguilliformes > Synaphobranchidae > Ilyophis > Ilyophis sp. 1 JC-2022. The sequence continues at coordinate 9,425,753 of CM040403.1, read as the reverse complement.
GAATAGAAATAGAAAGAAAATGAAGAGAGCAAATACTTGTGGGGAATCATTTTATGGAGAAAACAATCATTTGGATGAAACCGAGCTGAACATAAAATGCATCAATTTCACAGAAATCAAATGTCATCCACACCAGGTAATTTTCGAACAGCAGTGCCTTACCTGAACAGGAGGAAGAGAACAGCTCTCACACAGTATACTCAGCTCAGTATACTCAGCTCAGTATACTCAAACCCAATACAGTGAGATGCTTAGATTAAACTAAAAATGAGCTTATTACAAAAAGCCCATTTCAATTTACAGCTCTATGTCCTACCCTATATCCATTCCAAATACTCCAGTACACCCTGAAACAGACAAAAAGTGAGTTTAATTTGACCCCATCCTTTATGCCTATACAGCACTTGAACACACAGACAAGTATGGTTGATAAAATTAAACGTTTTTCTCATTACATCTCCCTGGACAGGTAAACTGCTCTGACCACATCGATATAATTTGTGGGGGATCTCTGTGTCAGAGACACGGAGGAAATATTGGAAGTCCAGATGCGATAGCTGTGCAATCTGAAAGTGTTCGAAAGAACACCACTGAGACGGACAATAATCCGTAGTGGAATAGAGGAAAATAACAGAACACAAATAACCTCGCAATAAGAACGAGGAACTCGATCTCCGAGCAAAAAACAAAGAAATAAGCTATACGCTTATCTAACTCCTATTAGTGGAGCGAAACAAAAAGGAAAACACAGAGAGCTCAACAGAACCCCAAACACTTTGGGTAAGAGCACTCTGAGAAAAGAAAGGAAAACCAAAAGAAACGAGAAAGCCTCTGCTCTGAACTCAGAGCGAAAAAGAGACTTGCTTACTTTCTAAACTTCCTAACCCTTTCTTTTTTAAACTAGCTTTCTAACTAATCTCCTATACCTTTTTTACCGGCTCGAATGTTAGGTGGAATAACATGGAAGCAACGAGAGAGGCAGGAAGCGGAGTATAAATAGTCAACGGAAATGAATAACAGGTGAACTTACTAATGACGAGGCGAAAGCAAAACCCCGTCACGGAACAAAGGAAAATCCGATAGATTACCGGTAACGCCAAAAATAGAATAAAGAGAACGGGGAGATAAGAGAAAGAAGGCAAGATCCATGACAGAATTAAGTTTTTAGTTTATGGAAGATCAACTGTGTGTACACTGCAGCCCACATGATTACTCATGTAGTGTTTCATTTGTGTGAATTATGAATTTCAATTAAAATGTATTATATAGTAAAGACGTTCTTCCCATTTATCAACTCTCAACCCACATAAAGCTAGACTACAGGAAAGAAAATGGTTATATACATATAATGCATATAACCAGAAAGCTGAAATTGAGAGAGAGATAGGTCCCATGGAAACTCAAATAGTGTTTGATTGCTTGCTGCAGCAACTGGAGTGTGATGGGTTGAGACAATTCTCTGAGCAACTTTCCCAGATGATATTTCACAGCAAGCTTACTATATATTTCCACAAAAAAACAACTAGTTATCAAGAGCAACAAGTTCCTGTTTGTGACTTTTAAGTTCTACAAACGAATGAAAGGCACAGATCAGAAGCACAAACAAGCCTGATGTGGGATGAAAAACAAGCGTTGTCAAGACGTTTCAAAAGGCACTTGTTTCACTCTGAATGCTTATAAATAAGACTTCATTTGCAACGTGGAGACATTTGCAAATGATCTCTTTGGTCTGAAAGGCAGTCACACTTTTTCTTGCATAAACAACAGGAATGCAGTCCTGGCATTCAAAGTTTCCCGCTCAAAATGAGACGTCATTTCGGTATTGCCTCTTCGCTTACTTCAGCTAAGTGAAAAACAGCATTAAAAACAGGGCTGTGGTTCCCCTCCACCTCCAATAATATTTCTTTTACAGACATCTCAAGTAGTTAAACAGTTTGATAACTGTATTGACCTCATGCCCAGGAGGTACGCAGAAATAGTACCCACAAAAAAACATATAATTTCATAAAGAAACGAATAAAGCAAGAACACAGGTTCCAAAATCAAACACAAATGAATAAATACATTGATCATGAAATAATAAATACATGGATGAGATCAACCAGAAAATACAGTTTTTTCTAAAAAATAAAATAAATCAATGTGTTTTCTTCCCCTAAAAATAGAAAAAACGAAACAAAGACTATCCAATCCATTAGCATAAAGCCAGTCAATGATATAAATATTCCAATGTATGACAGAAAACATGACTCCAGTCCCATCAATAGCAATTAACATGGACATTTATCCCAAAAAAATAAAAAGCTCAATGAAAACTGTGCCTCCAGACCAGTATAAAATACACTGAGCGGATTTCTTTCTTGATGTACCAGTCTGTCTCCCAGGAGCAAGTGTTCAGGGACAGACCATGTATCACAGTAGCAGAGCGAGAAGGCCGGATCAGGATGCTGTTTGGTCCTCTCTTGGCTTTTCACGATATTGCTGGTTCTCCAAAGAAATTCTGTCAGCTTCTAATAAAAGCTTTTGCAAGAGTGAACAAACATCGCCATCTCTCAAAAGCAGCAATGCACCTTTTCTTATTCTTAATCATAATCCTCTAACCAGCATTCTAGTTAAAAAAGCCTATGTGACCCCATAACCTGACCCACCTTTCCACTTTAATTTTGTTTAATTTCCATAGTTCTTCAGCTTTGACCATTTGATTGTGTCAACACTATGAGCAAAATTAGTTCAGAAAAAGTCTGACAAAGCTTTTCCACACCTTTGCCGTTAAAAAAACACTTTCTTAAAACGCTCACACTTAACAGAAGACCAGCTGAAAAATCCTTGCAGGTGAGCGTGATGTTGCATTAAACCCAGTCCTTGGTTGGCAGGTTTACTGGGTTTAGATTAGACTGGATGGGGAAAGTCCTGTGGGAAAGCCCAACAAAACACAGCCGAGGCGGTGAAGAGAATGATTGACAGGGGACCTGACTTCCCTCTGCTTCCTTCTAATCCCCGCCTCCCTCCCAACACCGTGATACGTTGATCATACTAAAATTCCCGAGCCAATGGGGGCTGTGCAGCCTCCTCTGTTTCCATGGTTACGTGGGCTTGAGGGGCTGCCTGTTCCACATGCCACGTTTGGAGTGGAAGTGGTGCATGAAGTTCCTGAGGTGGATCCTCTCGACCTCCAGGCCAGACTGTAGGATCCTGAAAAAGAGCAAGGAACACGGTTCACTCCTTACAGATTTTACCTCTATGGTTTTGCATGACGTAACGGAGACGGAGGGGAAACAAGAGTTCAAAAGCGAAAAAAAAACACTCAAGTTTCAAATCGTGAAAGAAGTCAACAAAACTATAAAATGCTTCAGCTTGTTTAGCATCTCATCCTGCTCTTCCAAACCACACTTTCCCTCAGAAGATTCCACATTTAGTAAACTTAAATATATTAATTGAACATTTCTTCTGTTCAGACTTTGGCTAAAATAGTTATTGTTTGATTGGTATACTGACGGTTCATTGATTGATTGATGTACTTATTAATTGGTTGATTGATTTACTGATTGATTGATTGATTTACTGCTTGATTAATTTACTGATTTATTGATAGATTTACTGATTGATTGAGTGGCTGATTGATTGATTGACGGCCCTTCTCAGCTCACCTGTCCAGCAGCTCCCAGTCTTCCCCGCCCCACTGCTCTCTGAAGTCTCTGGTATTCATCCCTCCAGCAGCATCCAGGTCTGACTTATAAATCCCCAGCAGGCCAAAGCCATTCACCTCCCAGAATCCTACAGGAGAGACTGCACTCAGCTATGTGTGTGTGTGTGTGTGTGTGTGTGCATTTCTTTCTGCATATGTGCATGTGTGAGTGTGAGTATGAGTGGGAATATGTATCTGTGCATGTATGTGAGTGTGCATGCACGTCTGTATGTGCATGCATGCGAGTGTACGTGCACACATGATTGTGTGTGTGTGTATGTGCACGCATGTGAGTGTGTGTATGTGCACACATGTGTGCGTGTTTGTATGTGCACGCATGTGAGTGTGTGTTTGTGTGTATGTGCACACGTGTGCGTGTTTATATGTGCATGCATGTGAGTGTGAGTGTATGTGCATGCATGTGTGTGTATGTGCACACGTGTGTGTGTTTGTATGTGAGTGTGTGTGTGTGTGTGTGTGTATGTGCATGCATGTGAGTGTGAGTGTGTGTGTGTGTGTATGTGCACGCATGTGAGTGTGAGTGAGTGTGTGTGTATGTGCACGCATGTGAGTGTGAGTGAGTGTGTGTGTATGTGCACGCATGTGAGTGTTAGTGTGTGTATGTGCACACGTGAGTGTGAGTGTGTGTATGTGCACGCATGTGAGTGTGAGTGTGTGTATGTGCACGCATGTGAGTGTGTGTGTGTATGTGCACGTATGTGAGTGTGTGTGTGTGTATGTGCATGCATGTGAGTGTATGTGCACGCATGTGAGTGTGTGTGTGTGTGTATGTGCATGCATGTGAGTGTGTGTGTGTGTGTGTATGTGCATGCATGTGTGTGTGTGTGTGTGTGTGTGTGTGTGTGTGCATGCATGTGAGTGTGCGTGTGTGTTCAGTGGTGGTGTACCCTTGGCCTCCTGTCGTGTGGCTCCACAGTCCAGTCTCATTACGATGGGAGCGAAGGCCATCCTGCCCTCCACACAGTGCTTGCGCACGCTGTCGATAATGAACGGGGGGAAGTGGATGTGCAGGTCGCACAGAAACACGATGCTGTGGTCGTCCTGTGAGAACGCATACGCAGCAACAACTGCAGTCAAAAAACATTCTGTGCGTGGAATCAGATCACTTTTCATTACACGCACGTCTGATGTGAATTCCAGACCCAATAAGAATCTTATACAAAACTCAGACAAACCAGAGCACATTACCCAGCACAGCTACTTTACAATAAATACAAAACATTTGGAAGAAGTGAGTGGATTGATTATGTTTTCAAAGAACATGCCTCCTATTTTTAAAAATAGATACAATGTATCAAATATATGATGGCTGTACACAAGTTGCATAATCTTTTGAATATTCATGGACTATATCTGGGAAGTATGTTTGAGATTCTATTTATATTTTTAATTACAACAGGATGAACTGGCAAAGCTCCTCTTAAGCAGACAACAACATTGTAACAGAATAGGCTAGTAGTTACCTTAACATAAAAACATCAAAATATGCTTCTGTATTTCTATATTTTCACAAATATTTGACCTGGATATACTTCTATAATTTAGGTCTATCTTGTAATTTCACAGTTCTGGGGCCTTATTACAGAAACATTGCATCTTACGCCCAAGATAGGATGCTTCTGGAACACACAGTTACGATAAGAAAATGGACTTGAGAACTTTTGTTCTGTAATGGCTATTTGCTTAAATCAGTTCCTAACTCAAATTACCATGGTTACAACACAGATAAGATAGGATTCCAGAGTTATGCTGTTTCTGCAATACGGTGTGTATTTGGGCTACTTCCTCAAAATGTTAAAAGGACTTGTTTTCATGTTTAAATCTTAGTTTCCTTATATAATGTCCTCATTCGTGTGTCAACAAATAATATCCAGCAAGATATATATTTACGTAGATAAACTAAAAAGAAGTTTATCATTTTGAACGTTTTAAGGGGTCGCTGGTATCTTGTAATGACATGTGGCAGGTCACATGATCTCAGTGAACAGACTTACAGTGATCAGGTCAATTCCAGCCTGGAGACCTGCTGACCGCTCAAAGTTCCCTTTCAACTTCAAGTACTGGTACCTAAAGAAACACATACAACTTAGCTTAGTGCCACTGTGTGCAGAAGTGTGTGTGTTTATATGCGTGTGTGTTTATATATGTGTGCAAGTGTACGTGTATGTGCATGTACGTGTGTGTTTATATGTGTGCATGTTTGCGTATGTATGTATGTATGTATGTATGTATGTATATTTGTGTATGTATGTGTGTGATAACTTGTGAGTCCAACTGCAAGCTCACAGCTGTAATGATAACAGCGAGACTGTGCGTTGCTGTATTTATTCCCTCCCTGTGAGCTCTCAGCTGTAATGATAACAGCGAGACTGTGCGTTGCTGTATTTATTCCCTCTCTGTGAGCTCACAGCTGTAATGATAACAGCGAGACTGTGCGTTGCTGTATTTATTCCCTCTCTGTGAGCTCTCAGCTGTAATGATAACAGCGAGACTGTGCGTTGCTGTATTTATTCCCTCCCTGTGAGCTCTCAGCTGTAATGATAACAGCGAGACTGTGCGTTGCTGTATTTATTCCCTCCCTGTGAGCTCTCAGCTGTAATGATAACAGCGAGACTGTGCGTTGCTGTATTTATTCCCTCCCTGTGAGCTCACAGCTGTAATGATAACAGCGAGACTGTGCGTTGCTGTATTTATTCCCTCTCTGTGAGCTCTCAGCTGTAATGATAACAGCGAGACTGTGCGTTGCTGTATTTATTCCCTCCCTGTGGGCTCTGCCTCCTCCTTTATCCACTCTGTCACCGCAGGACGCAGTGACCTTGCGCTACGCTGACACGTGATGGGCTTTCCTCTAAAGGGACAGATTCCACAGTAGCTCTCCAGCCAGGCTGGCAGTGTAACAAGGACAGGGCTTAGCACCAGCACTTCAGACACTAACCCCTGCTGACAGACGGCTGAACGATACCGTCGCTACGCTAAAGAAGCCCAGCATCGGTGACATATCAAACAATTCTTCCCCCCATTCCGACGGGGTCGATCAGATAAGAAGATGACTCTGTTACTGAAGAAATGGGAGGAGACTATCTGCTGGATATCCCCAGTGCTGGGGAGGCAGGAGGCAGGAGGCGGGTGTACCTGGGCAGAGCAGAGAGTCTGAGCGCCTCTTCCACATCCATGTCGTTGCTGCTATAGTCAGTGATGACGATGTTGAAGTTGCTGTCTCCCGTGTCTCTGTACAGCCGTTCCATGTCCGCGATGAACTGCTGGACCCAGCGGGCCTGGTTCTTCACTGTCGGCAAGAAGCAAAACAAAAGCACTCAAACAAACCCCCCAAAACAACACCCCCCATTACGCTCTTAACGCACACCGTGTTCCTCACATGACTGACTGAAAAATGTCTCTTATGTTTTCTTACGATAAGGGTAATTCACAAATCGATAAAAACAGATCAATCAGGTTAGTGCAACAGCAGCAGCAGTAGTGCCCGGCGGGGTAGGTTCAGTACTCTCTTACCCTGCTGGAGCAGCCCGGCGGGGCAGGTTCAGTACTCTCTTACCCTGCTGGAGCAGCCCGGCGGGGCAGGTTCAGTACTCTCTTACCCTGCTGGAGCAGCCCGGCGGGGCAGGTTCAGTACTCTCTTACCCTGCTGGAGCAGCCCGGCGGGGCAGGTTCAGTACTCTCTTACCCTGCTGGAGCAGCCCGGCGGGGCAGGTTCAGTACTCTCTTACCCTGCTGGAGCAGCCCGGCGGGGCTGGTTCAGTACTCTCTTACCCTGCTGGAGCAGCATGGAGGGGCTGGTTCAGTACTCTCTTAAGAGGGGTTTTTAGTTTAGCGCCAGGGTCTGACCTGGGACGATGAAGTGGACGGTGGCCCAGGGGTCCCAGGCGAAGCCCAGGGGGGTGCAGAGCAGGGGCTCCTGAGGGGGGGGGCGTTTCCGGGTCCGGGACCGGCGCGGGCGGCGCTGGAGGGCGTAGATGTACTGGGACAGACGGACGCGGCCCACGCCCTCCTCCTGCAGCTCCAACTCCACCAGGTACCGGCTGCCCTGAGTCCCGTCGGGCCGCTTCTCCACGTTCAGCACCCGCGACAGGGTGAAACGCCTGGGAGACACATGAAGAACGCCATGTTATTATTATACGTATGTGATTTGTAAGGCAATGCTGCTCCATTTGATCTGCTATAAGTTATATTTTAGGGCTTTTCAGTGTCGACAGACAGGAAGAATGAGAGCGAGAGCGAGGGAAAGACATGTGACGAAGGTCGCACAGCCGGATTTGATCTGCCACGGCTCTCAATGAGCATGTGCTCTGACAGCAGGGATGGGCAACTCCAGTCCTGGGGGGCCGGTGTGTATGCAGGTTTAACCCCAGTCCTGGGGGGCCGGTGTGTATGCAGGTTTAACCCCAGTCCTGGGGGGCCGGTGTGTATGCAGGTTTAACTCCAGTCCTGGGGGGCCGGTGTGTATGCAGGTTTAACCCCAGTCCTGGGGGGCCGGTGTGTATGCAGGTTTAACTCCAGTCCTGGGGGGCCGGTGTGTATGCAGGTTTAACTCCAGTCCTGGGGGGCCGGTGTGTATGCAGGTTTTTGCCTCTACCAGTTATCAATTATTTAATTAGTCCAATCATTTACATCATCTGATATTTTAGCTACATTCCGTGATATGAACAGAAGCTGATGAATGTTCTTGTGCCTGTATGCATGTATTGTTGCGTTTTATCGTGGTCTAATTTATGAGTAAATCGATGTTGCTGTATGTCACTAATTAGCTTATTGAGCCAGGGTAACTGGTGGCAGCAAAAACCTGCATACACACCGGCCCCCCAGGACTGGAGTTGCCCACCCCTGTCTAACAGGCTATGCCACTGAGAAACCCACACTGAGACACTGAAACTGAAGAGAGAGAGAGAGAAAAGCAATGACAGGAGAAATATGAGGCAAAAGGGAAGAGAGAAAGGAGAGGTAAGGAGAATATTTTCAGTAATGTGGGCTATAATCCAAACAGTGTTTGTACTAATTACCCAGGGTTCTTCAGGTGGAATTTCCTCATGAAGCCGTGAACCACAGCCGACGCTTCCCCAGCGTCTAACAGCAGGTTCCCCGATACGTTGCAGCTCAGGTCGATCCAGTCCGAGCGCAGCGCGTGGAAGTCCAGCGGCTCCACCTCGAAGGTCTGCCTCCAGTTCACCGCCTGCTCGAAGATGGGCGGGTTGGTCACCTCGAACTCCCACAACCTGTCAGCGTCTGCTTCTGAGTCAGGGGCTACGTGAGAGTCCGGCCCCGCCTCCTCTCCCCTCTGTACGCTCCTGTCAGCTACAGTGTCCAGGTCGCCGGCGGCCATATTGTCCACCTCTGGCTCCGCCTGCTCGTCCAGCCCGTTTCCCTGGAGACCAGCTCTGCTCTCCCCTTCCTGCCGCTGGCTCTTTGTAATGGTGACTTTCCTTTTGAACTGCGGGGTGGTCACATGACCCCTGGACTGCCACTCCAAATGGTTTCCGGAGGGGACCGGGAATGCCCGTGTGGTCACTTTAACCTCTTGGCTGGGTGGTGCCATGGTCTGGTTCTGATTCTGGGTGGGCTGGGAGGTCCGTGTTCTGATTCTGCTCGTCCCTTCATCCGATTGTTCACCGTTCTGTACTTTGGTGAGCGGTTCCACCGTCGGGGCCTCAGAGGGAGGGGCGTGTCTGGTGGTGAGCGGCGCGGCGAACAGCTTCCTCCTCCGTTTGAAGGTGTAGTCATCGTAGTCGTCGCCGTAGTCCAGCGACTTGTTAGATCTCTCCTCAACCTTCTCCACGGTCACTCCTGATTTGGGGTCTTTTATCTCTGGATTCTTGTACTGGAAGATCTCATCGAGAGAAACATTCTCCTGCAAGCCACTGTCTGGAACCAGAGGGAGGGGAAAAGTGGCTCTTTAATTATTTACACCATATTCTTGGTTGGTTTTTTTTACACAGACACGTATCTCATGTGACCTACTGTAAATTGCACATTCAAGATGCAACGGTCAGGTACGTCTGTAACAATGATTTGCGCTGATAAAAAAGTAATTCATAACCGTACGTCAAGTCAGGCATGCATGTAATGCTGCTTAATTCTTGCTATAAATGTATTAGACTTTCTAAATGTCGTTCACGTGGGTCATAATCATCATGACGTGGTGAAGCAGAGTTTATTGGCTGATGAGTTTGTCGTGAGAATGTGCTCAGCCTCAGATCAACCACTAACTTCTCAGCTACTTCATGTTCTACGCACACACTCTGTTCTATGCACACACTCTGTTCTACGCACACACTCTGTTCTACGCACACTCTGTTCTACGCACACACTCTGTTCTACGCACACACTCTGTTCTACGCACACACTCTGTTCTACGCACACACTCTGTTCTACGCACACACTCTGTTCTACGCACACACTCTGTTCTACGCACACACTCTGTTCTACGCACACACTCTGTTCTAAGCACACACTCTGTTCTACGCACACACTCTATTCTAAGCACACACTCTATTCTACGCACACACTCTATTCTACGCACACACTCTGTTCTACGCACACACTCTGTTCTACGCACACACTCTGTTCTACGCACACACTCTGTTCTACGCACACACTCTGTTCTACGCACACACTCTGTTCTAAGCACACACTCTGTTCTAAGCACACACTCTGTTCTAAGCACACACTCTGTTCTAAGCACACACTCTGTTCTACGCACACACTCTGTTCTACGCACACACTCTATTCTAAGCACACACTCTGTTCCACGCACATCCTGGTTCTCCTGGAACGTCACAACCGTCACAACCATCCCAGGCAAATTAAAGTCCCACAAAGTCTCTGTACCTTGTTTGTTCCAGGATCTATCTCCGTATTCAACACCTCCATTTCCCAGGTCGTCCATCTTCATGTATTTAAAAAAACCAAACCTGGCAAAAAAGATTTGGAGTGTTGTGAGAAAAAATAGAGAAAATAGAGAACTTAAAAAAAATGTTTTTAGTTTTAATAGTTGCTAAACCATACCTTTATGAACCATAACTATACATTTCCAGCTGTGTGTACTATGCAATTAGCTCATCAATATGTTTGACTACTTTTACTACTGAGCTGGCTCTTTCTCTTGAAGTGAAGCAATATAATAATAATCATTTTAAAGAAAGTGCACAGCTGGGCACCATTTGTGATAAAATACTGCCATCTTGTGATATATTTGAGTATTGCACTCAAAATAAGAAGTAAATGCTCTTTGGAAGTACTTTAGTGGTGATCTGCAGTAAACCATGTGTGACATTGATCATGTGACCAAGCCTTGGATAGGTAATATTATTTCCAGCCAACCAATGCCTAGAGAACATTGGTTGTTGAAATTACATTTGTTTTCACAGGTGTTCAATAGACCTCCTGCTTACGTGTAACTGCTACCTGTTGCATAGGTACATCTAAATGTCACATCTATTATTTTATATAGACCGTACGGCAGAAATAGTAGATGCTGGGAGAGATGATTTACCTGTCCAGGTATTCTGGATTCTCGTGGTAGAAGCACGTGTTCTCACTCTCCATATGGGTTAAACGTGTGTAGTCATTAGGGTAGATGTAGGACATGTGGACCTGTCAGCCAAGAAAAAATTACAATATTACTTAGTAACTTAGTCAGTCAGTGGAATTCCCTCACACAAATCTACTACGTAAAAATATTGTTTAGCAAAAGCCAGTTAATGTATTATTTACATGACTAAGCCGATATAAAACAAAGATCATTTGGAAAACTGGTCTGCCTTAGAGGGAATTTAGACAGATGGATGGACAGAGGGGACATGTACTTAACCATCAAAGCATGAAAGATAACAGCTGCTAAAATCTATACTTCAGAGTTAACGGACATAATCAAAGCATGGTCATCAAGCAACATCAAACAGGCCTCACTAGCACTCTCGAGACAAAGAGACATTATCAAATGCCAAAGATTGTGAGTAAATACAAAAACTTGGCTGGAGCCTGGAACACTTGCAGTGAGCGCTCACAGCTCTTGGTGGAATGCACCGTTGGTGGAAATATGTAAAGCCAGGGGGGGTATTCCCCAAAACAGGATTACAGAGTTAGCTGGATAACTGCACTGAGTAAAACCTGGAACAGCTCTATTTACTTCAGTCCATGTTCCAGATTTGGGAAGGTTCCGGATTTTGCGGAGTGCAGTTACCCAGCTAAATGAGTCATTCTGCTTTGTGGAATACCCCCCCCCCCCCCCCCTAGAGGGACACTCACAAACTGCAGCCCTTGGTATCGCAGCAGGGGAAAGCCCTTTATGATGTAGCTGGGCTTGTAGACGCAGTTGGGAAGGACGCGGCGCACACGCACACCATCCACCAGCGGAACTGCATGGGGAAAAAAACATAGGTCAGGGGTCAGAGTTCAGGGGTCAGCTCGCCCGGGGGGTGAAAGCTGAGGGAAACTGAGGGAGGAGTGTGAGGAGGAACTGAAAAAAAAGAAGAAAAGAAACCCTGCAGAAGCAGCTCTAAAACCAAGGGGCCAAAACACTGTTGAAGCTTAATTTCTGGTCTTGTTGAGAGTGTTGCTCTATGGCGCCAGTGCGGGTTTGGCTCCAGTATAGGTCTTTCAGGCCCGTCACAGTCACTTTGTCCATATTTTTCTATAGTCTATGTCTAAAACACTGATACAAATTTATTTAAAAAAGGCTGTGCTCCCTAAAACCAGGGGCCCCCAATCTTATCCAGAAAGGGCAGGTGTGGGCGCAGGCTTTTTCTCCAACCAAGCAGTAACACACCTGATTCTACTAATGAAGGTCCTGAGCAAAGACTCTCGTGGTTGATTAGTAGAATCAGGAGTTACTTCACACCTGACTCCCAGTGCGTGAGGCGAGATGATTGGTAGTCGAGCTGAGATGTTGGGGTCCCTCACCCTGGTACAGAGAATCCCGCGGGTCCTCCCTTAGCATGTCTGCCCCCAGACTGGGGTCCCCAGATGTTGGGGTCTCCGCGTGACTGGCAGCCGACTGAGGTATATGAGAGACCTCGCTCATCAGTAGCGCCGACTCATCTAAAAGATATAAAAACAACATCATCAAAACTTTAAGCAGGCCAGCAAAGCCTGAGGTGAGCTGCGGGCGGAGCTCCTTTCCCCCGCTGCTCGTGATGAATCAAAGCAGGTGATAACGCAGTTAACGCACTTCTAAAAGGCTTGCTCATTTTACGATGGCCGCAGCGAGCAGCATAACCTGTGACTGTCCAGGACAAGGGATACAAAGGCTCGACTTCCTGCTTTCAGAATCAGCTCCGCCCTCCGTTAGGTTGGGCATTTATGTTGCAGGTGAGGTAAATGTATGACTGCTTGCTGCATTACATCATGGGGGCTCATTCTAACGTGTTGGGCCACTGTAGATCAGAACCCTGTTGGCTGGAACGGGTCACGATGTAATGGATTTATTGTGGTGGATGATCAAACGCGAAGGTGGGGGGGATCAGAACAAGTCACTCACGCAGTGAGGACCAGTAAAGGGAGTAACACAATAATAAATGCAAAGAAAGAAAAGACAGGAAACTAATTCCTCGTGGCTAAACAGCCAAATAAAAATCAACCCACTATAGGGTGAACTCGAATAATGAGTGAAACACAAACTAAATCTCCTGAGCTCAATACTGGAGCTAAAACGTGAAATTTAGCAAAAAAAGAACACCTTCGGCACAACAGTTCGGGGCGGCCGAAAAGATGTAAAACCAAAACGAAACAACCAAAGAAAAACTGTCTCAGAGAGAACAGCAAAGAATAAAATAAATAGCACAGAACGCTCCGATAGATTCTCAATTGGGAAACCAGGACGAGAACCGCAATGGAAAATAAACAAAAACCCACGAACCATGACACACGAAGAAATTTTTTTTCTCTTCACATTTATGCGGCGTGAAGCAGTTTAATAAGGGTAGTGTTCACAGACTTCAAATCCAACCATGTGTGAATCCTCTTTATTATAATAATAATAATAATAATAATACACTTCATTTATATGGCAATTAAAAATAAAAATATTAAAATAAATGAATAAACAAATATCAGAAATGAACTACAATAATAAAATGGATCCATGAAGAACCACTCAGTTATAGGTAAGGCCTTCTTAAACAATTGTGTTTTAAGAAGTGATTTAAAAGCACAGAATTTGAAAGCCTCAGCCCCTCAGGCAGGGAGTTCCACAGCCCTGGAGTACTGACCGCAAGAACACGATCACCTTTGGTCTTTAGCCTGGCCTTTGGGACCACAAATAGGGCCCTGTCTGTGGATCTCATGCTCATGAATTCTGCTTCATCGGGGACCAGCATGTCAGAGATGTAAGTCGCTTTCATGAAAAACAAAAATCAGTGCGCTGTAACTCCACTGCGCTGTTCCGAAAATGTAACTTGACCACGGCATAAGGAGGGCTAAAAATACCGTTCAGAAGCTGAGGCTACAGTAATTTTGGGTTAACCGCAAAACCATGTTAAACAAGAAAATGATACAGTAATTAGGCCCATTTTAAGCTCTGTTTCTATGCCAGACCAGATTTTCCAGCACCTCCATGACTCTACACTTTAATTTAATCTCCAAGACAACTCATTATTTGTATTACCATTGAAAAGACATTATTTTTGGAAAACAATTACATTCAGTGTCATACTGAATACATTCCGTTTCAAAATTCAAGCATCAATTGTTTTATTTTCTCTGAGAATGAAGAGAGGTCTTTAATTTTTTTAATTTCTATTATTAACCCTCCTGTTATGTTCGCAGATTAGTTATGGATCAGTTATGTTCCAACCTCCTAGCCGTTTAACCACCTCACTGTTGTCATAATAGGTGTATTACCCTCCAGTTGCATTTTACCTTACGATCCTAGTCTGCCATCTACAACTATGAGATCCTAATGGTCCAGACATCATTCAGTGCATGACACACCACTCATTTTAATAACAAAGCACATATTTCTGCAGCATGTTATTGTTATTTTCCGTTAGAGATGTAGGACGCTTGTTTTGCTTGATTATCTCTTTAGCACTTCTCACTTCTTCATATAATGACTTTCATGACCTGATTCTCCTCATTCTCACACAGCCCTAAGTGCAGCCCGTTTGTCTTTTTTGCGTTGAGAAGTTGTCATTCTTGCATGGACAGTGTGTGTGTGTGTGTGTGTCTGTGGGCATGTTTAGCCTACTTCATGGACTAAATGTTTGTAGAATGATTTTTCTAGTGTCCTGCTGATTTGTAGCCAAGAAGGTTTTCTGAATCTGTCTGAGGAACGATCTGGAATTTTTGATCTTGGTTTTAATGCATTGAAGAGGGTGTTGGTAGCCTCCTCAAAGTCTGTCATTTGTGTGCAGATTCTGTTGAACCTTAGCAATTGGGATTTAATCAAGCCTCTGAATGTATGTTTCGGGTGGAGACTGTCCTTGTGTAAGAGTGCATGTTTGTCTGTGTCTTTAAAAAAGACTTTAGTGTCTAACGTGTGTGTTTGGGGAAATGAGGGCCCCTTGTATGTGGTAGTGTCTAAAAAATCTATATGTTTATAGTGTATGTTGTGTTTAATTGTGATAGATGTGTGGTGTGTGTGTGGAGGATCTGTATGAAGCCATTCTTCTGAGCTATGTGTCTATGTCATCTAAATATCTAAAATAATTTGTGGGAAGTTTGGGAAATTTTTCAAAAACTGTCTTCTCCCAATGCGCCATGTAAATGTTGGCATAAGCTGGTGGTTTAGGGTTAGGTTTAGGACGTCCCCACAAAGATATGAATACAGGACTGTGTGTGTGTGTTTGTGTGTGCATGCAAAACCTTACAGATTTATCTGTGCACTGTTCCTTCACTCTGCTGCATTTGTAATTACCAGTGTACAACCAGGTCAAATTTGACCTGGAACAGCATCTTTGTACCCAAATGGTGTACTAACGTTACAAAATCATCAAATTATTCATCATCAATTTCACATGTTCATATCTGCACTGTTGAGGATGTCATCAAGTTTCATGCAGAAAAACTCAACACTATGGGTGTTTTAATTAGCCCATGTTAAAAAGACTGAAATGCATCCATTTTGACCCCAAAAGAACAGGAGGTCAAAAGTGCATGAGCCACACAAATGCACAAGTTCAAAGGTTATATAATATAACAAGGATCTAGAGTTGTTCTAGGGGGAAATGGAGGATGTACCAATAATTTATCATTTAGCCTGTTGAGTTTGTTTGGTTATGTCCAATTCTATGTTTAATTTTAAGTTCAAAGGGTAACGTTTGAACGTTTGATGTGTAACGTTTGATATGTAACGACACATCTCCAGTTGTCTTATCGTGGCTGTTATTTTGTGACATCACATTTCTCATGGAAAAATTCTAAGTGCTCAATGACCTACACAGCAAAAATAAAATAAAATACAATTTTTTAAAAAAACAGCAAAACAGCCCACATTCTTTCCTTGCACAACTTACTGGTGTAGAGGGAGATGTAGTGGGAATCGATGACTGTGAACCTCTGACCATCATAGAGTCGCCACTGTAGAGAAGAGCCACACAGTTAATCCGCTACTGAAAAAGCTGTAAAGATCCTGGAATGATCTGGAACACATACTGTCCCTACAGAGCACTGGTCTGGGGCTGGGTTGTTGGTGATGAGAGTAAGTAAGTAAGGGTTTGAATAGCCTTTGACAGCCTATACCCAATCCTGTCCTGCACTTTGCCATATTCTGCCATTTCTGCCGCTGCTAAAATAGACTATTTGTTTGCAGTAATTTCAAATTCCCTCAAAGCAGCGACAAAATTACTTACTAAATGGACTTCCTGTTCTGTGGGTTTTGGATCGGGTTCCTGACCATTAAGTACAGTCAGGTTTGAAGAATGACTCTTTGCAGTATGCGATCATCGCGCAGAGGGTTTTTCTGTTCTATATGAATAGCGGGTTTAGGAATGTGACCGTTTTAGATGTTCTGCTGTGAACCACTTCCTGTGGAGTCTCTGTCAACACCCAGCCCCTGATTTAAAACAGAGGAATGGCAAGCATGCGAGCGCAGATGATGGCCACACGGTGGATTCAGAGGTTTATCCCCTGAATCAGTGTGGAAACAATAAGTCATGGATGACAATCACAATGTACAAATATAAATGAATAACTGCATTCCCCGAAAAAAAGGTAAACTTTGTTTTTTACTGGATAACAGTCGTGCGGTTCTGCCCGTTTGATCAGATTCTGTCAAATGTCTGAATGCATTTGGGAAAATTTAAACAAACTATTCCCGCCCCAACAAAAAGTCCAAAAAACATGCAGCTCTTACCGCAACTTCCACATGATCTGTGCCTCTGCCGTTCTGCTTGTGGAGGACTTCAAAGTAATACCGCTTACTTCTCATTAGCCTGGGGGAGTGTGAGAAAAAGAGCATTATGAGATATGATATCCCGTAATGCTCCAGCCTTATTTACCAACACTGAATCATCCACTGCTTTTCATCCATTGAGTTTCACAATAAGATGCCTATCTTTTGCAATAAGGACTCTTGGGCCGTGTACGAATCACAGCCCTATCTACTGCATCCTGTGTCCTGTTTAGTAGCATAGAGTGTACTGCTTACTGCATACTGTTTAGTATGCAACATGCAGTATGCATAAAAGTATCCTCCATACTATTATCAATGAAAACCCAGAAATAAGTATATCATCCAGGGGTTTTAAGTACACTAAATTTAGAGAACATTTTGCCTACTTAACAACTTTCTCATCCAGTGTACTCAACAAGCATACTCAATAGTGTGGAAGGGCGCTGATTAGGGCACAGCCCCTGTTCACTGGTCTCTGTAACGCCAATCTTCCCCATTGCTCACGCCCCATCTAAAACCCCTCCCCCTTTAATGATAGACCAATAACAGGTGCGTGACCCCCCCCCCCCCCGCCAACACATTCCAACTTACTGGACTGGCTGAGAAGTTTGACTGGCATATTTCCCAAACTCCCCTGGTGCCGTCCATTCCGTGCCAGTCTGCAGGACAGTGAACAGAAATGAAATCACGTTCAAGAACCACAATCAAAATAACAGTGCGCCAGTTAGGGCAGGAGAGGTCAACGTGTGTAAAAATACTAAAGTTATCACGAGAGGAATCATCAGGTTGACGCCAGAAAAAAAGAAAAAAACAACTAAATTTTCTACAGGATGTCCCGTTTTGTATCACCAGCATTAATGTCAATGCACGTCTCTTTAATGTACGTCATCATTTTGCCCACAAAAGAGGACGATGTGTACATTAAAATAAAATTGTTTCGTTACTCAAGCCTCCTATTTGCACCTCCGCAGCACATAGAACAGGAAGATCAGTTCCCGCGGGAGGAGAGCTGTTGACCTGGGACAGTAATCTCATAATCCTGGAAGACTCTCGTGTCTGCTGGTTTTCACACGCGCTGGCGGGACCTGGTACAGGTGACTCTTCCCCCGTTCTTTTACACCCACCTTTCCCACGAAGGCAAGCAGATGGAGGCTCAGGGGGCTGTCATCCAGACTCAACCAGAACTCGGAGTTGTCATCAGAGGCCACGGCAAACAGGTACTCCCCTGGACCACACAGAGACCAGGAACAGCATTACAGTCCGTTGGCTAACGGCTCGAATCGTGTTCACCCCACAACAAGGAACAGTTGAACAGGAAGATCGGGCACATTGTGCTAAAGCTACTGTCAGACTAAAGGTCCTCTCTCGTGGCTACTGGAGTGGAGAGAGGCAACAAAGCCTCAAGAGTCCGGAGAGGAGCAGGCAACCTTGTATTCCACACCAGGAAATGGACCAGGAAATGGACCAGGAAATAGACGCGTAAAAAAAAAAAAACACACCAAGGAATTAATTTTTAAAAAGACTGCTTCAAGCATTGGCGAATAATGACCGGATATAGACTTGATGTTCACATCTATGGATAGAACTGCACTTTATCTGACCTGTTTGTAGTTGTTTTAATGACCTTCTGAATGACCTTCAGGCGGCAGTGTAGTATAATGGTTAAGGAGCTGGACTTGTAACTGAAAGGTTGCAGGTTCAATTCCCAGGTAGGACACTGCCGTTGTACCCTTGAGCAAGGTACTTAACCTGAATTGCTTCAGTATATCCAGCTGTATGAATGCATAAATGTAATAAGAAGTTGTGTAAGTCGCTCTGGATAAGAGCGTCTGCTAAATGCCTGTAATGTAATGTAATGAATGCACTTACTGTAAGGTCACTTTGGATAAAAACATCTGCCAAATGAATGTACGGTATAATGTAATAAGAGTATGCACCACCCCCCCCCCCCCCCCCCTTCTATTGGTGTGAACACATCTTTTTTTATTGACACAAAAAGCCTATTATTATATAGCACACACCAGCATTGCTGTAAAATGATGAGTCACAGGAGCGGGTTATGAGGGATAAAACACCAGTATGATCCATGTACGCTCGAGATACTGTGCAAGAGGCCCAGAACCCAGTCACTATATGCATTTCCAGGTGCTGAGTATCAGATGAACCCAGGAAACACAAAGAAGGGTCCTGTTTCACGGACGGTCATATTACACGGGCAGCTATCAGTGTGTGTCCTGTGCAGCCAATCACGGCACAGAGCCGTGAGACAGAAGCAGAAGGCGGAGCCTAATCCACTGTAAAAACAATGTGGGGTTACATTGCCCTGTGTGGGGCTAAGAGTTCAAGCACTGTCCTTCAATGGCCACAATGGTGAAATTCCATGGGGGGGCGTGTTCAATCTAATCTCTGTCAACTTTTTAAATGTAGCTTTTCATGTATTCAATTTTTCAATTCCTACACATCCACTGTGACTTCTGTGGACACTAATCTGAATTTTAAAAAAATTAAAACAGGTGTGTCAGAATACTGGGCATTATATTGTTTTAAAAACATTTGTCATACTGTGAATGCACCACTGATATGCCACTGCACTGCATGTCTGCATTATTTATCATTATCTATGTGTTTGCATAGCAGGGTGAACAACACATGAACCACATATTTGCAAATGCCATCTGAGGTACATATCTCACTCCAGGGTACAACTGGTGTGCCCGATTGGTAAAGTGAACTTTAACCTTTTTAACACAATCATGGCCAGCAAAACCCAGCACTTGTAGATATTTTCCTTATTTATTTCAATTTTCAATTGAACTGGTCATCACTTATTATATTTATTTTTTGTTCTTTGTGCACGCCCACAGTCTGAAATTTGCTTGCACACCAGATAACAACTATGATTTTGAGCTGTGACCCTGTGACATATGACCTCTTCTACAGAGAGTCCATGCATAAACGGAGAATGCCAGTCACAAGAAAAAGTGGCATGCACACGGCTTGCTGGAAGTGGGAGTCCTGACTGTAGATTTAGTTAGTTTTTTAAAGTTATACTGCATTTGATCTACGAATCTAGCAGTGGGCAGTGACAGTGCAGCACCTGGAGCCCAACTCCAGTTCTGAGGCCAGTGGCGTGGTCATGGCCAATGGCAGGAGGATGCCTAACCTGACGTGCATGTCTCTGGTGTGGGAGGAAACCGGAGAACCCGGAGAAAGCCCATGCGAACACGGGGAGAACGTGCAAAACCCCACGCACTCGAACCCGGGACCTCTTTCTTGCCAGGCGACCGTGCTAACCACTGTACCACCGTGACCTAATGCAGAGTGTGGTGGTGGCCTGGGTGGATACAGACACAGAGGAAGGCTGGATACTGATCTATAGCAGTGAGCAATGAATTCAGGTCGGACCAGGAGGAATTTCAGCAGGACTTTTCCTCTTGATGGAGGTGCTGGGGGGACACACACACACACACACACACACACACACACACGCCGTTGTGGAAGTAAGCTGTTCTGTAGGCCGAAGAAAACCATTATCCCAAGCCTAAGCCTAACATGCAGACGGAAGTCCTTTACTCTCGCCTCACCATCTACATAGGGATGGAGGTAACCAAAGATCCTCAGGCCGTAGTCTGTCCATCTGGGCGAGACGGCGAGCTTCTTCACGGTGGTCCTTGACTGGAAAAGAGAAAAACTGTGTTACTTAGTGTCTTAGCGTTCATCGCTTCATTTTTAATGTTCTTTTATGCTGCAGGAAAGAGATAACTTTCTGGGGAATTTTCATTTCATTCGAAAATACAGGCAGTGGGAGAATTTAAAGATGTTAAAAGGTGTATTAATTAATAAAATAAGAAACAAGGGAGCAATGCTAAAGGTTTGTTTATTGAATTTTCGGAGGTGAAAAAGCTAAAGATTGGCTGACTGGAAGATGCTTTTTGACCTGCCGAAAACTGAGGTTCAAAAATGTTCCCCACAGTCACGCTCTTTCAATCCCTATGAGCATTTGCCCCTCAAAAATCAACAAACCCATTTTGGATAATTAAAGTTACCACCTCCTCCTTTTAAAAAAAATAATTAGTACAACACTTACACACTCAATCTGTTCAGAATGATGCACTTCACTGTCCTGCTACATATTCCCTCTTTCAATTGTACTTACTTCAATAGTACACAATACATTTCCTGAGGAAAATTGGGAATCATAAAACAAGGGAATAAGAAATGTAAAAGTTTAAAAACGTAGTCCAGTTTCAATAGGCTACAATTTGGTCACAGACGTAAACAAACAGAAACAGCTATGGGTATGAGCTGAACTCGGAAGACAGCAATTGGTGAGGTGGTGCTTAATTGAAACAGCTTGTGATTCATTCAATTCGAAATGGCGATATCCAACCAGTAGGTGCGCAGCTCCTTCATTATCTACATAATTTGCCGACAAGATTAAAGCCGCCTTAAGCTGTGTTCACACTGTGTAAGCACGGTGGAAGTTCTATGCGCGACGCTCGCCGCTTTGAAGAGTGGTGTTCAAATGAGAAGCGCATAAGCGCTCAGTGGAGGGCGCATTCAATATACTGCAATATACTGTCTGTAGGAGAAAAGGAGAGAGCTCTTTGCAGATTTGTGCTTGAATGGCATCACACAAATAAACATTCAAATTAAAATTGTTTCACGGGTTTTATTTATTAAAGCCAATATTTAACGTTAGCTACAATAACGTGCAGAATTAATCATTTACGTTGATATTGACATTGCTGACATTGACGAAGATTGTTTATTTTGCCCCGCTCAGTGTTTATTTCGCCCCGCTCAGTGTTTATTTTGCCACGCTCAGTGTTTATTTCGCCCCGCTCAGTGTTTATTTCGCCCCGCTCAGTGTTTATTTCGCCCCGCTCAGTGTTTATTTCGCCCCGCTCAGTGTTTATTTTGCCCCACAGCAGCTTACAATGTATTCTTTTGGTGTAATTTGCAGAACAGTCTTCGTTAGTAGCAGCTGACATTTATTTTGTACTGAGCCCTAAAGCACACCCAATGCTTCTAAATATTTTTTCCATTCATTTTTGCCATAGGCTTATCATAAATAAATAACAAGTATCATAAATGGTAGAGACACCTCCCTAAGAAAATACCAGGGTCAGTTTTTTGTATTTGGAACAGTTCTTATTTTAAGTGATTTCAATAACGTCCCAATATAAGCCTACGGCGAATCAATCAGTCATTGATTTGAACCCACAATTAAAAAGTAATTAATGGCAGTGTTTAATAACAATTCATATAATAATAATAATAATTGTGGCACATGTGGTTTTGTTAAAAATAATTATTTCTTGATGAGGGCTAATTTACCAAAAGGTGAATTTTTTATAACCATTTTTTACTCATCTTTACCAGGGGTGTATATATATACAGTACCAGTCAAAAATTCTGACACACATAATCATAGTAGGGGTTTTCTTTATTTTTTAAAAAAATATTTTTTTTACAGTTTAGAATAATAGTAAAGACATAAAAACTATGAAATAACATAAATGTAATTATGCAGTGACCAAAAAGTGTGTCAAAATGTATCTTAGATTCTTCAAAGTAGCCACGCTATGCTTTGATACCAGGTTTGAACTCTTGGCATTCTCTCAATCAACTTCATGAGGTAGCCACCTGGGATGCTTTTCCAACAGTCTTGAAAGAATTCCAACATATGCTGAGCACTTGGCTACTTTTCCTTCACTTTCTGGTCGGTACAACTAATCCCAAACCATCTCTATTGGGTTTAGGTTGGGTGTTAGATTAGGTCATCTGATGCAGCACTCCATCACTCTCCTTCTTTGTCCAATAGCTCTGATGCAGCCAGGAGGTGTGTTTTGGGTCACTGTTCTGTTGAAAATCAAATGAGGGCCCAACTAAAGTGGAAGCCAGATGGGATGGCGTGTCACTGCAGAATGCTGTGGTAGACATGCTGGTTAACTGTGCCTTCAATTCTAAAACACTTATCCAACCCCACACCATCACCATCACCATCAAAGCAACCCCAACCCCAACCCCAACCTCCCCCCCCCCCCCCCCCCCCCCCCCCCCCCCCCCCCCCCCCCCCCCCCCCCCCCCAGTAAACCCCCCCCCCCCTAAATTTAAAAATACTAAAGTTTGGGGGGTATTTTTTCAAATGTAATATTTACTCACTGTCTAATTTTTGTTTAAGAAAAAAAGTTCAAAGCATTTTATATAATGTCTATAGATCAAAAATTAAATCTCTTAGATAGATAAATACAATATAATATAAAATAGTATTAAAAAAGAGCTACTGAGCCATGTACTGTATGTTAGATCAATCAGTCCCAGTCAATCAATCAGAGGTAATCAGAAATTGTTAAATGCCCCGCGCGGCATAATTCATAGCATATGTTGTTTTTGTTTGCCATGGTTTTTTATTTTGGTTTTATACTTTTTTACTTAACTTAAATTAAAAATTTAATTAACTTAACTTGCAATGCATTATGGGATTGAAAAACATGAACTACAGTAATGTACCATAGTTTTGCAATTGCAGTAAACTACTGTTAAATTATAATGGTAGTTTACCGTATATGCAGTGCTGACATGCAGAGGAGCACGAAAATAACTGGGATTTTACTCCTGTGATTAAATGACGATAAGGCAGGCGTACATTTGTTTGTTTCAGTCCGTGTCTTCACAAATGGGTGGTGTATGCGTATGTATCATAATGTCAGCTAGTTTAGGTAGCTTTGCCAGCTAGTTACACCTCAAATCATACACAGGAAAGCTTTAGAAAATACAGTTAATAATAATGTGTACCTGGAATCTGCATGTCAGAGCTTACAACACTCCATGCTGCAGCCTTTTTGTCAAGATCTGTTTTTTTTTTTTTACTTTTTGGTTCGATATTTCCTCCCACTTCTCTCGTTCTCTACCACTAAGTTGCACTAACGTCTCATCCATATTGAAACGCATCACTTCCGTTCCCTCGGCACGTGACCCTACTGCAGCGGTAGACCGTAAAAATAAACGCTTCCTCATTTGCTCCCCATCTTCTCCTAGCCAATCACTCGTCTCCCCTGCTCGCATTCCGCGCTCACCTCATTACTCCCGCATACATTCCTCACTCACATTAATCAGCACTCATGCTCCACACCTGTTTTCCCTTTATTTAAGTTCCACTCTTTGTTTGCCAGTTCGTTACGCCTAGTCATGTCTGTAGTTGTCTTGGAACTCGGCCTGTGTTTTGTCACGTCTTGCTAACATGTCTAATCTTTTTCCTAGTTTACCCGCCAGCCTACATTCCCTGCCCTGCCGTTGCCCTCGCCAGCCCCGCTTCCTGTTGTCACCGGCCCATCTGCCATTGCCCAGTTCCCCCTGTCCTTGTAGTTAATAAAGTGCTCCACTGGAGCATCAACTTGAGTCCGTCTCCTAGTCCTGCGTTTGGGTCCAAACCTGTTGGGAAAAGTTTTTACACATACTTAAGGTAAGTGTTAATAGCTGCAGCGACCTACCAGTATTTCAAATTTAATGTTCCTCTGTTGATTATATATGGTCATGCTCATTAGCGTAATTTTTAAGCAACTAACCAATTGTACTATTTTAATTGAAGGTTCTCATGAGATGGAATTAACTGCCCTCTTCACCATATCTCAGGTGAGTTCATGTATTTAACCACTTTCTTGGCAATGCAATCCATGATCAGTCCAACAGTTCATTTATATGTGCTTATTTTGACTAATGTGATTGGTGTTTCACTTGTACTTGGTTGGTTATTATTTATTTTGTCTTATAGGCCAGGCAGGAATTCATGAGAATTGCAAACAATCAATCTCAAGCCAAAGTTCCTGAGTGTTCTGGACAAGTACACCCCAAGACTATTGGCATTTTGCAACATAAAGGTTTGCTAAATGGCTGTAACGGTCTGAGGTATCAAACAAGCCTCAAACTATCACTCTGCTGCCAGATATACTGTAGATGTGGATCACTTTAAGGGTGTTTCTCCTGACTCATTTTCCTATTGAACTCTATGGAAAAGTCAGGAGAAACAACCCTTCAAGTGATTAATTCATTCATCCAGTAATTACAGATTATGGTCTGTATAAATTTACCTCAGGAGTTATATTTTACCATTTGAAACAGGATGACACCATACAGCATAGCTTCTTCAAACTTTTTAATACATTCCCTGAAAATACGGGGATGGTTATTTTTCCCTGTCCTGAGTAATGAGTCGTTGAAGTGAAAATGACACATCAGGGAATGTCTTAGAAAGGTTGAAGAAGCTATGCTCCAAAATGTGTCTTTTTAAAACCTCTGGAGCATAGAGAATGTGTACTATGTGTGTTCATTACTAGGGATAGCTGCTACTGTTTGGGAAGAATGTGCTTTTTTTATCTGTGTTAGTTAGTACTTCGATGACCTTTCTGTATGCACTTACTGTACGTCGCTTTGGATAAAAGCGTCTGCTAAATGAATGTAATGTAATGTAATGTAATGTAATGTACTACATAGTGGTTGTGAGGGTGGGCCTGCGGTAGGGTTTGGGCGGTCCCTGGATGGATTTCAAACATAAATTTGGACTCCCCATGTTTGATTCTGTATATAGAAAAAGTTTGGTACACATCGGAGGTTGGAAACAATATTGACAGAATTTTATATGAATCCTACCCAGTGAACATGGCAAATTTAGATGCCATCAATTAGCATTTTACTCAAAGGTGTAATGATATTTCTATAAAATATCCTGAGATGCTTATCTAACCTGTTTCTACCTATTCCTACCAGTATTATAAGGTTCTGAGACGTATGGTGTCATCCTGTTACAAATGGCCGTTGTGAAAATGAATGCACAACCTTGGAAGGCGTATTGACCCTATCAGAACCGAGTATTCAACAATGGCGTGGTATAAGCATCAATAAATTATGTTTAGTGCCTATTAATAAAGGTGAGTTGCTATGAAGTCATCCATTTCAGACAGTTTAACGTTGCGAGGCAAAATTCTATTAATTATGCAACATTATGCTCTTGACGCATTGGTTGTTTTTCATGGATTTTTAATTTATAGCATTATTCACTGACTCGTCACGAGCATGGCATTTTGACTGACTGTACCTAGGCCTACATTTGTTGAAATGAATGAGCATAAAAAAAACAACAAGAAAGAGATAAGACCGCTAAAGCACACTTAGTCAGGTGCTTCTTTCGCCCCGATTCAGTGTATTTTTCGTCCCGCACGGCAGGGACTTGCTATTATTGAGGGACACATACAAGTTGTTTTCAGAAAATGTGGCCTCTATCTCTATTGACTTTCGAGTAGCCTAAACCGGATAAATGTAGAAAGTGTGTGTTTCGTCCCGGTTCTCCCTACGGTATGCCCAAGCCCAAAATGAGACCATAAGTGCAAAGCTTCAGTACAACAGCACATTTCTTTTAGACTCTGAGGAAGACGTCGAAATGTCAGTCTCCCTTGTTTCACTATAAGTGTCTTTTGTTCTGAGTTGTATGCGCTCCAGCTTTCCTTGTTTCAGGTTAGTCCCAGTGCAGTGTCCTTTATTATAATTTGATTGTTCTGGCGGTTGAGCACCTGTTCATTCCTCTTTTATATAGCTGGCCTGAAGCGTCTTTGAGATTTTTGTTGTTGTTGGGAGTGTAACTCAGGTCATCACCGCAGGGCTTGTACGTTGTCTGGCTGCATGGCCCTCAGGCCAATCAGCCTTTGCGGTGATGTCTCGTGATGGGTCGTTCGCGAACGAATGGCTCTTTTTGAACGGCTCTCTTTGGTGAACGTAGGGAACCGATTCATTTTGGTGAACGAGCCATTTAGTTTGGCTCTTTTTTCCCCTTCTCTTCATGTGACCAAACAGAAATAATCTGCATGCGTTAAAGAACATAGGCTAATTAACTTTAAGACGGCGCTCAAATGAGTCAAAGCCATTTTAACATTAGAAAGCCTAACTTTAAAGAGGACAACCTCCTTAAATGTCTCGAACCGCATAATTTAGGCTAGATAAACGAATTTAAGAAAATCTACGAAACATTGAACATTTAGCAAGTCAGAATCTACATGATAACTGTCATCATAAATGTGGCGAAAAATGCGGCAAGTTTATGATGCACAGAACAATAATGCCATTTCAAAATACATTGGTAGTCTAATAATTTAATTATTGGTTTTGGTTATTGAGCGAATCAATTGTTTGGTTGACAATCAGGCAAAGTAAAAGGAAACAGATTGAGAGTGATCACCCGTTTAAAGCTTAAAGGTAAGATTGCAGAGGGCCTAGTTCTACTTCCCACGGTTCGCTACAGTGCTAGCCTATTCACAAGCACTGTTCAAAAAGAGCCATTCGGTCGCGAATGATCCATTAATTTTATTATGGCAGACCTAATAGCCTTGGCTACTAGTCAAGTCAAAGAAAGACGAGTAGACTAGCCTATATATACTGTATAAAGCCTATATATTTAAAAATTAAAAAATCATATTAGTATATCATAGTCGTAGAATTAAGTGATCTAGTCATAATTAAACTGGGTAATTAATATCGTATAATTAATATAACAATAAATATAGGCCTACACACTGCACTAAATAAAATTATAAAAATATCGCGGACACCATAGCAGTGTCGCATGCGTCCGATAGAACATAAGTGCAACATCAAACCACATTTTTTTGAAAAACCCGGAATGACCCGGAATGCCCATACTGCTGTCACAGCTTACAGTAACAGCCCTGAGTCATCAGCTGTTAATCCTGTAGCTCCTCCCCCTTTCCATGGCAACCACCACAAACACTTCTCCAAATGTTAGATATGTTGGGACTTGTAATATATATATATATATATATATACTGCTCAAAAGAAGTTAAGGGTCAAAAATATTTGTGCAAATAAATATAAGCTAATGAGCTAAAATGGAGACGACTAATGACAAAATAATTATTCGATGGCTCAAGAACAGAAAACACAAAACGAAAAACTTTTGATTAGACACGAGTTAATTACCCTGATGAAAAAAAGCCATGCACCCCCAAAATGATGATGTGATGATGAATGGAAAATTCTCAGCCATTTTATTGCTAAAATTGGCATGCATGGAATGACACTCATGCAAAACACGTGCAAACGGTGCATGAGGTGTCACTGTGGGTGTTTCGAGGCAGTTTGTCAGTTTAGTCTGACTGAGTTCGTGCTTCAAATCCATGAAAAAGAAATGCTGGGTTAACTTAAAAAGTTTCTAAAGATAAGTGCAATGAATGAATGTCCCATAATAACGTGATGTCTATAGTAAATGGTAAATGGTAAATGGACTGCACTTATATAGCGCCTTTCTCCAAAGCGCTTTACAATGGCCTCTCACTCACCCGTTCACACACACATTCACACACCAATGGCGGCAGCTGCCATGCAAGGCGCTAGCCTGCTCATTGGGAGCAATTTGGGGTTCAGTGTCTTGCCCAAGGACACTTCGACATGTGGACAGGAGGAGCCGGGGATCGAACCGGCAACCCTATGATCAGCGGACAACCCGCTCTACCTCCTGAGCCACAGCCGCCCGCGGTCCAAATGACAACCCAAAGGGGGATATTCTAACCCTATCTGGCTTAAAAAGACATACTTACAAACAATTTTTGACCCTTAAATTATTATAGTTTAGTAGTATATGTATATATATATATATATATTATTTATTTCTTTTTAAATGAACAAATCATCCATTTTGTATCTCCAGGATAAGTGACATGATCAAAAGCCGCGTCATTGAAATGAATAACCAGCACCTCATGTACTTATCAAATGCTGACAAGCACCTCTGCATACATCTGCTCTGCACAGAACCACTATCTAGAGATTAGTCAGTTACATTGCCTGTCTCAGCACTGTTTTTGTGGTTGGTGAACTTCAGTTGTCAAGATGGTGGAGGGCCCAGACAGAAGCAATTGAAAATAAGAAAGTGGCAAGTCCTTTCGAAACCACACCTCCTGCGGTCATACGGTCCGTTTGATCTTTCTCAGCAGAGCAGACACAGGCAAGCAGAGCTGTTACAGAGCAGAACCACATCCTCTGCAGTTATGTCTGATGATGTGTTTGGGACTGATATGAATCCGTGTGAACGGCCGTCTTTGGTTGCTGTATGCATATAGTCAGACTGTAAATCTCATTGTGTTTGGAGACAGATGGTGAGTGAAACAGTGACAGTGTGAGAGTGAGACGGAGACGCACAGAGAATGCGAGAGGTGGTTACGGTCAAGTGAGTGAGGAAGCGAGAGAGGGGCTGCATTCAGATCCACATTTTATACTTTCTTCCTGTCGTTCCCTTCCCTTGCTTCCCTTGGGGGGAATGCCAGGATGAAATATGGCAGCCACACCATGTCAGATTTGGTTCCAATTTAAGAAAGGGGAGGGAGTAATTATATTCCCTCACTCCCTCATTTATCATCCCTTCAACCAAGGGTATAAAATGAAAGCTTTCAGCAATAAAAACATTCCACAATGCAATGCTCCACACTGAAAAAGTGGGCAGTCATGTTTCAATTCTATGGGGTTGCACTTCCTATATTGTTTGCGAGGGCGGTTCAGTTCCGTTTTGGTTAGTTTCTTGTGAATCCTCACATGCAGAGCACCTGTTAAGCTTGCTTGCTGCATGTCGCAAATTTCATCAAAAGACAGCTCACTTGAGGGAAGACAGCAAGGAAAGGGAATGTGATACATTGGATCTGAATGCAGAAGAGTGATAGAGAGTGAATGTGAGACAGAGTGAGAGAGTGTGTGCATGTAAGTGTGTATTTGTGTGTGTGCGTGTGTGCGCGTGCGTGCGTGCGTGCGTGCATGCGTGTGTGTGCGAGCGCAAAAGAGCAGCATCACTCACGTGAGGGTAGAGAGGAAAGTGGAGGTTTTTTCGAAGTTGCAGAGTGGAGCCGCCACACCAGTCTTCAAAAATGTGAATATTAGCTTGTCCTTTATACTGCAAAAGAGAAAGAACGACATCCCTGAGTCCTTGTTTTAATGAGCAGGTATGTGAGTTATAATGCAAATTTACACAGAGCAGGTATGTGAGTTATAATGCAAATCTACACAGAGCAGGTATGTGAGTTATAATGCAAATCTCCACAGAGCTGGTATGAGAGTTATAATGCAAATCTACACAGAGCAGGTATGTGAGTTATAATGCAAATCTACACAGAGCAGGTATGTGAGTTATAATGCAAATCTACACAGAGCAGGTATGTGAGTTATAATGCAAATCTACACAGAGCAGGTATGAGAGTTATAATGCAAATCTACACAGAGCAGGTAAGTGAGTTATAATGCAAATCTACACAGAGCAGGTATATGAGTTATAATGCAAATCTACACAGAGCAGGTATGTGAGTTATAATGCAAATCTACACAGAGCTGGTATGTGAGTTATAATGCAAATCTACACAGAGCAGGTATGAGAGTTATAATGCAAATCTACACAGAGCAGGTATGAGAGTTATAATGCAAATCTACACAGAGCAGGTATGAGAGTTATAATGCAAATCTACACAGAGCAGGTATGTGAGTTATAATGCAAATCTACACAGAGCAGGTATGTGAGTTATAATGCAAATCTACACAGAGCAGGTATGAGAGTTATAATGCAAATCTACACAGAGCAGGTATGTGAGTTATAATGCAAATCTACACAGAGCAGGTATGTGAGTTATAATGCAAATCTACACAGAGCAGGTATGAGAGTTATAATGCAAATCTACACAGAGCAGGTATGTGAGTTATAATGCAAATCTACACAGAGCTGGTATGTGAGTTATAATGCAAATCTACACAGAGCAGGTATGTGAGTTATAATGCAAATCTACACAGAGCAGGTATGTGAGTTATAATGCAAATCTACACAGAGCAGGTATGAGAGTTATAATGCAAATCTACACATTTCTCCAAATCATTCAGAAATGAGTTTGAAAACTAAAGGCATTCACTGCACTGTGTGTAAAGCACATTTACTGTGTGACTGGTTCCTTCACAGGATGAAGACAAGTGCAAGTTGCAGACATTGCAAGAGGAATACCAAACACACGCACACACACACACACACACACACACACACACACACACACATGCATGCACGCACACACGCGCACGCACACACACACAGGGGAGAGATGCATTCCCTTTACTGACCAGCATACTACAGGCCTGACGATGACTACGCAGTTTGACAACAGAAACTTAAAGGAAAAATGGAAAGAGATGTTCATCTCCAGACGAGCTAAAGAGCCCGGCCCAGCTGAGACACGTGTGCCGGCTGCCCCATCTGCGCAGGCTCAAAGGTCAGAATCTCAACGAGACCGCTGGGATCATAAAGCCCCCCTCTCCTCTCATAACGCCCTTGGTTTTTTTTCATGACATTTCTAGACTCACTTCTAGGGCACGTCCATCTGGATCTATCTGATACATGTGAAAGGGAAGCAAGCCTTCATCCAGTCACAAAGTGCACATTATCTAAAAAAATATTTTTATAGCGCTTTTTAACTGGCTCAGCTGGTATGACAGGAGTGTCGTGGGGTGATGGCTTGCTTGCATCACACAGGCCGGTACAAGATTGGGGTTGAGGTACACTTCACCACTTTACTGTAAATCAACTGGAGATCATAAAGACGAAAGCGGTATACAGATAGAATTAATTTTTAATATTATTATTATTATTCTGAAGTTCATGGCAACGGTAAGCTGTATGAAGCGGTTGGTTGTGGGGGTGGGAGGGGTGTACAGCCTTTGGGGTTTGTTCTCTCTCTGCATGTGAAAGTGGCCTGGCCCGTGGGATATTCAGAGACATTAAGGCACAGGGGATGAATACCTGCTCATTAGTGGCTTGTTTCTGCCTGTTAGACACACACAACATATGGGTCAGAGCAGAGCACTTTTAAACCACAGGAATGAGCCCTTCCCACGTGGCCTGCCGCTGTTTCCACGGCAGTCATGATGTAGCGGAGACGCCCAGCAGGAAGGGCCACATGGCGAGTGCATGTGGAAGGGGGGGGGTTTCTGCAGGTACTCCATCGGAACCCAAAGGTGCACAGACCCGACGCTGCTTTCAGAATAAACAGTGCATTTCCCCGTCTGTCAGTCCAACATGTCTTCCTGTCATCACCTTGTTGTTCCTCATTTAAGCCCAAAAATAGACGTACAGACGTACATTGGTTTTAGACATCTCAGAAGTGCATGTGAGTGCACGTACATACAGACACACACACACACACACATCTGTGGTGGTGATAGAAAGCAGAAATAGAACAGCAAGTTTAAAAGGTCAGGGTATTTTCTGGTGGGAATCCTGATCTGATCGCACTGCAGTAAAATTGCCCGTGAAATAAAAAGCATTTGCATCGCTTTCACGTGTAAATATCCAATCAAATGCTGACCAGAAAGAACCAAATGTGTTGCGCTGATTCCACCTAAAGGGGAAGGGCCCAGATGAGTTGATGTGAATTCCAGCTGAGACATAGCGTGGCCCCTGAGAGCCGGCCGAGCTGCTGGCGCTGCGCTGTGATTGGGTGATTTGGCGGTGGGAGGGTAGAGTGCTGGCACTGTGATTGGGTGATTTGGCGGTGGGAGGGTAGAGTGCTGGCACTGTGATTGGGTGATTTGACGGTGGGAGGGTAGAGTGCTGGCACTGTGATTGGGTGATTTGGGGGTGGGAGGGTAGAGTGCTGGCACTGTGATTGGGTGATTTGGGGGTGGGAGGGTAGAGTGCTGGCACTGTGATTGGGTGATTTGGGGGTGGGAGGGTAGAGTGCTGGCACTGTGATTGGGTGATTTGGGGGTGGGAGGGTAGAGTGCTGGCACTGTGATTGGGTGATTTGGGGGTGGGAGGGTAGAGTGCTGGCACTGTGATTGGGTGATTTGGGGGTGGGAGGGTAGAGTGCTGGCACTGTGATTGGGTGATTTGGGGGTGGGAGGGTAGAGTGCTGGCACTGTGATTGGGTGATTTGGGGGTGGGAGTGTAGCGTGCAGTATGAGGGGAGGGGTTCCTCTGAGGTGAGGGGTTTCCTACCTCTGGTCTCCAGGACTGCTGGGTGAACTGGGACTGCCACGACCTGCCCTCCTCACTGCCGAGAGACTGGAGATGCACACACACACACACACACACACACACACACACATGCAAGCACGCACACACACACACACACACACACACATACAATTACACTTTCTTCACACATTTACATTATACATCAAAACTATTCAAACAGAGGGGAAAAGCAAAGGGAAGGAAGAAAAAAGAGATACAAAGGAGTGAGAGAAAGAGAGGACAGAGAGAGAAATACAATGCAGAGCCTCTCCAGTGGAGGTGCTAAATTTCTGTCTTTCACTCTCTCTGTCTCCTTACCTCTTTGGCTGCTACTCGCCTGTTTGGGGTAGTCTCCTCCCAAGCGCTAAACTCTGCGGATAAGAGAGAACAACACGTCACTCACTAAACAAACGCTTGTAAATCAGCTTTGTTGTACACTCCTTGACAAACAGAATGATGCTTTTGACCTCAACCTTTGACTCCCAACATGAGCGAGCCAGGGTAACTAGTTTGAAAGGAGAATCATCGCCTGCTTCCTGCTTCCTGCCAGAAAAAAAACATCAGCTTGCCTTCTATTAAGTGAGTTTGGAGTTACAGCCCTTTTGCATTCTGGGAGAAGTAGTATTATTTTACAGCGGCAGGATGGAGTGGTGGATTCAGAAGCCTAAAGCAGTCAGTCACAACACACACTTGAGCAAAGCTCACCTGCAAGACTTAAGCCAATACCCTTACCCAGTGGTGTAATGTTAAATAAACTATGAAAGCTGTTGTGAATGAGGGTACCCTTGCAGGGTTGGCAGTATGGGGCACTGCAAAAAAAACAAGACTATTTTTACACCATGAATTTGAAAAGTGTGGGGGTTTTAAAGAAAGACGCGCATTAGAGAGGAATGCATGCATGCTGAGGTCACTGTGTCCACACTGTCCAGTCATCCACACTGTCCAGTCATGCTGAACACATTCTGCTCTGGTCTAGAATGTCCCGTTTTGCCACTGCTCTCATCTAGAGTTTCCAGGAAATGACGGACTGATTTCCAGCTGATAGAGAGACACCCTAGCACAGACACCGTACAGCAACCGGGCTGATTTCCAGCTGATAGAGAGACACCCTAGCACAGACACCGTACAGCAACCGGGCTCAAAATTTGCACGATGACAACAGTGGCAGTGTCGAGAAGCAACGACTGACTGCGCTGGAATGCGACGGATTTTTTTTGGCCCGTGACATTTTATCCTGTTGTCGTGGAAACCATAAAAAATAAATAGATGGATAGAAATGACATAACATGACTTGACAAAACCGCTGTCAGATCAAGCAGATGCAGAGCATCACAAAGGGAGATTTAAAACAATTTCAAAATCCAACCTTCCACGATCCACTTCCGTTTGACTTGAGTCAAGTCAAATTGCGACACGGCAACCCGATATCAACGATTATTTACCTTGTATGCTTTCCGTGTACGAGCCCATTGCTGCGATTCATTTCTTATCAGAGGCTGATGTTTTATTGCATAATGTGGATACGTTGAGTGCACATTTCTGCAAGAAATATGACTAAATATTCGAAGCCAAAGTAAAAATTGTCACAATACAGGATCAAGTTGATATGACAATTCAAAGGGCATTATATTTACTTCGATTTAGTAGATTGATTTGTCTACATGTCTATGTATTTTTGGCAATGGCTTCTAGACATGTTTGCGGTTTAAATGATAATTTAGGGCCTGATTTACTAAAACTTTTAGCATGTGCAAAATATTTTACCACATGCAAAACTAATAACACAACCAATGATTGGTGCACAACAAATACCATGACCAATCATTAGTAATGTTGTTGGTTTTGCATGTGCTAAAAGGTTTTGCACATGCCAACGGTCTTCGTAAATCAAGCCCTTAGTGCATACCTTCGAGGTTTTCCATCCGATGAAGTTTGTGCTCACTTTGGAAAAACAATCAGCAAAACTACAAAAAAGACAAGTAGTTTTCTAGACAAGTTTGAGCTTGTCCAGTTTACATGCTCAGAATGGAAGCGTCTTTGGCTCTTACATTACTCTAGGGATCTCAAACTCAAATCCTGGAGGGCCGCTGTGTCTGCTGGTTTTTGATGTTTTCCTGCATTTAAGTGCTTCATTTAAGTCACTGGTTGGCTAAAGAGTCTGCCGCACACCTTGATCCCAAGGCTGCAGAGAGAAAGAAAATCACTAAACCTCCAGAAAGCTCTAAACTAATGCTTTACTCTAAAAACATATAGATATTAGTGAAAATAAGATTTCAGACATTTTGCTTATAAAAATGTGGCAGAAAAGCTGCTGGGAACACCATTATCCTCCAGTGCAACAAGGTGGTATGATGTCAGAGTGGTATGATGTCAGAGATAATTTATTCCAGTGCAACAAGGTGGTATGATGTCAGAGTGGTATGATGTCAGAGATAATGTATTCCAGTGCAACAAGGTGGTATGATGTCAGAGTGGTATGATGTCAGAAATAATTTATTCCAGTGCAACAAGGTGGTATGATGTCAGAGATCATTTATTCCAGAGCAACAAGGTGGTATGACATCAGAGAGAATGCAGTCCTTTGGAGCTTTGTAAAACATTTACGTCACTGAGTTCACAAGGTTTTTTTTGTTTTTTTTGTTGCAAGCCGTGCATGTAGACACAGAAAAAGATTTTCTTAAAACGCTTCAATTGTCAATGATTAGTCACGCATCAATCATCAACCATCAATTCAAGCTCTTTCACAATCTTGATTTACAACAATCAGAACTGAACACCTGGAGCACTGTAGGACGCCCTGTGTACATGAATCCCCATTCCTCCACAAGCTTGTCAATCACTGCCTGCTTTCCATCATGGTCTGAAGACACACCTCTTCAGACTCTACCTTGAATGACCCACCAATCTAGTACCACTTTCATTTACCACTGGTATCTTGTTACCTCTATCCTGTACCTTGATTCTTTAACACCCATGTAACATGAGAGTCTTGACTGTGATGTTGTGGTTTATCGTGTCTTACTGACTTAGCGTTAAGACTTAGCCATCGCATACTGTGTACATAACTAGACTAAATGTTCATGTGTATGGATAGCTGCTACTTTATGATAGAAATGTACTTTATCTGACCTGTTTGTAGTTGTTTCAATAACCTTCGGTATGCACTTATTGTGGATAAAATCGCCTGCTAAATTAACGTAATGTAATGTACTCCAATAGAATATTCCTTTCAGGTTCACCTGAGTGCAGATGACCTCATTAGAAATGAGAGGATCTAAAGGGGCGGGCCCAGTTCAGCTATAATTAAACACAGGTCCAGTCACGTTTGTCCTGAGGCAATAGCGGTCTTTAATAGTCTTTAAATGAAAAAAATATTTAAGTCAGGGTATATAGATGCTCATATGGTAATAAAAAATTATAAATTCCATACATACTTTTGTCCTGCAGATGCTCTCTCTATCTCTCTCTCTCTGTCTCTGTCTCTCTCCCTCTCTCTCTGTCTCTCTCTCTCTATCTCTCTCTCTCTCTCTCTCTCTCTGTCTCTCTCTCTCTGTCTCTCTCTCTCTGTCTCTCTCTCTCTCTCTGTCTCTCTCTGTCTCTATCTCTCTCTCTCTCTGTCTCTCTCTCTCTCTCTCTCTCTGTCTCTCTTTCCCTGATCTGCGTAAAATGGTTCTCCTGCTAAAATCCTCTCTGAGATGGCCAGGGCTAATTACAGTGTGAAACGCACTGCAGGGACATGAGAGGACACATGAAAGGGGCTCGTCTGCTGCGCTTTTCAGTGAAGAGAAATTACTTCAAGCTGTGGAAGCCAAGACCTTCAAAAACAAACACACTCAATAGTCAAGTTGTCATGTTACACATCAAAGCCCTGAATTCTCTTGAGAATGGATAGATTTTTACAGCCAGTGAAAAGCACACCTATAGCCCGGCGTTATCACTTAATCTTCTGGGTTCGCCCTCACCGCAGTCAAAATGCTTAAAAAGCAGTGATCCTCTTTGATGCTACAGCACTAATGACTGAGAAACAGTGAGATGAGATCAGTCATACCTCTGGTTCCTGAACCAGACTATTTACCCTCAAACAAAGTTCATATATGGCAAAAAAACAATAGAAACAAGCATTTTCAAACAGAAATATTGCTAATGAGGTGAGATTTAGATTTTTGAGTTTTACTCATTTCAAGATTTGCCAATGGGGTAAGATAATTTCACTTGTCAAGCAAAAGGTAACTAAAGACAATAACAACGTATGTGTGTCTACTTGAGAGAGAGAAAAAATGTTTTATGTTTCATTACAAGACTAAAACACTTGTTAAGACAGACATGTTTTGCTGTGTCATCAGTGTGTAAATGTATCCAAAGGGCTGGTGACATCATCACAAAAACAGGGCTCAAAGTACAGTGAAATTCCCTTATTCGGATATCATACCTTAAAAACCTTCCAGTATTGTAGCTTTCAAGGCAACATCAGAAATGACAAAAAAGGGAAGGAGTGTTTCCACTACTTCCCCATCCCCAACCTCAGACTCAAAGAAGTTCCTCCAGTTCCAACAATGCCATGATCAGAGACTGAAGAGGTAAGACCAATAGTTCATATAACATAACATAACTTAATGACGAGAACAAGCCAATCAGCCCAACAATGCTCGCCATTTTCCTACCACAAAAGAGTACCTAGCGCTCCCCTACAAACTAGATAGCATACAGCACCATATCAAGCCTGGTCTTGAAAACACCCAGTTTCTGCCTTGACTACATAACCTGGCAAGCTATCCCACACAGCGACTACTCTCTGTGTGAAGAAGCACTTCCTCATGTCTGCGGAATTTACCATTTACTAATTTCCATCTATGCCCCCTCGTTCTACTAACAACTCAATCTGAAGAATCTCTTTTAGTTCACTTTACTAATCCCTTTTATGAATTTAAAAGCCTCTATAAAATCACCCCTAAGACTCCTTTTACTAAGCTTAAAGAGATTAGATATCCAAAGTCTTTCTTCATAACTTTTATCTGTCATACCAGCAACAAATTTAGTTGTCCTTTTTTGGACCTTTTCCAGAGCCTCTATATATTTTTTGTAATATGGTGCCCAGAACTGCACACAGTATTCTAAGTGTGGCCTGATATAGGTATTGTATAACATAAGCATAGCTTCCTTGGATTTATACTCAATACTTTAGGCTATATATCCTAGCATCTTGTTGACTTTTTTTTACTGCTACAGCACAATGCCTAGAACCTGAAAGGCTTTGATCAAATACTACTCCTAAGTCTTTTTCAAATTGAGCACATTGCAATTTTGTTTCTCCCATAAAGTTATGTTTTTATCTCCCACATGTAAAACTTTACATTTAGCTATGCTGAATTTCACTTACCAGGTTTCCGCCCACTTCTGGATTCTTCCTGAATTACTTTAGTAGTTTCCAAACTGTTAGCTAAATCTCCCAGTTTTGTATCATGAGCAAATTTAACTATAATGTACTTTCAATGTCCCTGTCAAGGTCATTTATGTAAATAAGAAAGAGCAGAGGTCCCAACACTGTTCCTTGTGGGACTCCACTTCCCAAACTACCATGCTCAAATAAGATCCCCCCTACTACTCTTTGGGCCTGATTTACTAAGACCTTTAGCAGGTGCAAAACCATTTAGCACACGCAAAACTAATAACATGACCAATGATTGGTCATGGTATTTGTTTTGCACCAATCATTGGTCATGCCATTGGTTTTGCGTGCGCTAAAATGTTTTGCACCTGCTAAATGTCTTAGTAAATCAGGCCCTTTGTGTTCTACCCTGTAGCCAGTTCCGAACCCATTCTGAAATGCTTCCTATAATTCCTACGGTCTTCATTTTGATAATGAGTCTCTCATGTGGTACCTAATCAAATGCATTTTAGAAATTTAAGTATATAATATTCTAAGCCTGGTCACAATCAAAACACTTGGAAGCTTCCTCAAAGAATGTCAAAAAGGTCTGTCATGACCTTCCCCTACGAAAACCATGTTGGCTATCTCTTAAGATTTCAATAAATAATTCCAACTTGTCTCTGATGAGTCCAGTATTTTACATGCGGCACAAGTTAAACTGACAGGCCTATAGTTTCGTGGATCAGTCCGGTCCCTATTCTTGCATATGTTTTTAGAGAGTCCACAAGCCCCTCTTTTCGGGCCTGACTAACGTTCATCCTGTTCATTGGTAGGGAGCAGTAATGAGGGAACAAAGCACTCATTTAGTCAGAAGAGATTGAATTGAACAGGTGGGCGGCGCTGGTGAGTTATGAGAGGAGTTAATGTTTTTTTAGGGGGGTGGCTGGAGGCGTTTGTTCCAGAAACATAATTCGCCCGGCTCGTGTTTTTACACAAAAAACCACTTCAGCTACATGCTCCTGAGACCTTTTTTACGTCTGTTGTTTTTTCTCTCTCTTTTTAACCCCCCCCCCCGGGTGGTGCACACCTGACCCACACACACACATATACATGTACACACACATTCACACACAAACATGCCGACACATGCACACACTCACACGCATATACACGCACACATGCACACACGCACACACGCACACAAATAAACACACGAACACGCAGACATGCGCACACACATAGACAAACACACATTCACACTCACACACATACACAAACACACAAACGCGCACACATGCACACATACACCGCATACTCGGCCATGAGAGTGTATGTACAGTATGTTTGAGGCACGGCCATCATCCCTGATCATCTCCGTCTCTCGCTGTACCCCTGGGTCTGGAAAGATGACTGACTGACTGTACCTTTGAGAGGACAGAGTCACCCGATCCCCCCTCCTGAGACAGGAGAGCTATCCCGTTCCCGCTCGGGGGTGTCAACACTCCCCGTCACTCCCAGTCAGGGCACAACAGGACAGGTCTGCTTTCGCCAGCAGGACAGATGAAAAGATGGAAAACACAAGACTATTCTGTGAGATCTAACATGGCTTTGTTATAATGGCCTCCCCTGAGGCATGAGTGGGTGGTCACAAAAGGACTCGGGTCACATGACTACGACTCACGCCACTCACTACTATTCACTTTTAGTCACTATTGAATACATTACTCCCCCACCTCACCCCCGGTCCTGATCCTGTAATTTTGTAAGTACTCATTTAATTCGTATAACTCAGGCTGTGTAACCTCACAAGACTGGGCTGAATTACTTTATAAATGATATCCTGCGGAGCGTCAAAGGGCTCTCATAAATAATGTACGTCTTTCCATTTATATTATCTCAGTGCCAAATGCAAGTCAGGCTATGACTACAGCCTATTCAGTCAACCTTACGTGTCTCTCCATGCCAAAGCAGCACCAAGTCATTTCTGACCGTCAATGACACTCACATTCAGAGCATTCTTGAGTCGCCTGAAAGTTAGTCTCCGACCTCTCTCTCTCTCTCTCTCTCTATCTCTCTCTCTCTCTCTCTCTCTCTCTCTCTCTCTCTCTCTCTCTCTCTCTCTCTCTCTCTCTCTCTCTCTCTCTCTCTCTCTCTCTCTCTCTCTCTCTCTCTCTCTCTCTCTCTCTCTCTCTAAAAAAAAAAAGATAAAACACTGCCAACATGCAAATCAACATGGATATAGGCACCACTCCTCTCTGCACAGCCTGGAGCAACGAAAAGCTGCTTTGGCCGGGAATTTTGTGGCTTACTGCGTGTGCTGATGAGTTGTCAGCACTGAATCTGAGCCTCCGAGTCCCGTCTAAGTGGTTGAGCCACAAATAAATTAAATGGCTTCCAGTGTATAAACAGCCTGTTCTAATTCATCAGGTGCTCAATGAGTTTGTGTGCACTCTGTGGCTGGGAGAGAGGGCTGCTGGCGGGGGGGATTAAGAGTGCGCCGCGGCCATTAAGCCCCATAAATCTGACACCCCAGTGAACTGGAAGAGCATTTCTTCTTTTCTGCTTCTTCTGCACCATGGCAACCCCCCCTCTCTGCAGCTTCTCCCAGGCCCCGCCCCCCGCCTACCTACCATCCATCCAAATCAGTTTCCCATCTTTGGCGGCCCTTCCTCCTCCTCCTCCCTTCGACCTCCTGACTGAAAGTGGCTATGAGACCCCCTGGGTCTGGAAGGGGTAACGGGTTCGAAACGTAACTTTTTTTTTTCACGGCAGCATTTAAGAAGGCAGCCATGGAAATTTACAAGTGAAATAACCCCCCCCCCCCCACCCCCCCCCCACCCACAGAGGAACACCGAAATCACAGAGGAACACCGTGTTTGTCCACAGTCCACACAACACAGATCAGAAAAGCGCTCTAGTGGCGCTGTCATGCTGGCTGGTCTCATTGATCACATTGGAGAGCGAGACGGAGAGAAGCTCGAGCCTAAAGTTTGTCTCTCGTCTTACAGATTCTTGTGAGTTCTACAAACATTTCTCCGCTGATACCCAGCTCATCAAGCAGTCACTGAGGAGAACTGACTTTCTCCGCTGATACCCAGCTCATCAAGCATTCACTGAGGAGAACTGACTTTCTCCAGAAATATCCAGAAAAGGGGATGTTTGTTGGATTAAAGCTCAAACAAAGACTATAAAATAGAGTACAACAAAGAATTTGACCATAAAGAACTATTTGTTTGTAGCATAATTTAAATATGACTTGTGCAGCCATCAGAGAACTGTTCTGTTCCCATTAGATTTGTAAGAAGCAGTGTGATTCAAGAGCAGACAAATGTAGCTCTAAATTTGTGAGATCCAAGAGGGAAACTTTAAAACGCGCTTCAACGAAACAATTTAGACAAAACCACGACATCAGAAGACCACCTAAACCACGTGCTCGTGAAAGCAGCGACAGAACCCTTTTAAAACGGTTTGTACTTAGAGAGGTGCGGGTACTAGCAACCGGCACTAAAGAAAAATCACATACATTGAATCACATTGTGTGGAACCCCTGGCATCTCAAAGACAACGGCAGCATAACCTCTGTTGCAGAAGGACAGCGCTCTGGCCCAATACCAGAGGCACATTAGCAAGCACCTGCTAGTTCACTCTGATAAGCACAGAAGGGCCGAGGGGAGAAGGCATGTGCACTGGCCATAAAACATGAAGACACACACAATGCAAGCAAGCAAATGAGTCACTGAACTGTGTCGAGGACAACAACAGCGTTTCCGTCACAATTAGCGGCTTCTGAGAGCGGCGCGGCTGAGGGGCGGGCTCTACAGCAGCACCAAGGCGCATGAGATTAAATTAGCCTGCGGCCCTTGATAATTTAATAAGACTGAAGGGATTAGGGTTATTGCGAAAGGGTAAATATAATTTAGAGGTACCCGTGCGAAGAACAGGCGGTATGTTCTGTTGTTGAACTTAATATTTGTTCAATTTGGACTATGAGGTAAGAAAGAAAAAAAAGAAAAAAAAACTACTTTATTTTGTCAATAGACTACAAAAACATTTATTATCTGGTTAAATGATGGCCAATCAGCAGAGGACCTACATATGACTCATCCCCTAACGAAGTAAATAACATTCCAGCATGCGTATGGTAATAAATCCAGGCAGGTGGCCTATAATTATAGCATGCAGTTCTGCAAGGAGACCTGGATGACGGGGTGTGACCGGGGAGCATCTGACAGGTCAACACAAGTCAATTTGCTGATGTTTCACAAGCAACTGCGTCTACGATGAATGTAACCTGGCGGGTACGACATCAGCAAAGGCCAATAATAGACAGAAGTGCACACTCATGGGATTGTGAGGCCCCTGCACTCATTTTAAGTGCACGGTAAAACAGGCGAACAACCACAAATCGGCTGCCCGCTAATTTCAACCTTGGGCAAGAGCAACCAGCTTCATCACAAACAGTGGTGACCCGACATCTTTTTAAGTGACAATACACTGTTTTATCTGTAGTTCTGTAGAGCCTTAGAAACACGGGTCCAAAGCAGGACGGCACT
Organism: Ilyophis sp. 1 JC-2022; assembly: GCA_022702515.1. Classification (NCBI taxonomy): domain Eukaryota; kingdom Metazoa; phylum Chordata; class Actinopteri; order Anguilliformes; family Synaphobranchidae; genus Ilyophis; species Ilyophis sp. 1 JC-2022. The sequence goes on along the minus strand of CM040403.1, from coordinate 9,382,742 downwards.
GTCATCAATTCAGAGAGAAGTCCAACTCGGTTTTGCTACATATAGCCAAGGTAAACTTTTTTAATGTTATTTTAAAATTTGAAATGCAATCGTAATGTAGCTTCTTCTCCTGCATGCAAACGGGAATAAACGTCACTGTATTTAAAGACCTGTGTCTGTCTGAATCGCAGTCCCTCGCTGTAGAAATCTCCCCCCATTGAAATCCTCACGTCTATTCTGTCCTCATGCTGCTGTTCCCTCCGGTTGGATTCTCCTCATGGCACTCGATAAACAACAGAGCACACCACTGTAAAACATAACAAACCCTGCTATTTATTTACTTTCAGGACAAAAATAACCAGAGTAATGCCCTGTGCATCCTCTACTTTGCATTGGAATTATCAGAATGTTTATCAGAATAATTATCAGAATTGCGTGAATCAAACAGAAGCTGAAACTGACTAAAGGTAATAAAGTACATTTACATAAGTGCCATTTAGCAGACGCTCTCTAGAGCGACTTCCACAACCTTTACCACAGTATCCATTTATACAGCGGGATATATACTGAAGCACTTCAGGTTAAGTACTTAGCTCAGGGGCACAATGGCAGTGTCCTACCACGGAATTGAACCTGAAACCTTTGGGTTACAATTCCCAATCCATTATTCTACACTGCCATGTAGTGAGGGACATCTATGTGTGACCAACAACATGTTTCAGGACATCCCACTCAAATTTGAATCCCACTGTGATCACATGATTTTTCATGTAGGACCACAATGACAGAGATGGGCACATTAGGCAATAAAAATGGGAGCAGCCAACTCTCAGTAAAAATGTTGTTTGGTCTGAACGTGCCGGTGTCTCCACGGTCCTCGCTCTCTGGTGGCGTTATAGTGTACAGAAGACCTGCTTATCTAGTGGTGAGGCCTTGTGTATCAGCACCAGGCTGCAAATAATGCAACGCCACGCCTCTGTCGCCCTACTTTGGATAGAAAGGACACTGCATTGAGTGTCCTGTGGCTTATCGGTCTCTGAATCTAATACTCATCGAATACTACATCTCCCTTTCACTGCTTTTATCAATGTCCCCAATTGGCTGTGTTTCAGACTGGCATTCCTTGTGCATCCGGTCCGGTTTAAAAACAAGGCTTTATTGTGTGTCTGCACCTGTGCCCTGTGTTCACCGCTCAAAAGTACAGGGGCGTGAAAGCAAGAATCAACACTGAAAACAAAGCGTGTGGCGTGCTGGAATTTACACTCGTACTGCTGGACTGGGTCAGGCCTTCCGGTGCGAGCGCGGAGAGCTCTAGTAAGGGGGATGGGTCTGATGGACGAGCCCGGGAGGGAATCGGAACCTCTGGAGTGCACATTCCCTTCTGTTCTGTTGTTACCATATCGTCTAATTATCTCTCCTGTGTGTTTGTAATCTCACATGTTTTGCACGGCCTTGCTAATGTTTGGGAACCAATGGGTATCAGGCATCACTGCGCGGCATAATAGCAGGGACCTGGACATGGGGAAGGGTAGAGAGGGGCACCCTGATTAGGTAATCAGCGGGGGCACCGCTCGGGGAGAGGGACGACTGTCCATGTCAAAGGTGATAATTGGCGGCTATGTTCTATGAGCGTAACATTGCGTATTAGGGTTTCAGCCGACCGTCGGCCATAAAGGCGAATGCATCAGGACGAGTTTTTCAGAGTTCTCCTGGGCTGCCTCTGAGATGATCTCCCTGTGTGCACGTTGGTAAATAAAATGTCAATCATCATTCAGACATGAGAATTCCTCAGTGAAGAGCGTCAGAGACAAGACAAAGGGCCCAGCCACTCCGCCGTTCAACATCCGGCAAGGGACGATCGCTTCCGCCACCCCCGCAATCAAAGGCCCCTCTCACACAAATCTGCTTCACAGGAGACCAACTGCAAACATTCGACAGTCAAATGTTTGTCTTGTGGTTGGTGAAGACTCCACTGCATATTTCCATGGGGGAAGTGCAGTCATTTGCGCTTGCTGTAAATTATTTCTAATATAACTATATGATCTGTTTGTTATGACAGGTCAGATCAGACACACTCAATCATTAAAATAAATAAATGATGGCTTTGCAACACACAATTGTCAAAGCTCCATTTCATTTTGGTTTTGAGTCGCTTGGTCACATGATGGAAGCAGTTGCTTCCTAACTACATTTCCAGCATTACTGTCTTATTAATTGGAGCAGTGTAATGGTGTGACCAGGAGCCAATTAACCTCTTCCTGACCTTTCACCTGGGAAGTCTGGCATCTGCCTGGACAACATTTCTCTAAGATTAACCTTAAATTCTTGCCACTTGTGCCAGCTAACCCCACCCCCCCCGGCACCTGTAAGAAGGGGGTTTCACTGGGACATGCGAAGATTCACACCAGCCTTTCAGTCATAAGCCCCCACAGACCCGTTCCCCCCCTCCCCTACAAAAGCACACACAAACTGGAAATGGACGGGTGCTGGAAGTGAAGGGAAGCTTGTCTGGAGCAGAATGGCCAAATGTTCTTGACGAATGTTTTACACAAGTCCAAGTCCAGCTACACTTTAAAGTGATAGAATCCTTGCCTGTTAGCTCTTATGTGTAAAAATTGGTGTGACAAAATTGATTGGTTTCACACTGGCTAACCGCTATCTGATTGTTACAATCAAGATGCATTATGTAGCTTCGGTATTGTACCACACATTAAAAGAGGAATTTTAAATGGCTCTGGTGCAGGGTTAGACACAGCAGGAACAAAGACAAGTGCTCTGGGTAGGCGATGTGAAGATGATGGTGAACCAGAAAGCAGGTCATTTAATCTCACGCAGCTCTCCACACAGCTTTGGAGGAGAGCAGAAATAATATCCTAGATAAGTCTTCATAGTGAGATATGGTGTCCATGAGATGGATGGGCTCTCAGAGGGAAGTACAAGAGGGCCAAATGAGAACAGAAGCTGAAAGTTAGAAACCATAGAAAGAAAATAAAGCCAGCTCAGACAGACCTTTCCTGTAAAATAGACTTAAAAGGTAGCTTTCGTTTGTAAGGCACCAGTAAGATAAATACTATTGTTCATTCACATACTGTCAGGGCGTGACATTTACACCCAACACCAGCCAAATGCTGGTAAAATTTTGATTGTGGCTGGTGAGATGTCTCTACTCTAGTCGCCACTTTGGCAGGTAACCAGCCAGGGCCCCGTTTCCCAAAAGAATCTTAGATAAAGATCATCTTAGGCTATTTTGCTTTTATATTTTCATTGTTTGTTTTTGTCATTTGCTTTTTGTCTTTCTCACTCTATTTTCTACGTAATATCAGTAAATTTTAACTCTAAGATGCTTTTGGGAAACGGGGCCCAGGTTGTGTTATATTGTAAAAGGTAGTATGTGCCTGGTAAAATGTTGAAAATGGCTGGTGATATGTTGAATCTACAAGCCACTCTAGCCAGTGGGCGAATAAGTGAATTCCATGCCCTGCAAACTGTCTATTAAAGAACAATATGGACCTGTCCATTTCTGAGAAGTGATGTAATGAAACTTCAAAAGATGCATTTAATCAAACGCAACACAAAGTAGACACTAAAGTGCATCGCAAAGCACGAGTGAATTATCAATCACAATGTTCAAATGTTCAACGACTTTCTTTATCCATTTTCAAATATGCTTTGCTTTTTTGCTTGTGTTAATTTTCTAATGTGTGCTCTATGACCGTAAACATTTTTTATAATCGAAAACTTTTCTTTTCACGGTCTTTTTCAGGGTGCCTGCTGTTCGTTGACCTCGGCAACCTCCCACAGGTCAGAGACAATAGGACACCTTGGATCACGATAGGATCCCTCTGCATGTGTAATTGTGGATTCCTTCTTCCTATGCCAGCGACCCGGGATCGGTTTACCAAACTCCCAGTGCTGAACACGACCGTTCGCTGAAAGAGGTGGACACTGATCCTGGATACGTGCTCGTGTCACTTTGACCTCTTGTTTGGGAAGAGCCCAAATGGGGGCGACATGTGGCACGCAGGGGGCTAACGCACGCAGCAGACCGCAGAGCCCCAAAAGCCAGCACTGCACAAGGTCAGAGGTCACAGGGATTTAATGCCAAGAGCCTCATATATACCCACAGAGGGCCCCCTGACACTAACAATACTTCAGCTTTCTGAAATTGTGTGCTGCTGCTCCACTGAACTCCCACTACCAAAGAGACACAGAAGATCTGCTTTGTTGACACCCTGTGCATAGATATGTTACAAAGCTGAGGGACAATAGCAGGCCTGCCTGGAAATGATGCACTCATTTTATTGCTTAAAAAAGAAAGAAATAATCACCCAAATAAAATACACTTACTCCGACTTAGTTTCACCATTTCAATTTTGTGTGGAAGGGTTACGCTAACTCTAAAAGCCGTTATGAAACTCATAAATGATTTAAATAAAATCATACAAAAATTATAATACATTTCATGAGGTGTAAACTTTTAGTTCCGTAGACTACACCTTTAATTAGTCTTACACTATCTTTCCAATGTCCGATCTGCGCCCAGTCTTCAGGTGTCGAGCTTCGATGAATAGATTTTTGTTTGTTTATGTGTAACGTTAAATATAAAGTTATTCACCTGTTAATGAGACCTTAAACTCCTGAAACCTGACGCAAAATGAGCAATTACTCCTGCATGAAATTGAAAACATAGTTTACCAACGCGTTGTTTAACGAAGTTATAGTATAATAAAAACATGAAAATAGCAACATAAAAAGCATGTATATCCAACCAAAGACATAAAAATTTAAGACAGAACTTACGGACACTATCGTTCCACGTATTTGTCGGCGCAACAAATTCTAGATAGGCAGCCAAAACTCCAATCATTAATACCGCTCCAAAAAGAAGATACTTGACATTTCGTCTTAATTTTTTGAGTGGGAAAAAGGACAGCATCATTTTATCTTCAACCTTAGTCCTCAGATTTCCCTGGTGTCCTTTTCAGCAGTAACCTTTGGGTGAGAAATTAAAGCGACTACGGCGAGGCGAATCATGCCGCATGTAGGGATCCACCACTCTTGTCCTCAACTCGGCTGTCCATGGACCAGATGCAACTCATCGTTTTTTGTTTGTTTTAATTCACTGACGGTGGCCTTTCGCTGATAAACTGGTCAAAATTAGATTTTGCGGGCCTTCTCTCGAATTAAACAACTGAAAATAATCACAGTTCAAGCGCAGTGGGGAATGAAAGTTTAGCCTAAATTGGACCGGTTCTTTCTTGCTGAGCCTGTTGCCTCCACTTGAGCGCATTGCATTGCACACGTTTGTAATAGAAGCAGCGCAGGCTGCTGTCTGGAGTTTCGAAGGAGGGATTTCAAATGGCAACGCCCATAACTGGTTAGTGAAGAGGCACATAGCTACAGGTAGACAGCGTGCTTACAAAGGTAAGCACTTTGAACTGGGAAGAAGGCAGAAATATGACAGAAGTTTACAGCATTAAATAGCATAACTTTTTGGAGAAGAATGTCACAGCTCACACATCCATCCTATATTCAGCAGTAGGACTATATTTTATAGACAAACAAGAATTTAAACATCATAAATAAAACGTCTGAAAGTAGCAGCGCATTATTTGGACAAGCATTCGAGTGTCGCATTCCCACGCACACCAAAAAGGTCTCCCGTTACTTATCTTAGCCCTTTTGAGCTTGCTTACTTAAGTGTTTTTAGCGTAGCCTATCGAATGCCACAAAATGGCACTACATTTTTTTCAACAAGTGAGAATATTTGAGTGGACGATGCTTAGACGGTCCAACTCAACGAACTCCCGTCCCAGCTCACCGCATTCTTTTCCGTTACATGGGAGAGACGAGGCTGCACGAAGGTTTATTGCCAACGGGACACTTCATTTTTCAGCGCCTCTGTCTGGAATTCAAGCAAAAACAATCCAATAGAAATCTATCCCATGGGAAAAGCGAAAATGTCATGGTTCTCTTTGCAAGGCAAACTGGTTTGGTATGCAGTGACTCTTTGTAAAGGAAAACCAGGATTGATAACTATGGAAGATTTTCAGTTGACTTTATGAAATGCAATCGCTATTGCGACACAGCGAAATGTAATGCATATCTGCGTTTACTTTTAGCCTACATGCTGATGCCCATTTATCAACCTATAATTAAAAAAACAAAGCGCATATTGCATTGTATATCAAAAACACACATACTGAAATACAATACGGGGTAGGCCATTGTTTTTCAACGCCAGTGAGCGGTTTCCGCACAATTAAATCTAATAGGCCTACTGACCTCAGAATGTATTCCACGTGCCCATTGCATTTAGTCCTGTGCGCATATGGTGTTGCTCTGAAAGTGAATCTCGTGTGGACAGATTAACCGGTGGCACCAAAGCTGAGCTGGACTCCATTTCGACGTTCCAGAGAAAGAGGGGCCTACAGGTGAGGTGATGATGGCACGGGCACCAGCACAGATGAGAACCACTTGCGGCTAGCAATAGGCCGTTTCCAGGACACGGGTACCGACACGTTTCCATGGCTGCTGCCTGTTCCGAGTGACGGGACTCCGTTTGCACGTGCCTGAGTTCACGGCCGACAGAAGCCTGCTACTGAGACTCTTGTGTTGGAGGAGCAGTCCTTTGTTTGTACCTCGATTTGTATAAACGGTTGTGTCGCGTGCCTGGCAAGTTTCTCAGTTAAATGTGCACGTCCATTGTGACTACTGAAATACGTGGAGTTATCACTTGTCCCTTGGGCCCTTATATAAATCCGGAAAGGGACCAAGGACCACTTGTAATGGGGAATGTGATACTGTTTTCATGTTTTTCTATACATTCCACACACACAATATCATGGTGAGATTTCTACCAATACTGAAAACATAAAACTGTACAAATGGAAATTTACCATACAAACATGCTTTGCTATACCATACATGTATGATAGTGCATGATGTACGATGTCCTATACCATACATGTATGATAGTGCATGGTGTACAATGGCCTATACCATACATGTATGATAGTGCATGGCGTACGATGGCCTATACCATACATGTATGATAGTGCATGGCGTACGATGGCCTATACCAGGGGTGGCCAACCCTGGTCCTGGAGAGCCGCAGGGGCTGCTGGTTTTTGGTTTCACCTTAAATACGACGACTACTTAGACCAAAGAAACCAGGTGAGCTGAGTTAGGGGCTGCTGGTTTTTGGTTTTCACTTAAATACGACGACTACTTAGACCAAAGAAACCAGGTGAGCTGAGTTAACTGTGTAATCGACTGCTTTAATTGATCAATTAAGTGGCTAGTAACAACAAAAACCAGCAGACCCTGCGGCTCTCCAGGGCCAGGGTTGGCCACCCCTGGCCTATACCATACATGTATGATAGTGCATGGTGTACGATGGCCTATACCATACATGTATGATAGTGCATGGTGTACGATGGCCTATACCATACATGTATGATAGTGCATGGTGTACGATGGCCTATACCAGGGGTGGCCAATTCCAGGCCTCGCGGGCCGGTGTGTATGCATGTTTTTACTGCCACCAGTTACCACGGTTCAATCAGCTAATTAGTCATACACACAATCACCGATTCACTTGTAAATTACAGAACGATAAAAATGCACAATACACGCATTTGACATACCGGCACACAAGAACATTCATCAGCTGCTTTTCAAATCGCGGATATGTAGATTAAAATATCAGATCGTGTAAACGATAGGGCAAAAACAATAATTGTTAACTGGCGGAAGCAAAAAACTGCATACACACGGCCGCGCGAGAGCCTGGAATTGGGCCACCCCTGGCTATACAATACATGTCTGGCGGCAGCAAAAACATGCATACACACCGGCCCGCGAGGCCTGGAATTGGCCACCCCTGGCCTATACCATACATGTATGATAGTGCATGGTGTACGATGGCCTATACCATACATGTATGATAGTGCATGGTGTACGATGGCCTATACCATACATGTATGATAGTGCATGGTGTACGATGGCCTATACCATACATGTATGATAGTGCATGGCGTACGATGGCCTATACCATACAGTGTATGATAGTGCATGGTTTACCTTGCCTTTACCATGTATGATAGTGCATGGCGTGGGTATAGGGGTAGGCCTATTCAATGTTTTAGATAGTGCCGGGTGATGGGCTGGTTTGATGGTATGATAGTGCATGGTGTACGATGGCCTATATACATGTATGATGGTGTACGATGGCCTGTACGATGAGTGCATGTGTATGATCCGCATGCAGTTACGAAACAAAGCTTCAATGACTCGTGCATGGGTCCCACACAGTCCCATAGCAGTAACTGGGGCAGTAACGTAAGGTTGGGCGAATAAAAAGGTTTGATTCCCAGGGAGGACCCTTGAGCAAGGTACTTCACCTGCATTGCTTCAGTATATATCCAACTGTATAAATGGATATTATGCATCTAAAAAAATTCTGTAAATGCTGCGTAAGTTGCTCAGGGTGCCTGCTAAATGCTGGTCATTTAAAAGGTAGGTTTTTGGATGGGAAATCCACACATGCAGTCGTACCATCAGTATTTACAAAGACCAGAGAGGGGAGAATCGGAATAGATGGGAATGGTGCAGCCATTTTGAGCACTGACCCAAATCCTTTCAATCATTTTCCACAATAGCTCCAAATTTTTTTTTACATTGCCGTCACACCCCAAAAAAGGCTGATTTGACTGAAGGCTTTTAGTGCGGCCCCGGGAAACCTGGAGTAACAAATTAAGTCTGACGTCTCAGGACTTGCAGGCTGTTCAAACACTCAACTACAGCGACAGCGGGCAGCTTCACACCTCCAGTAATTAAGCACTACGACTGACACACTGATTCAGTGAGCAAACCCCAGGTCCCTCTGCTGCCACTGATTAAAGCATTCCTGTCCTTTACATTGACCGTTTGATGTGGACAGACCCTGAATTTGTGTGTTTTTAGTAGCCTTGCATTTTTAAATATTCCAAGATTACAGGCCAAGTAACATGCTTTATCTTGTACCAGAGAGGTAGAATTACCGCAAAATACTTTGCCTGGAATAATTACAGGATTACATCAAGCGCAATTACTTGCATTAACATCACCATCTTTGATCCTACACAATTCTTCTAGTGCTTTCTATCCATCCTTCAGTCACAAACATGAAAAACAAAATGGAGAACATAATCGGAGAACTCTTTCATTACCGGTTCGCCCTAGTAATTGTTGCGGATAATAAAATGTTCTGAAATAAACTCGAGGGTTTTCCAGATTTCAACCCTAACCTTTAAAAGCAGAAGAGATTGACAACATGATGCATACATAAGCAGATACGGATTTATTGCCATCGCTGGAGCAGCGCAGTTTGGTTGCTTTAGCAATGGGACATTCAGGGAACACCAACACACTATTGCAGGTGCTGGTAACTGAAGCCAGCCTGTCAGTACAGAAACGCACTCTCACTGAGAAAAACAGGCCGACGCTAACCGTTCTGTACAGACTCTTAACAAAGGCCGGCCAGCCACGCCAATCCTGATCCGTCAGAAACCGGACTCAAGTGTCAACCGGCGCTGCTAAGACTATATGACAGGGCAATAGCGGCTACATTTGTCCAAGAGAAACAGATTCACTTTGCTGGCTAAGGCTAGCTTTCAGCGGTCTTCCAGTTTAAATATTCTTCATGATACAAATGACCATACAAACTCAGAAAGGAACAATTATACAGAAATTACACTCAAGAAAAAAAATAAAAATAAAAAAAAGAATTTTGAAAAAAAAAGAGAGAAAAAAAAGGTAAAATTAGAGAAATCTACAAACCAAAAGACAAACAGTGTTTTGTTACCCAGGCTATACAGAGTCAAATGCATCTTCGGCTTTTCAAAAGGACAAGTACAAATTAATTTGCACAATATTGAAAATTTAATTTTATGGGCGGTTGCGTTCGACCCTCGTTGCTGTAGCTGTGATCAGCACACAGGATACTGGAGCCGCGCAAGCTCTGGACAGACACATTGTTCAAATGGCCGTTGGAAAGTCAGTGGTGTCGACGCATCTCAGGTCTTTGTTCCAACTCGTGTGAAAACCGCTTAACAGGAGGCGATGGTGGGATGAAAACTTCCGCTACCCGTTCGTTCTTCAAAAGTGCCTTCACCAGATGCTGGTTGGAAGGGCATCTTTGCAACGCTCTCCAGGACCACGGATCTCCAGGATCAGGAGTGGACACCACTGATTTAAGTCTAGCCTGGCAGCAGGAGTGTGTTGGCCCTGTACTGGCTCATTGATGGTGACTGGCACAGACGGAATAGCCCTTTTCAGGAGTATTTGGGGAGGGGGGGGTATGCTTCATCACCGGACAGGACATTTAAGAACCAGGGAGCGGCGGAGTAACATACCTCCACCAATCAAAAGTCCCTTTAGAACTGGGATGGAAGGCCATGGTTCCATCCCAACCCGTTCCCTGGCACAGCGGAGCTTAACCCCGCGCACTACACTCACGCTAAACGGGCCTTCACAAACACCACTCCCCATTGTTCAGACACTGGGCGTATACAAAAGTGACACACACAAGGCAGAGTAACTCGCTGAAGGACATCTTGTAAATCAACGAGGCCGACGAGACTACACACACGCGCTCAAGGCCATAGAGTAAACCGTCATGTAGGACCTGTCCAGTGACACTCGAGCAAAGTGCTTCGCCTACCTTGCCCCTCTGCCAGGGCTGATACAGCAAAGCTAAACCTCCATCTCACCCACACACAATACGCTCTACAAAACACAATTTTTTTTTTTAAGTTACAAAAGTTCCAAAAAGAAAAGAAAAACAAAACAAAATAAAACAAAAAAAACATGAGTCAAAGAAAATGACAAAACAAATTTTTCTTTTTAAAATAGAGAGCGAAAAGGTGGCCGTCTACGCTGCCGTTTCCTCTTGGGCCGCTCTGTCCTCCATCTCCACTGCGCCTCCATTTTCACACTTCTCCTCCTCCTCCTCCTCCTCCTTCACTTTTCCTGCCTCCTTCTGTCAATCAAAACACGCATCACAGCCAAGTTAGCCACACCATCCTGCTTCCAGCCAATCACTGCAGATGCTGAGGCAGCGAACAAAAGGCCACACAAGTGAGTGCATTTAACTGTAATTAAAAAAAAAAAAAGATCTATATTTAAAGTAACCTTATGATGCGTTGGCCAAGTCTGTTTGGCTTTCGCAAACTGCAGCGTTGCCGTTTGACCTGGTAAAAAAAAGTTGTACTACCACCAGGTGGTGAGAAGAGGCACTTGCAAGACTTTTGTACTGCATGCTCTGGCCTGTGTCCCAATAGTGTACGCTTGCATACTACATAGAATGCTCAGACAACTGTCGGTTCTTGGCTGATGTATAAAATGCCATTTCAAACAAAGCATGCTAGAGAATATTCATAGAAGTTCACTAAGTGGGTTGAGGCTGAAAATGGAGCGTTCATTGTGGTGTACTTTATCCGACCAAACTTGTTCCCAGAATGTGATAAAAGGGTTAAAATTTTTATTTAATTTAAAAAAAATAAATTTAAAAAAAAGAAGTTATTGGGTTATAAATTTTTTTTAAAAAAAGGTAAGTTATTGCAATTTATAATTTCCCCTACTTTTATTCATATACATTTCTAAATCAACCCATTATTTGATTTTAATATTGCAACATTCAATAAGGAAAATCCTCCTTTAACCACAGTCTTTGCAAAAGCAAAGCCTAGTGTCTTCAGTGGATTTATCCTTCTCCCCGTGGCAGGGCGACGGAGAGACGGAGAAACTTGCCTTGGCATCACTCTCTGCAAACCTCTGGAACATGTTGGCGTAGAGGCGCTTGTCTTTCTCGTGCTGTTCCTTAATCTGTCTCTGGCAGAGCAGCACCTGGGCCTTGGCGGCCTTGTTGGCGGGGTACAGCTGCACCACTCTCTGGAAGTCAGCCCGAGCCCGCTCAAATTCCTTCATGGCAAAGAGGGCCTCCCCCCGTCGAAACAGGGCCTTCTCGTTACTCTCATCCAGCTCCAGTGCCTGTGAAGGGAGGGGCCAAGCTGCCGTCAATCAACCGGGAATCTCCTCCCACACACTTGCAATTCCATATTTGATATTATGTTCTAGAAGGGTGGGGGGGGCATGGCCTCTGAGCCAGTTCTTACATTCTAGAATGTTCAGTCAGGTTACATATTAATTACAGGCATGTCCCATCTCTGCAATGCCAATCTGGGGCGAGCTACACTTGCAGCCACACCCCCGAGGTGGCCAGATCACATTCGCCCTATCGACCAGAGTCGCCACCGTTGTGCCTCGTGTGCCCTTCTGAAGCCCTCTCTTTCACGGGAGACGCAGTAGCCAATCACGCGTCAGGGGACGACGACGCAGTAGCCAATCACACTTTGGCAGTGCTGGACTCCTGGCCACAGTCTGAACGCTCCCAAGCAATTCATTACAAAATAACCTTTCTACCTAAATGGTTGTCCCCAATCTGACACAGTGCATGCAGTGTCCTCGTATTAGATTTCCGTACCATTAGTGTCCTTCGTATTAATTATAAGAGTATCATTTCCCCTTTTTCATGCAAGTTTATCCCAAATATGTGTTACAGACCTGCCAACCCCGGACAAATTTAACGAGTACCACACATAGGCAAAGTTGGTGATCTTTGGGTTTTCTGACCAGGGGGGTTCATTAAACACAAATATGGAGAAACCGTCTTATATTTTGCATAGGTGTGTGTGTTCATTTAAGCATACCTCACTCTGGAAAAATGCAAGATCTTTTGCCCTATGCTTTAAAAATGTTTCTTTTTATTTTTTAACCTAGTTCTGACTTCTAGACTCTTTCCTGAAACGGTACACTTGCTAGCTACATGATGATGTTAGTGATGCTTACAGGACGTGTCATAATTATTATTTTTCAGCAGTAAAACGGTTCTTAACTTGCGATGAGGACAGGTTTGGAGCATCGCGCGATGCCACTGTGGCAGATGGCGTTAACTGGCTAGCTAACGTTAGCAGTAAATATACCCATTACCAGTCAAAAATGGTCAATTTATTTACAGAATCCATGAAACCTTATGCTTACGTGACCAGCAAACAGAAGGTTCAGCGAGATAACATTAGCTATGTACATTCATTAACATTGGGCAGTTAACTAGCTAATAATAAACCTTCTTATACTTTATTCTGCATGCAAATATTTTCAACACATTGTTCAATTTCCTCTTTCCAACCCGCGTTTACCTCGGAACAGAGGAGTAGCCAAAGAGCGCTGACAAGCTGAGCGCAAAGGTATAGCCGCAGCAGACCAGTGAAGGACTGAGTGGGACTCAAATCAGGGGGTGGGACAAAGGATATACCGAAGAGCGTTGACGTGAAAGTGTCAATCATCCATGCTTTGTGCCTGCATTGGTTCTGCTCCAAATGTTTCATCAGCTGAGACAAAACTGCAACGTGAGCAACGGCAGCCATCTTTTTTTGCGTATTTTAGTGTGACAATTCGTACCAGCGTACTTTGATGTCAAAATGCGTAAATGGTACGCAAAATTCGTTGGCAGGTCTCTTGCTATTTACAGCACAATGATTTCAGCGCTTCATTTCTGAGCAATGAAACCATGAACGCTGAGCGAGCAGTGCATTCAGTGTCCTTGGATTGGATTTCTTTAGCCTTTGTTCCACTTCCAGTGTTTCTGTGTGTACGATTTCCCTTTTTTTATACAAACCAGTTATATATTTTATCATAATAAAGAACCCAGTTCCACAGTCTTTGTTTTGTAATTGTACGCTAATCGCTTTTACTGTGTGCACTCAGGCCAGCAAGAGCACTTGCGCTGCACTTTTCCAACCTGGCAGGTGATGGGCAGACCGGCAGCCGGGGGGAGGTGTTCGGGCGTGGTACCTTATCGCAGCTGTCCAGCGCGAGGCTCTGCTCGTGCATCTTCAGGTAGCACATGGCCAGGTTGAGGTGCGCGGCCAGCCGCAGCACGCGGGCTTTCTGTTCCTCCTCCGCCTGCAGGGCCGTCTCGTGCTCCAGCCAGGACACGATGCGCTTGTACTGCACGGACGCCTGCTTGTACTTCCCGTCCTGAAACAACCAATCAAATGTCCCCGCTTCAAAGACGCACAGCGAACACAGACCCAGAGGACAGGCACCCCCTACAAGCGCAGGACTACGGGTTCCATAAAGAACCCGTAGAGCTTTGCGTTGGCAAACTTCCCACATAGGACTGATTCACCTTCAAGCAGCGCTGGGAGAGGCAGGGAGAGACACATGAATCCAGCCGAGTCAGGATGCTCACTGTTACAGAAACAGTCAGGTACACGCGTCCACTCCCAAAAGAGCTCCTTCAGAACACTGCGGTTCACTTCTACCGTCCCTCCCAGCTTCCAAACGCCCACAAATATCCTTATGGTCACAACTGCCCTTCTTAACAAGGTTGTGCTGTGCAACTTGCACCAGATCATGTGATTAAGGACGCATACACATCCTAAGGGAGGGTCCTCAGTGAAACACAGAAAAATATTGTCCCCATTAAAGAATATTTTGCTTTGGTGGGACTGCAGCAACGTCCCCCACCCCCCATAATTAGCTCTGGCATCCTGAGATGAGACACTATGTAAATGCGTTCCAAATTATTATTATGATTATTAATGAGCAGAAATGAGACGGATGGGCACGGTGTGCACTTACTTTAAAATACTGTGTTCCTTTTTCTTTCACAATCACACTCTGTTCCAGCTTTTCAGCTGCGTTCATTTCCCAGGATTCTTTGGCCTGAAATAAAGAACAGCTTTTTTTCTAAACCAGTTGAGGAAATTAGTTAAACCAGCTCAAGAAAATGGAATAATAATTAATTAATCTAGCCCACCATTAATAGCTACTATTAAGAACAAACTTTTAAATGAGTACCAGTGTTATTTTTGTGTAATGTAACAGTGTGGTGAACGGGAACAAATTGTGAAGTTGAAACATTCAGACAGATGTTTGATAACGTATGAAACACCTGCCATTTCATTGAAATGTAAATTATTCCAAGTAGAAACTGAGGCTTTAACAATGTTTATTTTAAAGATCCATCTGAAAATGTTACATTCAAATGAATCGGCTTTAAAAAAAAATTTTTTTAAACAATAATCCTATATGTCTAAGCAGATGTCCTATATGTCCTATATGTCTAAGCGGATCACCAATCATGGTCACCTGCATCTACACAGTAAGAAGACAGGATGCTGGAGCAGTCATCTCACCTTCTCAAAGGCTGCCAGCTTCAGTTTGTACTGAAGAGTCGCACCAGGGGGAATGTTGAGCTTGGCATTCCCAGCAGCTCCATACCCGTACCTGGACAAGAACGGGATGAAGAAATGAGTACCATGAATAGGCCTAACGAGGCGGAGGAACAACGAGCACAGATGAAGTTGAAACTAACCAGAATAAATAGGAAGAATTTACAACCGACAAACATGCTCACAGCACAGGCACAACCTAATCACTTAACTGACAGTACGCTGGTACACAGGCTGAGACATGAAAAAGGTTTAAACCAGGTTGCCTCAGCTATCCAGGCAGCAGCCGTGAGCTAGCTACTTTAGCCCGAAACTACACCTTTTTTTATTTTTTTATTTTTTTTATTATTAAAATAAATAAATAAATAATAATAATATATTTTTTTGACTTGCTATTCTTGTCTGGTAAACAAAAGCAATGGCGTCTACACTTCCTTAACGTACCCTATACTACCAGCAGCGACAATGCGCTAGCTACCGTTGTTTTTTCTAGTCAATGGTTCGATTGCAGTAATGTGAGTCGCTACATGTTTGTGAACAGCACAAATGCAGCAGCTGCTTCCGTTAGCCAACTGCTCTGCAATTCGGTGTTTACGTTGTGGAGCTGCACGAAGGTCGCTCCCGTTCACTTCCATTATAACGTGCGGCTCACGAGCAGGCGCTCCATGTATTATCACACGAAGGCCGGTTTAAAATTCGATTGACAACATCATGGACGAGTCAAAAAATCTGGCCGGATATCAAAAATTCCAAACTGTCCCTTTAAAATCTCAGCGTTGTTGCCATTTTAGTTGTTTCATCAGGCAGTATTCCTTGCAATCACCCCGTACGATTGGTTGCTCAGATGACGACACGCAACCGCAATGAATTATGGGGCGACTCTTAACAGTTGATCAAGCTCTGTTGTATACTCAGAAATTGTTGTTACTGTAGCACAAATCCATAAATAAACTTTTTGCATACTAAAAATATACATACTATGCACGAGACACACTACACACTAATTTCCGTCATAGCTAGTTTGCTAAGCACAGATGGCATGCGGTTTCAAACGCAGCCGTAGTATACATCCAGGTACTTTTTGCGGACTGAAAATGAACAGACTATGCAGTGGGAACATACTCAGGGATTACAGTGAAAGAAAATTTCACGACTGAAATTTTGTTAGGCCAAGTTAAGGTCCCAACACGCAATTTATAAAACTGAATTTAACCTACGCTTTTATGTAAATATTAGAGACTATCAGGGTCATTTTTAGGATGTAGAGACTTAAGGGGCTCAGCCCTCTGTGTCGGGGGGTCCGGGGGCATCCTCCCCTGGGCAGAAATTTTTGATGAACAAGCTCTATTTTGATGCCTTTTCATGTACTCTGGAACATTGATTTCATTAAAATAGGGCTTAATTGAGAAATTGAAATGTACCTAAAAAAACTGGTTTATATATATTTTTTAAATAAAAAAAAAAAACATTGACTTGCTGAATATAGCTTATTATCAGTGTTAAATTATTCCCCTTTCAGAAGTATGATTATTAGGAGCATTTAACCTTACGTATTCATTATAAAATGTTGTTGAAATATGTTGTAGATTGTTTTACAAAACGATTGAGAAATGTATCACCTTCCTAGCCAGTAGGCCTATAGCAACCGATAAAATAAAAGTCTACCCGTATTCGTTCTTGCATTCTCACAATGCTTTGCACTTTTGTTAAAATCCTCATGAGGGCGCTTCACGCCAACATTAGAGTTAACAGATTAATTCAACAGACAAGACATATGGAAAATAGCCTTTTTAATTAACCTTCTTAAACGTATTCAGCTTGTTTCAATCGACAATATAAACATAGTAACAGGGTGTTCAAAATGTTGCTTTTAAAATGACATTGACAAATATGAAAAGCTACTCAAATTAATTATAGAGCTTTCACACTTCAGTCAGTGTGGATTCGTGGAAATAGGTTGAATACGCTACTGTTTTTAACGTTCAAATTATTAACACCTCAACTCAACAATCAATTACAATAAATCCCATTTCAATAATATTGCCTATTGAAATGTAAAGGATGACAAAAAATAGACCATTAAATTTATACATGACGTTAAATGACAAAAATAGTCAACATAAAATAAACCAAACATTCAGTGTGGAAATAACCACATAGTAGGTGGGCTTGGTAGCCATGTGCTACAGTTAAACATCTCATGAAACGCAAATCTCATTCACCTTTACGTGCGGCGCTGCATCATGACGAAACGTAAAATAGCATACCGTCTGCTACATGCACTGTTTTCATACCGTCTGCTACATGCACTGTTTTCATACCGTCTGCTACATGCACTGTTTTCATACCGTCTGCTACATGCACTGTTTTCATACCGTCTGCTACATGCACTGTTTTCATGTCAAATGAACGAAAATAAATGCACTACATAAATAAATCGCATATTATAAGAATTAGACTAGCAACATGTAACCTACCTTTTGTAAAATGAAATTGACCTCATGAGTTCGTAACAAAGTAAGCAAGCACTATAGAAAACGTGGGACATGCAGCTGCAATCTTGAGTTCATTGAACTGCGCACGATTGAGTTAGATTAACTAATAGCCTACTTCACGTCGGCACGACCAAGGATTAGGCTATTAATCGATTGGAGAGTTCTTTGTAATAAATAGAATTAGCATATAAAACGCAGCATGAAACGTAGCCTACAATATTAGGTTGAGTAACGCGTTGCTAATTTCCTAAATGTAAATTTATATTATTGCACGTAATGCAGTACCCCCAACTCTGATTGGGCATAGCCTATAACTAGGTTGAAAATATGACTGCAGACCCCTTTGTTTGGCAGAAAAAGGCACAAGTTTTTGCGGATCTACACTGATCTCATAAGCAAAGGCCTCTGGAATCCAAACGATGGAAATTCGTCGTAGCGACGGGGAACTTTAATCCCTGAACATACTACACACAAATTTTACACCACAGTTAAGTATTAGAAGTACGCTAGTGTGCGGTTTCGAACACGGCCTAGGTTTGGTGTGAGGGTGAAGAGACTCTTACTTTGGCATGAGGGTGAAGAGGGACTCTTCTCCCTGCTCCATGGCCATGATGGCCTTCTCCACACCCACAGGAAGGCCCAGGTTCTCACCATCTCCAACCTCAAACTTCATCTCTCTCTCCTCAAACACTTTGTCCTCAAACTTGCCCTCCAAGGTCACTAGAAAATGAAAAGACAGGGATTTTCACCCTTACTGTGCTCAAGCAGCAGGCAGAAAGGATTAACACAGACTTCAGTCAGGAGAGATCCTGACCAATCGCTTTCTTCCGCATCCTTAATCGCAAGTGGCATATAAACCCTTTTGAAGAGTATGTTTTTTTGGAATGTTTTTCAAAATTCTAAGTCAGTGTTCCAGAACTTCCCTGCTTTAAATTACCAGTAGTGATTGTTACATCAGCATTAGAATGTTCAGCTAAGAACTTTCTAATCACATATATAATCTTACACCTTAAAAAGCCCATTTGGTCATTTTGGTTGCTAATCAATGAAAATTGCGTAGATGGCAACTAAGTACCTTGCTGGATCATGGTTCTCGTAGTTCAATACATTATCTGACGAGTGAGCACCAAGTAAAAACGACGAGCGAGTGATAAGTTATTTTCCATGGGGATGAGCTGTGCAGAAAAGATCAGATATTAAAAACTAAGAAGAATGAATTGTGGAAGATGAACAAAGAAGTAGTGTGGGCCCGACACTTACATTTTCTTTTGAAGTGCTTTTCATTATGGTCTTTATTGTTATTTTTATTAGGATAATAATTCTATACTATAGTACCATATCTTCGTCTTTTTGCTTATTATAAGCGATTAGCATTTTATTTAATTTTTTTGCAACCAATATTACCAACTGGGCCTGAGTAATACTGACCTTTGAATAACAGTCAGCATGGTACTCGCGTGCCGACCACTAATCTCAAGTCAGTGTTGCTCAAAAAATATCTATTTTCAACGCTAATGCTGCCAGATAGAAGGATCACAATGATTCCGTTCAGCCTCTTGCGATGTCTGCCTTTGATGACAGACCTTTCTCCTGCTCTGAATGCAGCTTGCGATATCAATGCACACACCTTCCACTGTGGCTCCCTCGTTGGGCTTAGAGTACCCCTGGCCCTTCGTTATAATCCTGCGGATGATGCCGCCATCCTCATCCTCAGTCACGTCCTCCCCGTGGAACTCAAACAACTCAACCTGCAGAGGGGTGAAGAGGTGTGAACGCGCACGCGCACACACACACGCACGCACACACACACACACAAAGTGAGCATTATCACAACTCTTCAGCCTTCCGACATGGAAACCTGCGTTACCCTGACTGACGGTTGCTTACCTCAAATAATAGAGTGGCATTGGGTGGGATTTTTGGAGGGCTCCCAGCCGTACCATAAGCGTACTCCGGCTTGCAGATAAGCTGGCACACTTCGCCGATCTTCATGGTGGCTATGCCCAAGTCCCAAGCCTTGATCACTTGTCCTGCAAACGACAAGTCTTGTGTTTGATCTGTCGGCGGAATGCTTCTCAAAACGCATCTCTCTGAACCGCACAGCTAACAGCATCTTGGTCTTAGTTTGTAGCCCAATTGCTCTGGTAATTGTCAGAAATGCCACTATAAGCCACTCATGATCCACCATTGCACATTTTTTAGTGTCCAAATGTCCCAGAAATACAAGAGAATTCTCACATGCATCGCATATCAAAGTCTACAGGACTGATTTTCCCACATCCGGTTGGCCTTACCTTTCCCAAGCTCGAAGGAGAACTTATCATCCCGGTCACGGCTGGAGTCAAATTTGGTGCCATCCAGCAAGGTGCCTTCGTAGTGCACAAAAACTTTGTCTCCAGTCATTGGCAGTTCGGCCCCCGTTCCCTCCTTCTTCACCAACTGCCAAGGAGAGAGGGCGGGACTATGGTCACGTTCATAAGCACAGATCTGCGGTCATCTCTGGATTCTAAAGCTGACATCAAGGTGTGCATTCTCACTTCATTCTGATCAAGAACTTGTTGATCAGCTCTCAATACCAGCAAGAGGGCGGCATGCAATGACTTGGTGCAACTTCAACGCACAAATACTGCAGCTGCAGCTGTCAACTAATCCCAACTAAGTTTTTGGTCATTTGTTAAATCATCCATCCACAGAAGCACCCAAGTTTTACATATGGGTGAAATGTTTTTATTTAAATTTTATTTTATACCACATTATGAGCTGATCACAAGCTTTAAAAAAAAGAAGGACCTAACCCCACTATATTCGATATAAAATAAAACAGAAAATACAGGCTCTCTTAATTTCGATCAATGCACACTGTTAGTTCTGTTCACGGTCATAGGAATATGTACCAAACAGACTGATTATAGCGCTCCGTAGTCCCGCCCACTTTAGTGACGAACATCTGGTGCCACTTTTCGGGAAAAATACAATGGGAGTCAATGGACTGAAAACATTTTTTTTTCTATATTCAAGGAGGTACATGTTCAAAACACCCAAAAGAGGGGTTGTCCCATTTTTAAATAATTTATAAAATTGTTAATTTCAGAAGCGAGATAGTGTTGTTGTGCTCAGTCAACATACGAGACTAAATATTACTACAGGTGCGTAGAGCTGATAATATATCCTTTATATTTATATTATGTGTGCTGCAATAAACCTGGACTTTTACGGGTTAGACCGATGCCTTTTTTGCAGTGTGCGGTGAGCATTTCCTCTTCCTAAAATTGTTAATTTGAAATGATGTCCAACAAATAAACAACACGTTTTCAAATAAAAAAAATTAAAAAATAGTAAAACGACTGCAACATCCAGGCTACAGTACTCACTTTCTCACCACCACTCTCACAGCTGAAGTGTAAGTCAAAAAGCTGACACTTTCGACATGGCCAGACTGATAATTATTCTCGCCCTTGGTGATACTCTTAGTTCCACTTCCATAATAAGACAAAGTGATAGCCATTTTCACTAGCAGAGCGGCCGGAAGCTACTTCCATTATAAGTTAGAAGAGCAGACCGAGTGATAGCCATTTTCGCTAGCAGTAGCCACTGCCATAGCTAGCGTGCAACTGGCGATGTACGACCGGGGATTCTGGGTAGTGCAGTTATGTTTTTCAAACCCCGTTAATTATACGATTGCAATTTCATTTAAACGCAGTGGTGAGTATATAATTAACTTTGTATCACATATATGTCAAAGTTTTGTCCATACGATGCCATAACATCATAAAGGTGGGTGAAAGATCCCAAAGTTGGGCAGGTAATGGCTTCCGGCAGTCTTCCGGGAGCAGCCAGGGATAAGATAAGAGGGTGCAGGAGTACAGAGCACTATTCTTCTTGAGCTTTAAGCTGAACAAGGACTTCCTGCAGAGGTGAACACACTGAGTATGGCTTTCAACAAAACTCTGAATGCTGCCCCAATAGTAGAAGACAATGTGTTGGGAATTATTGTTGGGAATTCCATTAAATCCATTGGTCACCTGTGACAATATGTATTGATTATATTTGAATATGTATCACCTGTAAACTGTATCACCTGTGACAATATGTATTGATAGTATCTGAATATGTATCTATGAAATGTATCATGTGCACCAAAACACAATAAAGTATATAAGGTATAATGTTAGATCAATTAGAAGCACATAATACACTTTCACAGCAGGTATAATGTGAGCACAAAAGCACATAATGTTAGATCAAATGGAAGCACGCTTTCACAGCAGCGCAACTCTGTTTTTGGGAGATGTGGGAGCGCGGGAGCACCTGGTATTTTTTAAGGGTCTGTTGGAAGGTGTGGGAGCGCCTGGTATTTTCCAAAGGCAGACTAATTAAAATACACTCACACAGTTACACAGAAACGCATAAAAAATAATGAGGAAAGTTTACAAAAATAGAGCAATCATAATGACATGAAGGTATTATTAATTTTCGGTGCTTTCCAGAGTTCAAGGTTTCCATCCACAGAAGAGATCAGACAGAGACTGGACATGCGCGGACATGCGCACTGAGGAAACCATCGTGGCTTGAGAAGAGACACCTGATTGGCGAAAGACGGGAGAATGGGATGGACAATCTGATAAGAAACTGTATAAAATGGACAGTACCTAATGAATTGGCGAGAGTCTCTACAGAGGGGCGCTACGCTAGACTTTGATTGTGCGGTGTATGGAATAAAGGCTGGCATTCTCTGAGATGACTGCCTCCTCCTCTTTATTTGAACACTTAGAGAAATTTGAGAGCAAAAGTTGAGAACTCTGAATTTTCTTGAGACATCTGAAATTCTTGTCGCTTGGAAACCACGACAAACTCTGCAGTGTTTTAATTTGGGCAATGTTTTAAAACATGTTTTGCTAAAAACAAATCCATCATTTCACCATTAAGCAATTGAATAAACGTTCAAAATACCCTCCCCGAGTAGCTACACTGTGGTTCTTCAATGGTGATTGAATTTTGTAAAAAAAAAAAAAAAAATAATATTTAAGAATACTGTATATAATGAATTTCCTTGATTAAAATATGTAAATGTGGTATTATGTGACAATGTGCATTAACATACTGCTGCTTGGTTTCCTGTTACCTAGCGAACAACTACAGATGCAAATAAGCTTTCATGACTCTGGCAGAGGTAAGAAACTACATTTCCCAGTGTCAAATAAAGAATTTACAAATAAGAGCTACACTTCCTCTCCTGAACAAGAATAGAGAAGCACCTTTTCAAATGAAGTCACTGTCTGCCTCCAGTGCAAGTGGAATTGAATGACAGGAGAGCAATTGCTGTTCCATTAGAATTTTAGGAGCACATTTGAACACAATTTTAAACTACTGGTGAGATGGTTGTATTTATTGCAATGCAGAGTACTTCAGGGGGCAGACAATCTGGTCTCTGGCCCTTTGCAGAAGGCTTGAGCCTGCCAGCATCTAAAATGTAAGGCAACCGTGCTGCAAATAGATTTGCCATCTCAGCTTTGAAAACCCCTTGGCATTTAAGTAAAGGATGATCGCACACTACTTTCCTCATAATATCTTAGAGACAAGGCCAGAGACATCAACCAGCAGGATGACAAGTAAGGGTGCCCGAGGAATTTGAAGAAAAAAAAACCCCCAGGAATAACATTTCCTGAAAATTGCAACATTACCCGATTAACATTTGCTGTCCCCATCTTGAATGTAATGCCTGCTGCATGGAATAACAACATCACTCAGGTGCAATATATATATTTCTCCTGACTCATTTTCCCATTGAACTCTATGGAAAAATAAGTCAGAAGAAACCACCCATAAAGTGATCCATCCGTATATACTACATATCTGGCAGCAGAGTGATGGTTTGAGGCTCGTTTGATACCTCAGACCCTTGATGACTTGCAGCCATTTAGCCAACCATGTGTTCCATACTATTCCTGTGTAATTTACAGCTTAATCTAGTCCCGCCCCTGAATTCCCATTCAAATGCAGAGAGGTTCTAGTATCGCTTTTAAGAGTAATTTAAAGTAAGATATCAACAATCTTTTGATGATGTTGAGTCACAGACATCAGGAAGTCAGGGCATGCAAATGATATGAAACCAAATATTAAATATGATGACTAAGTTTGTTAATTGGGGGGGGGGCTATGTGTAAGATGCCTACAACGGCTACACGGTTCACCCACTATGGATGTAAAATCCTCAAATTAAAGCTGAAGGTCTTCACTTTAACCTCATTGTCACTGTTCCAATTCAAATCAAATGTGCTGGAGTACACAGCCAAAACAACAAAAAAATGTGTCACTGTCCTAACACTTTTGGAGTGCACTGTATATATATATCCCTGATCTACCTGAGCAAGACTGCTGCACAAGTTATGCTACAACTACTCTTTTTGGGATGTTTCCGTTTTATGGCCATTCTATCATTCTACATGAGGATTCACTTTACAACTCACAACTCCTTGAATTTTGTTTTGCGGGTTCTCTGCTTTCGTGACGGACTGAAATACAATTTGAGGAATACTGCCACCCAATGTACAGCACTGAGCAGATAAATCCCAACCAGAATGGACTAAACCATGCTGCAGTTTTGCAGACTGACCACTTAAAGCAGGGGTCTTCAATCTTACCCAGAAAGGGCAGGTGTGTGTTCAGGATTTTGTTCCAACGTCCAACCACACAGTAACGCACCTCTTTCTACGAATCAAGGTCCTTAGCAAAGACTAGTGGTTGATCAGTATAACCAGGTGTGTAACTGCTCGGTTTGAACAAAAGCCTGCAGCCACACCGGCCCTTACTGCATAAGATTGAGGTCCAGTAGTGTCAGCAATTTCGTATAAATGCTAGGCAAGTACATGCTATGCCAAGGTCTATAGGTACAGAGAGCCTATGTAGATACAATGTTAGTATTCTAGTTAACCATGGGATTAAGGTTATTCCCAAGGGTCGAAACGCATGCACATGCCAATTTATGTACCAAAAAATAATTAATTCTGGGAAATATTACAAAAAGCGAGGATATATGAACGCATGGGTAGGCATCAAAATAATGTTACTTAACTTCAGTAACTTAGTGTTAGGCTAATTATGGTTATAACAAATTAACGAGGCAAATTTGCATGGTAGGAAACGTGGACCCGAATTATTCTTATGGGAACAAACTAGCGTTCGTAAATTATAATGAACGTTGTGCAAATGAACTCTATCCCTAGATTTCAGAGTGATTTGGACTTTGATTTTTGTTTTTGAAATGGGTAAAATTCACAACGGGGATACGAAGCAGACGGTCCGCGGCGCGCTGCTGTGTGCAATGCAGAAACACGTGTTCTCCAAACGGGGAGGAGAACGCACAGCTAACGCTAGTTTAGCTAAAACCCAGTCCGGCCTAGTCCCGTGTGGAGGTACACCTCGCTAACTTAGTAAACACTCGCTTCAGCAAGATGCACAACAACAATTGCTAAGGAAATCGGTTTTGCTTTTGGAAACATGCACCACGTAACATGGACAACAAGCTAGCGAATTATATTACGGGTTTCACTAACGTTAGTTAATGTTAAAAGGTAAGACAGCTGGAGTACATTATTATCAAACCCCCCTGCATTCAATGCAATGCTTAGCTAGCGTACCTCAGCTTAGCTACCCTAGCTAGCACCCTCAACTAAAATAGCTGTTCATGATTAGTTGACGAAGCTCTCTGACTGACAGCAACACTCCTAACGTTACCTCGCAAACTAACAGCAACACGCTCGTATTTCGCCAACTAGCCCTGATAAAATACGCACTCAAATTATATTAACAGCTAGCGCTAGCTTGCTAACGTTAGCAAACGAGCGAGTGAGTGTGCGCGTTAGCTACCTAGCTTAGGTACCATTATGACCGCATGCTTTGTGGTTAGCTTGCGAGAAAACGGCTAAACGGGCCTTTGCTCGATCTAACGTTAAGAGACGATCATTTGCCGGTTGACGTTAGCTACCTTTAACACT
The DNA here is from genome assembly GCA_022702515.1 of Ilyophis sp. 1 JC-2022. Classification (NCBI taxonomy): domain Eukaryota; kingdom Metazoa; phylum Chordata; class Actinopteri; order Anguilliformes; family Synaphobranchidae; genus Ilyophis; species Ilyophis sp. 1 JC-2022. The sequence continues at coordinate 9,356,993 of CM040403.1, read as the reverse complement.
CCCCCATCTCTCTTCTGTGTTACATCTTCACCTTCCATGGCTTGCCCGCCGTTGGTCACTTCTTCTGCAGTCATATCCGATTTGCAGCCTTTACGCACAATTCTTGATTTAAGTATCGCTAGCTCAGTAGCCTTAAGTAATGTAATAATGCTTCCCAATGACTATTGATCTTACTGACTTAACGTTACGTCCTAGCAACCAGCAAGCATATGACACTGTCCAGCTAGCGCTAGTTAGCAGTCAGTATCAGCGATACAGTATTAGTATCTATCTTCCCCAACTGCAGATAGCTAACGTTACAGTAGCTACTTCTGACTAAATCTCGCAACAACAAAAACAAAAAGTAGCGATGGACCAGGGGGGAAAAAAGTGGTATTTGTCCTCTTGAGATGTTAACACTGGCTGTAGCTTAGCTTAGCTTAACGCACTTGACTCATCTACGTCTATCTTCTGCAGCTAACTGACACAAGAGGTGGACAATTTAAAACGGCTTTATTCTCGAGGAAGGGCGCCGAACTTTCCAGAGCACAGCCGAGGAGGGGAGGAGGGTGAGCGGAGGAGCCGTGAGCGCAACTGCGACCGGAGCTGGGGAAAGAGGGATCGAGATAAAACTAAACAATGTGCCAACAAACGAAAAATGGTAATCTCCAGTAACCATGCACCGTTTTCTATATAGTTTGGTGTAACCATGTGGTACTTCACCGATTTCAAGTTATTTACGGACATCCAGATTGTGGAAGTAGAATGAAGAAAAATAGAGCCAGTGGCTAGACGAGGGGGAAAAATCACCGATTTGTTTACAAACAACTATTGCGACAACACTTATTTTAGACGAGCAAGCTGTTGAGCATTTTTATCAGTTAACTAGGAAGGAGATGGCCTTTCGCTATCGCTGCAGGGGACATGTTGAAATTGCTTTTGTTTTTTGTTTACAATTTCAAAACAAAAGAAAGAATATGTACACTGACTACATGAAGCGGCAGCTTTTGATGAAACTGCACCGCTAGATAGTGCCCCAGGTGGAATTTGCAGTTGGTCCCTGCAGACGTTTACATCCCTGTGCTGTTATTGGCTGGCTCTGTTTGATCCCTGTGCTGTTATTGGCTGGCTCTGTTTGGCGCGTTCTTTGGAGAAATATCTTGATTCTTCTCGAAACTAGTAAACATAACGTTACGTGAAGACTGGATTAACAGTTCGCTCTTAGCGAGCTAAATTATAGCAATTTCTTATCAATAAACATAACCTCAGATAAGTAGTACATCGGCGATAGACCTAATATACACCAGGTAACGTTAATTTGTTCATGATATACGTTCAACTTGAATCTAATCGCACTAGCTAATTTTAGTTAATTTGCTAGTTTGATGTCTTGCTAATGAAATGTCATTGTGATTAATCCATAACTCAAGAAGTACCGTTCATTTTAGTTAACTTACTTTGTAAAATAAGGGAAGCAGGAAGAACACTGGCTAGCAAATTAAACTTAAACTTCTGGCAAGCTAACGTAAAATTCAGCTAATCTGGGTTGGAAACAAGATGTTATAAAAATATACAGCTAATTCAAAATCATTTTATTTTGAGGGACATCTACGCCTTGGGCTTTTTTGTGTGACTGAGTGAAATGTGGAAAGGTGACTGTTGTTAGCTAACGGTAATACAAATGTCTATGAATCTTTACGACGTCACGTCCCTGCCCCCAGATATCCACTCCCGTCATGCAGCGCGAGGCAACTCGGTTCCCGTTCCCCTACCAGCCGTACTCCATCCAGGAGCAGTTCATGGAAGCGTTGTACTGCACACTTGATGCGGGGAAGGTTGGGATTTTCGAGAGTCCCACCGGGACAGTAAGCTCACCTGCTACTTTAAAGCCACATAACACTGGGTGTTCATACTGTGTCAGTGGACCAGAGGCCAAACACACCCTGTTTTGTTTGTTTTCCAGGGAAAGTCCTTGAGTCTCATATGTGGGTCGCTTGCCTGGCTCCGGGACCACGAGGCGAGGAAGAGGACGGAGGCGGCCAAGTTGCTGGAGGAGGATGTACCGGACGGCCAGAAGGACACCGGCCAGGGCAGCTCTTCTTCATCCGCCGAGCCCGACTGGATAACAGATTTTGTGCAGAAAAGAGCAGAGAGGGACCTGGTCAGCAAGCTGAAGGTAGCGTGTAACAGAATACCACGCCCGGAATGATCCGGGCTCCCGCTCGGTCACAGGGTTTCTCTGTTTGAAGGCGAGAGCCACTGCTATTCTGGTGCCCGCTCTCATTGGCCGAGCAATTACTGTCGGCTCCTGGAGTGCAAGAACCCCCCCCCCCGAGCAGCGGGGCTGGGAATGTGACAGACTCTGTTTGACAGCTTTTGACAGCTGTGGTTGTGGTCCCACTGCCAAGTGTTTCTTGCGGGCAGCGTAGTCATTTTAAGTGTATGCAGATCCGTTTCTTGTGTTGCCCTTTTCTTTTCTTTTTTTTTGACGTTCTGTTCTCTGTCCAGGAAGAAGAGATGAAGAGGAAGAGGAGGAAGGAGCGTCTGGAGCTGATTCGACACAACGCCCAGCTCAAGTATGCCCTGAAGCGCAAGGTATCTGGCTGCCTCTTTGCCTCCTTTTCTTTTTGCTGGCCTCTGACATCATCACTGGCGCAGTCTGGACTAGGTACCAGATTGTGGGCTGTGTCACCAGACTGAACCCCCTGTTTTAATCAGAAAAGCCCCCCAGAAGCCCCCTTCTGTCCCCCCTGTGGTCGTTTATAGAGCCAAGTCACCTTTTTATATGATATTCAGAATTAGTTTCCTTCTTTTAATGTTTCTGTAAAAGCTTCCAAGAGTGCGCTAATATATCTCAAATGTAAAATGAAAATATAGGCCATGCGGCATTTTAAAATATTCAGTCATAATACATAAGGTGCATCTCTAGAACAGAGTTTCAGAAAAGAAATTCAGCTAACCGTATGTATGTCTTGGTATAGCGAGTGGATTTATTTTGAAAGGGTCCTTTCTTTTGAAGTAAAGCCTTCTGCTGCAGGCAGTAGATTTGTGTTGCAGATGTAGTTCAGACACGGCCCTCTGGTTCCAGGGCTTATTTGTTTAGACAGTGGCGTGCCGAAGACTTTATATGAAAGTTATACGCTTGCTGGTTGACACTGCGGGTGCTGTACTTTTTTATTGGAATGAGCCTCAGACTTTACCGCACCGCTCCAGACGGGCCTCAATCCCTCTCGTGATGACTCCCAACTGCAGAGCTTCTCCACCCTAACTCCCCAGTGGTGGAACAAACTCCCCGCTCTGCTGCGCTCAGCTGAAACACTCTGTTTTCCATCGTGGTCTGAAAACGCACTTTTTCAGACTCCACCTTGACTAACTACCTATATAGGGCCAATTATATAGTGCGTACTTTCTGTTTATCTTTTATTTTCTACTTGTGTTTTTTGCTATTTTAATAGTTAAGAATGTATAGCCGACTGTATTCTATGTTCATTACTAGGGATAGCTCCTACGTTGTGAGAAAGTTGTGCTTTGTCGGATTTGCTCTGTAGTTGTTTCAATGACCTTCAATATGCACTTATTGTATGTCGCTTTGGATAAAAGCTTCTGCCAAATAACTGTAATGTAATGTAATGACTCACAGCGGTTCTGACTCATAGAGGTTCTCACGGTGACCGATGCGTGACAACGGGGGTGCCGGCAGCGTGACAGTTCAAGGGTGCGAGATTGACGTGCGTGTGTTCGCAGAGCGGTGAGGATGAGGATGAGGAGGCGGAGCGACTGCTCCGGCTCAGTAAGGAATCCCTGGAGGAGGAGCCGGGGGCGGGCCTGGAGGACGGAGAGGAGGAGCTTATCGTGGCCGAGTACGAGAGCGATGACGACGCCAAGCCCAAGAACAGGTGAGCGGCCGGCTGTTTTCGGGCGACAGTTGGCCGGGGGTGGTAAATCTGTCAGACTGCACTCCTCTGCGTGCTGTCTCACACCGTCTCACCGACACTGTCACAGAGGACCCCTCATCCTCCTGCTGCTGTGTGCGCCGAATTCTTCCCGGCCGCAATTTTATTCAGTCCAAATTGATGTGTAAGGAGGAAAAGATTGTCAGTAGAAAGTTTGCAGGGCGCGTACACAGACTGAATGTGTACGTGTATGAGCAGAATGCATTCTGACTCTTTAACTCTCATATTATGTTAATTTTATGATGCCTTTTATATTTGGGGTCAAATTGACGCCAAAAGTTTAAACCGACACAAAACTGTTGTTATAGAAAAATATTTCTTTCTGCATCACCTTTTGTGTGTCTCCCAATTGACTAGCCTTTTATCCCTAAATATTAAAAACCTGTGATGAAACATCTCATTTTAGAGGTAAGTGAAAGGTTGTGAAGTTTAAAACCAATATCGGAAAGTTCCACCAGAATTACACACAAAAAATACTAAAAAACTTATATTTTCTTACAGCTACCCCACAAATGACCCCACACAACACCTTTGTTTACAAAGTTGGTACAGGATGTTTTGAAAATATGGCATTATGTATTTTGTGTGTTTACTATTTAATTCCAACAAATGAGGAAAAGTTATGTAGTGTCAAGATGAAAAAATGAGGTTAACTGGTTTTTAAGCGACGTCAAACTGACCCAGACCATAATATGACCGTATATCCACAGCCGTAGTATTTTAGCCCTCATCTTTCCCACAGGTTTTATGATGATGAAGATGATGATGATGAACTGGAAGAAGACCATGTGACAAAGGTTTGTGAAGGCATCACCTAAGCATGTGGAGATGTTTGGAAGCTGGGTGTCGTAGCTGTTCAAACTGTGATTCAGGGTTCTCGCAGTCATTGAAAACCATCGAAAATCTTTTGAAATATTTAATCCATTCAAGAGTTGTGGAAAAACCAGGGCACTGTCCAGGAACGGGATTAAATAAATACCGACGCCAAATCGGTTTTATCTTCATTTTACAAGAAATTGCGTCTTTATTGCAAACCCAGTAGCTTGATTGTGTCTTATCATAGGTAATGTACGAACATTGCTGTTCCTCGCTCTCAGATATATTACTGCAGCCGCACCCACTCACAGCTGGCCCAGTTCGTACACGAGGTGCAGAAGAGCCCGTTTGCCGGGGACGTCAGCGTCGTCACCCTGGGATCTCGGCAGGTGATCCATTTAATCCCGCGTTCCAATCCGCGCCGCGCGGTCCCACTGCGCTATGAGCCAGTGCCCTTTTTCCTCTTCTACAGAACCTGTGCATCAACGAGGAGGTCCTCAGGCTGGGTAGCGTTCAGCTCATCAACGAGCGCTGCCTGGAGATGCAGAAGAACAAGCACGGTGAGCCCTGACCCCCGCTCGCTCTTTTCGCTCTTCCTTCTCCCTGATATGAGACTGCAGAGCTGCTTCTCTAGGACCCGCCACCTCAGATAGAGACAGCACATTCCGCGCGGCGGTTCGGCTCTTACATTCAGATGCGGACGCGCTAGTACTTTGTAGACAACACACAAGCACTTTATAATTATAGCAATTTGCACTCTAGGGTAAGCAATATGTGTGCACTTTATTTTATGTATTCAATGAGGAAGGTAGCAGGGCCCATTAAGGACTTGTATGACAATGTGTGCATGTTTATGACTGTATGATAATGTAGGAGTGTGTGTGCAAACAAGGCAGTCTGTGTGATATACACAGTTTTAATGTTATGTTATCTCGGTTTTTAACTGAGGCAAATTCCAATCAATGGTTGAAATGGTCATAAAGTGTTGAATCTTCACCCGCAATCTCCCAACGCTAAACCCACCTCTACTGCTGTTGAACCACAGTCACCCAACACAAGACTGACTGCTCCGCTGCAGTTAAAACCACAAACGTTCCATGGTCAAAGTTTTCAGCAACGTCATACATTTTTTCCCTTGCATTAAATCTTCAAAGAATTGAAAAGAGCTCATTAAATGCTCTATACAAACCGCATCCTGTTGTTGTGGTCCTGGGTTTTTAGCCCTGGTGGATAAACAGTAACAGGGATGGTTGTGCCTCTATCATCAGACAAGAGAGAGAAGCCGGTGGACGAGGAGCCCAAGCGGAGGCGAGGTGTGGCCAAGGCAGTGTGCCCGTTCTACAGACAGGAGGCGCTGCAGAGCCTGCGGGACGAGATACTGGTCAAGGTTCAGGACATCGAGCAGCTGGTGGCTCTGGGCAAGAAGACGAAGGCCTGCCCTTACTATGGGGGCCGAATGGCTGTCCCAGCAGCCCAGGTAGGGCCCTTTCTTACCCTGTCCTGCACCAGGCTAATCGGGCTCCACCATAGAAACCATCTGTCAGGTGTAGGTGTTCCAGCTGCACACTCAGAAATAAAAGTACAGTGGAGGTACATGTTTCTTCTTTAAGGTACTAATTTACCAAATGTACAGTGAACGTACAATAATGTTCCACTTGGGTGCGAATAAGTACCTTCTCAAGCAAAAAAGGTACAAATTAATTATGTATTGCTGGCTCATGGTACAATGAACCGCAGAGACAAGCGTTTGTACCTTTTAGGTATATTTTGTACCTTTTATTTTCTGAGAGTGCATATATTCAGCAAGACATTAAATATATGTTATAGTATATGTTCAGACTGTCTATATTAAAGGTAAACATGTCGTTGAATAAATGTCCACTTACCTTTCCCACTGTCTTTTCTGTTGCTTGTCTCAAGCAAGGCATTGTGGGGCTTGTAGTCATTTACAGTATAACCTAATTTCCTTCTACAGAGAATGCTTTCTCTCATCGTGTCCTTTCACAGAGGAGGCCAACAAGGACATATCATCTTTCCTCTCTTCATTTGTGAAACACTTTATTAAGCACATTTTCGCTGTCCTGGCACCCCCTTCCGGGACACACGGAGACGAGCGAGCGAGGGAGGGAGGGAGGAAGGAAGGGAGGAAGGAAGGAAGGATGCATTTTTACCCCGCGGCCGTGGTAGCTGCCGGCAGGCAGGAAAAGCTGAAATGGGGCTTAGCTTATCACTCGTGCAGTTCTTTCTGAAACCTGGATAACCCATTATATAGTGCTATTGATATGGGTCCTGTTACAGTGCAGTTCAAAAGTATTTGGACAGTGATGCATTTTTTGTTGTTTTGGCTCTGTACTCCTGCACATTGGATTTGAAATGGAACAGTGCCTATGAGGTTAAAGTACAAACTTTCAGATTTTGTTTGTTGGGTGTTTACATCCATATTGGGAGAACCGTGTAGCAATTGTAGCATTTTTATACATAGCCTCCCCCCCATTGTAGAATCCGCAATTACTAGACCAATGAGGGAATAGCTCGGAGCGGAGGTTTAAACGTGATGTATTCCACTATTGCTGTGGGAAAAGGTAAAAGTTATTTAGAAATATTATTATTTTATTTACTCGTTTATCTGACTCCATTTATAATTATAATTTAGAATTTTGGTTAAACATGCGTGGAGCTCGGAGTGGTTACACTCAACTCGCCCTTAGGTACCATCATTACTTCAATATATGTTTGCCGGAATCAACATTATTGCTGAAGCTCAGTTCGGTGGCGAACGCAGAGGTTGGGGGTCTAGCCAACACAATACATGATATTCATTTATCATAGATAGTTGCGAGCCCAGGTCTGAGTACATTTAAAGGGCTCCTTAAGGCAGATTTGACAAGAACCGGCGTAAAACGCCCATGGGTTCTCATATCAAATCACCAGAACCATGCACTACTCTGAGTGTATTTAAAGGGCTCCTTAAGGCTAATTTGACAAGAACCGGCGTAGAACGCCCATGGGTTCTCTTCACATCAAATTGCCAGAACCATACACCACCCAACCCTGTATGTGGGCCGTCACTTGTCTGCCTACCCAACTTGAGTACGCCACGTCTGTACCAGGCCGCTGATCAGTCGGTCCTGGGTCAGAATTGTCCCCCTGAGTCTTCAGTCGTAATTTAGGCTGAAAAGGGTATAAGATGGATGAGAGCCACGCACGTTAAATATAAAAATAATTGGATAACAGGCAGGGAGGTCATTAGCTTGGAACGCTGCAGCTCAGATCATGCAGACAATTGAAGCTGGAAAAAGGATTAAAAGAAAGATGCAGTTGATATGAAAACATGGTAATTTATTAATGACAAATAATCACTGGTTAAAACTGTGAGAGCAAACACGAACACATTCAATGCCTATAACTAAACACAGAATAACATGCTGCCAAGACAAATAAACATGAACAAGTTCACAAACAATGTATATCACCAAGTGATTCCGTACGGTGTGACTATGGTACCAGGAGAACTGTTAAGCAGATTCTCCGATATGAAAATGACTATGGTGCCACTACAGCACCAGGAGACCTGTTAAGCAGATTCTCCTCGAATATCCCTTTGGGATGTCCTTAAATGCAGTACAGCGCCGGTATGCACACTCCACAAGTCCCTTTGTTTGTCCAAATAAGGTCTGGCAGGAAGAGAAGTTTCACCACCCAGGGACCCCCCTCCATGGAGAGAAACAGAGTCTACCTCTCCCAATCTAGTGACAGTAATAAGACTCTTTGAACGACGGCGCGTGATCTTATGATCTTCTCTATCATATCTAGATATCAGGTGAGGTCCCGGTGATGGCCACTCTAGGTTCCAGACACTTATATGGACAAGCGCATCCCTGATAACCTATACAATCCTCCTTTCACATTCTTTATTTCTCCCCCTCCTATACTTTCACATACCACACACTTCAATTAGTATTATCCAGGTTCACCACATTTATCATATTATCCACAATTACTTTATACTTCCACAATTACCAATTTACATGCACATACATATGATTCAATATACATATACAGCTTTGTTTAATATGTTCACCATTCAGTCCAGAATCTAGGCCGTAAAAGACCTGTGAGCAGGCCTGAGTTCCCAGCGTCATTCGGATGCCGTTTCCTTCTGATGTCCAGTTGTAGGCTCAACCCCAGCTGTAGTTTACGAGGCCGTGAGAGGTCAGAGGAAAAGGTTCTCAGGCCACCAGGTAAATTGTTTTATTGCACCCTCAAGGAAATCACCACCAGCTGCAAGGGTTTATGACTGATAATGCCTTTTTCAGTCTTACACCATGATTTTCTGGGACTAAAAGTAATTGGACAAATGAACATAAACTTAAACAGTCATAATTTGGTTGCATATATTTCCCATGCCATGACTTCCTGATGTCCGGACCCAATAAAATCAAAAGACTTGATGTTATTTTCAGGTACTCTTACAAGCTGTACTAATAACATCTCTGCATTTGAATGTGCTGGAGTACAGAGCCTGTCACTGTCCAAGTACTTTTGGACTGCACTGTAATGGGCCATATCAATAGCACTATATAATGGGTTATCCAGGTTGCAGAAAGAACTGCACGAGTGCAAAGCTGGGCTCCATGTACAGATTATCGTAATGGCTTCCGTTGCTCTTAAGGACAAATGGATAAATGCTTATGATTTCCTCCCAGACCTGTACCTTATTACCTGCTCCTCCACCCCCTCTCTATTGCTCTCTCTCTAACTCTCACCCCTCTGTCTCGCTCTCTCTCTCTTCCTCATCTCCAGCTGGTGGTGCTGCCCTATCAGACGCTGCTTCACGAGGCCACACGCCGCGCCTCAGGCATCAAGCTGAAGGACCAGGTGGTGATCATCGACGAGGCCCACAACCTGACCGACACCATCACCTGCATCCACAGCTCTGAAGTCACAGGGGCCCAGGTAACCCAGCCGGAGGGGCAGGTCACAGGGGCCCTGGTAACCCAGCCGGGGGGGCAGGTCACAGGGGCCCAGGTAACCCAGCCGGGGGGGGCAGGTCACAGGGGCCCAGGTAACCCAGCCGGAGGGCCACACCGAAGTTCATGCATGAGATAAATGAGCCCTCTAACCCGCCCGCCCGCACGATGACCTTTTCAAATTAAAACGTCCACATTGACGTATTATCCACCCACAAGCGTGACACGAGAGGCACCATTTTGTACCTGTGAAAGTGTGTTCAGTGGAGCTGGCTGTAATGCAGACAGGAAGTAGAGGGCAGTTGCCGTGTCTCGTATGTATTCGCTGTGACTCAGAGGTGTGCGTTAGGAGCACAGCACCCGGCCTTCGCCTTTGGGTTCAATAGCGTTTCACAGGACGGCGTGTTCCTCTGGCTCAGTGCGTCTGTCTCTTCCTTCCCAGATCTGCTGTGCTCATTCCCAGCTGTCCCAGTACCAGGAGCGCTACAGGTGAGCACTTCCTCTTCCTGTTTCTTATCTGAATTTGCATTCTCTTTGCTGCTCTGATTTCAGATCTTGGCTTCAGATGAAATGACTGGATCCGGCTCCCCCCCCACCCCCTCCCCCCCCCCCTCCGCCCACTTCCTTTATCTTGTGTGACACTGATAGAGATAAAATCACCAGAGCTCTCTTGCTTACCTCTGTAATGCGCTAATGAAAAAGTGTGACGCATAAGCAATGTGACGTTGCCTGGGGCATTTCACTAGAAATGGAGTGGCTGTAGAGTGCGTTTGAGATGGACGCAGATAGATAGTACAGCTGTCCAATAGCACCCGGAGCAGCTCTTTACTTTGTATACTACGAAGCAGGATTAATAAATTAGCTGGATACCTGCACGGAGTAAAACCTGGAACTCAACCAAAATGCGGAACATGTACTGAAGTAAAGAGATTTTACTGTAGTTATGCAGCTAACTCAGAAATCCTGCTTTGTGAAATACCCTCCTGCAGTACTGCAGTAGTCCAGACAGAGGAGCCTCTAATCTGGCCTCTCTTTGATAAAGCAGTGCTGTAGCAGCCAATGATCCTGGTGCTTCTCCTGTGTGATAGGAGGTAGTGCTGTTATAGCCAGGAGCTACGCCTACTTTCAAGGCTGGAAATCTGGCGGGAAATTTGGAGAAATTTTTTTTTTTGCTGCATTTGGGTGTTGAAAGCTTTTTTATTTCCAATTATATTCAACAACATACAAACATAACAAACAGCATCAAGAAAATCTAGTCCAGTTTTGAGCTGGATGAGTTTTAAATTTAATTACGCAGGAGTTGCTTTGCTTTTTTCAAATGTTTAGTGATGGTAGTTGACTCTTTGTCTTGAAAATTAAACAGGCATCATTGGATACTACAAAAAAGAAAAAAACACTTTATGGACATACCATAGGCTTTTTTTTAGGAGAATTTTTTTTTTAACTGAATTAAGAAGAGTCTCACCCCTGTTACTCGAGATATATGCTCTGTTTGATTATTCTTGCTCCTCAAAATTGGTGCACACATGCTGTCCAAATGATGGCCAGCTTTATTGTCATGGTAACCGTGGGTTGTGCACCCACACAACTGTCAGAAAGCTTCAGCAGCAGCCAGATGTAGGTTGCTATGACGTCCATACTTTGATGCGAGTGTGATTGTGAAGGCTAGTTCTTGGCTTGTGCTTCTAGGTTCTAGTATTTTTCCTGAGGGCCTTGTAATCACCCACGGTAACCACAGATAGGCTTCAGCGTCACAGTTGTGTTTCAGCACCAAATGCAGCACCAGGCCGGGTGACCTTCCCCTCACCGCCACATGGTGGCAGCATTGGCCTATACTTACTGCAGTCCAATCTAACCTGAGGAACCACAGCAAGTCAGCATCAGAATAACACAGTGTACACAAAGATCATGAGCCGGGGTTTGTTTAGTGATTGCTGTCAAATAAATCATTAGAATAGCAGAATAAAAAGTTTTAAAAGTTTATTTTAAGAAAAAAACCTTTTTAGGGCTTGACTCACTTTTATTTTAAGACCTGAGTTATTATGGGCATAGTTTTTGTAATGCATTAGGTAGTTGTCCTATACTGAATGAAAATAGTTGCTCATGTTAAACTCCATGTTAGCCCCGCTGCTGGTTGACTGAAGTGTTACCTGTCTGATTACAGGAAGCGTCTGAAAGCCAAGAATCTGATGTACATCAAGCAGATCCTGTTTGTGCTGGACAGGCTGGTCCGTGTGTTGGGAGGTGAGGGTTTTGGGGGGTAAAACTACATGTTAAACTCTCCGGACTGTTGGGGAATAACCGATCGGCCTTTTGTAATCATGAGTTAGCAGTGTTGGCACCTCTAGCTGCAGACCCCATCCGTTGCTGGAACGGTCATGTTTGTCTTTGTTCTACTGGTGTGTAACTCAGTGTAAATCCAGCCTGCCTGTGTGTAGCATTCATCTGACCTCAGGCCATGACATTGACTTTTTCACCCACTGGCCAAAGTGGCTTGTGTATTTAAAAAATCACCAGCCATTTTCAACACTTTGCCAGCCATCACCTTTTGCAATATATAACACAACCTGGTTTGTTACCTGCAAAACTGGCTGCTAGAGTATAAACTCTTAACCGCCTCAGCCAAAATTATATCAGCATTCACACCCTGTCTGGCCTGCAGCGGGCTCTGTGCTGATTGGGTTTTGTGTCTCTGCAGGGAAGGTTGGACAGAACCCTCATACTCAGACCTGTCAGACAGGTATGTGGCGCACACCTGGAGCAGAGCATGCCTCTCTTGCCTCACCAAAAACACTATTGGAGCATTATAACTGTGTTTATTAGAGAGTAGTTAAGTGTGTCTGTTACAGCATTATAACTGTGCCCATTAGAGCATTATAACTGTGCCTATTGTAGCATTATAAGTGTGTTTATTAGAGAGTAATTAGTGTGTCTGTTACAGCATTATAACTGTGCCCATTAGAGCATTATAACTGCCTATTGTAGCATTATAACTGTGCCCATTAGAGCATTTTAACTGTGCCTATTGTAGCATTATAAGTGTGTTTATTAGAGAGTAATTAGTGTCTGTTACAGCATTATAACTGCATATTAGAGCATTATAACTGCCCATTGAAGCATTATAACTGTGTTTATTAGAGAGTAATTAGTGTGTCTGTTACAGCATTATAACTGCCTATTAGAGCATTATAACTGCATATTAGAGCAGTGTCTTAGAGCATTATAACTGCCTATTAGAGCATTATAACTGTGCCTATTAGAGCATTATAACTGTGTTTATTGAAGCATTATAAGTGTGTTTATTAGAGAATAATTAGTGTGTGTTACAGCATTATAGGTGTGCTTATCAGAGCATTGTTAGAGTATTTTCTTCTTTGTTGCCATCTGTTGCCAGTGCCTCCGGTTGTTTGGGCATGAGTACGTGTCCGAGTAGAGCTGTGAGAGGAGTATCGATCGCACTGTAATAAATAAGAGATTAATTATATTTCTGTTCATTTCCCATCGATCGGCCTCATGGCCGTCTCCCCCAGGTACCGAACTGCTAACGATCAATGACTTCCTCTTCAAAGCACAGATTGATAACATTAACCTCTTCAAGGTAACGCACCACCTCGGCGCCGCCGTCCGTTTAAAATGTGATATCCGCCGCGGGGAGAGAAACCCTCGCTGCGATTCTGAGACAACAAACCCTGCCGCTCGGTGGCTTAATGAATCACCACCTGAAAGTGAAACTTTGAGCCCTGCAGGGAAGATATCGGCTGCGTTATAAGACCTCCATCGATCGGAGAACTCGCGTTTGAAAAAGCCGAGCTGTCTTCCCCTGTCGTTTATAAGCTTATGAAATGGATTTGATGAAAGGCCGTTGTGTACATGTATTGATGATACACTGCTCTGCAGAGCTACAAAGGAAAACAGAGAAAGTACACATGTGGCTCTTTTCCTCTGGCTTTGATGGATGATGTGGTGCTTCTTCCACTAATGCAGGTGCAGAGGTACTTTGAGAAGAGTCTTATTGGCAGAAAGGTAGGTCTTCAGTACTGGTCTATGCTGTGTGTATGGGGCGTGGTATTGGCAGAAAGGTAGGTCTTCAGTACTGGTCTATGCTGTGTGTATGGGGCGTGGTATTGGCAGAAAGGTAGGTCTTCAGTACTGGTCTATGCTGTGTGTATGGGGCGTGGTATTGGCAGAAAGGTAGGTCTTCAGTACTGGTCTATGCTGTGTGTATGGGGCGTGGTTCTCATGCTCAGATTCATGTTATGTGGATGTATGTGCTTACACAGTAAATTCACAGTAAAATGTCCAGTGTTAATTCAACTCTAGCAGTGTACATATGAGAGTACTCTGGCCATATTCGGCTCATATATACTCGGTTAGAGTTGAATTAACACTGGACGTTTTACTGTGTACTGAACATGCCGGACTCAGGTCAAGTGAAAATAATGAAGAAGTAACTTTCTCAGTCAAGTTTGTTTGCTGGAGGGATTCAGATGTTCTTGCAAGGCCATTAATATGCATTATATGGGATTAATGAAATAAGTACATCATAGAGTGACTTTGTTGCTCTCTCCTTGTCTATGGAGAGACAGGCTATGCTGGAGTTTTTTCCTGCCAACTGAACTTCATGTTCCGGTGCAATGCTGTAGAGCAGACTGGCTTATTTATTGCACAGTGGAAATGATAACACCATGCTAGACTGTGAATGTTCTCTCTCTCTCTCTCTCTCTCTCTCTCTCTCTCTCTCTCTCTCTCTCTCTCTCTCTCTCGCTCTCTCTCTCTCTCTCTCGTTGACCCATGTGTCCAGCTGCGAGGCTTTGTGGAGAAGTACTATGGGTCAGGCGTGAAGGTCAATGTGTCCAACAAGGAGAACCAGAGGACAGAGGGGCTGAGCCGCTTCCTGCAGTCGCTCCAGAGCAGCCAGCAGGCATCGCCAGGTCAGCACGTTCACCTGCGTCTTTACCACTCAACTCTATGGTATGGAACGAATGTAACCGCTTACTTCTATTGCCAAAGCTGCAGCAACAAATATGGCGTCCAGTGAACCGCAACTCTCAATGTCCCCATATATAGGCTATGGTAGAGAAGCTACCTGCCTTTTGCTATCAAACTAAGGGGTTTACAGTCATACATTCAACCCAGTTGTACCCATAATACATACAAGAATAAGAATCAATCTGTAATTATACTTTATTTTTTTATAGTCAAGTTGTTTTACTCGACACACTCCTCCCGCCTCTAGTTCCTGTATACGCTCTATGGTTTTTCCACAGTAAGCGAGAGAACACAGGAATCAATGTCGCCACATCGCCGTGGCAACTGGATCGTGTCGCTGTGATGTCACAGCAGCCGTGGTCCTGGAGACACGGGGTGTGCTGGTTTTGCATGGTTACTGAGCACTTAATTGGTCAATTTAAGAAATTGACTTTACCACCTGTTTTTCTGGGTCGAAATTAGTTGCTGATTTAGATTTTGTTTGCTGGTGGAAACGATATAGATCCAGGACAACAGTGAACTCACGCTGGGTTGCAGATACCTGATGCGGGACATCCTTTTGCCATGCATGGCTTTCTCCCTTTACATAACTGATGCGTTTTCTGTGTATGGTTTATTGTCCATAACTCACATATAAGGAATAGTACCGTACCATACTTACAGAATGTAAAGTAGTTACTTTGAGTAAAAATCCCATTTAGAAATGGAGACAAGTTTTTGTCATTGTGTCATTGCAGTACCCACTCCTGACCAGACGGTGGCAGAAGCGGCGGGGCAAACCAGCATGAGCTTCCCCATGATGCAGGTGGAGGGTTTTATCTTTGCTCTTACCAACGCCAACAAAGATGGAAGAGTCGTGATCCAGAGGCAAGGTGTGTGTAGTAGTTATAGTACGGATATTTTCTCCTCGTTGAAGGCTTGTGACGGAGATTACGCCTCAGCGTTTTGTACTCTTTTGTATATCTGCAGGGGTTCTGGCTCAATGCAGCGTCAAGTTCCTGATGCTCAACCCAGCGGTGCACTTTGCCACGGTGCTGAAGGACTGCCGGGCCGTCATCATCGCTGGGGGAACCATGCAGCCCGTAAGAGCAGAGAGATGACAATAAGGCTCTTTACTTATATCTACCTCAGAAACCGTGCGTGTGTTTGCGTTGGCATGTGTGATATGGGCCGAGTCGGGCACTAGGGACGGGGACTGATGAGCGCTGGGCTTGTTTGCTCTGCTAACAGGTGTCAGATTTTAAGGATCAGCTGCTGCTGTCGGCGGGAGTGACTGTTGATCGCATCACCGAGTTCTCCTGTGGTGAGCGCAGTTCTCACAAGTGTTGTGTTTAGTGCAGTAAGCAGTAGCCCTCATATGCACAGGGCACTTCACCCTCGTCTGTCGAACTAATTACTTTATTATTCTTGTAGTTATTGTTTTGGAATTAACGACTTAGTGATTGTTTTAAACTCGTTGCTCGTCAATGAGAAAGCACAATGTGGGTAGGCGGAGTCTAACTTGTGTCCTTCATCACTCGTCTGAGGGATGTTGAGCTTGTGTGCATAGTGTGCTCCTCCTGGGGGTACAGGCTCCAGATCTTACCATAAATTCTGCACTGCAGGTCATGTGATCCCCCCGGAGAATATCTTACCCATAGTGCTGTGCAGTGGCCCCTCGGGACAGGAGCTGGAGTTCACATTCCAGAACCGGGAAACGCCACGGATGGTAGGCATCAGGACACGAGCCTGGTGGTCTGTGAAAGGCCTCTGCCTAAGGCACTAATATGATTCTGTTGCACTTTCCTGCAACGGTTTGACTGAAAAGCTAAAGCTGATGGAAAATTTATTTGATTGGCGACTGGGCCATTGCTGACACCCCGTCTCCCTCTGCGATTGGCCGTCTGCGCAGATGGAAGAGGCGGGGCGGACCCTGTCGAACCTGTGCAACGTGGTGCCGGGCGGCGTTGTGTGCTTCTTCCCCTCCTACGAGTACGAGCGCCGCATTCTGGCCCACTGGGAGACCAGCGGCATTCTGGGACGGCTGTCTGCAAAGAAGAAGGTGGGAACCTCCCGTTCTCTTTAGAGTGCAGAGTGCCATCATTATCATTGCGTGCATTATCGGGACCCGTCGTGCAGCTCTGGTTAGATTTCAGCGGTAATATATTGTGCTGTTGCTCTGGCGTCTCTCTCGCTTGCAGATTTTCCAGGAGCCCAAGAAAGCCAGCAAGGTGGAGCAGGTGCTGACGGAGTACTCCAAGTGCATCCAGGTACGCGGTGACCGGCTCATCAAAGCAATAGTCTCGTTTCCTCAAAGGTGGAACTCCGTACACAGGAGTCCCAGAGGACACCAAGCACTGTAACCAAACACATGTCCTGTGCATATAAAAGGAGATTGTGAATAAAAGTGGAGTAGAAATGTTATGATGGTTTGTACCTTGCCTCCCCCCAGCGCTGCGGTCATACCGGGGGATCCCTGACGGGGGCGCTGTTGCTCTCTGTTGTTGGGGGAAAGATGAGTGAGGGCATCAACTTCTCAGACGAGCTGGGCAGGTGAGCCAGGGTCCAGGACTTGTGTGGAGACTGGTTACTGGAGTCACACTTTACCACACTGTCTCACTTTAGTGCACTTTCTGTTTCACACTTTGTAACACCGTTTCACCCGTTATCACACTGGTAATTACATTATAAGCATTTATCAGACGCTCTTATCCAGAGCGACTTGCACAGCATTTGCACTGTTTCACACTTATCGCACTGTTTCACACTTATCACACTGTTTCACACTTTATCGCACTGTTTCACACTTATCGCACTGTTTCACACTTTATCGCACTGTTTCACACTTATCACACTGTTTCACACTTTATCACACTGTTTCACACTTTATCGCACTGTTTCACACTTTTAAGCACTATTACACTTATTGCACTGTTTCACACTTTATCGCACTATTTCACACTTTATCGCACTGTTACACTTATTGCACTGTTTCACACTTTATCGCACTGTTTCACACTTTATTGCACTGTTTCACACTTTTAAGCACTGTTACACACTTTTAAGCACTGTTACACACTTTTAAACACTGTTTTCCACACTGACGTTAGTAGTGATAGAACAAGAGCTGGTCTGGTTCTTATGCACCCAGTGAGTTAACTCTGAGTATGAAAATAGCCGTATTCCACACAGGGCCTAGACTAGGGCGGTGCCAGCAGAACATTCCGGGCTGATCGGCGTTCTCTGAACTTCCAGAATCTCCCAGTGTCCCAGTGAAAGGAGGCCCCTCTCGCCCCTGGCCTTATCTCCGCACTCTGGATGAGTGGCCTCTCTTAACTCGCCTATTCAAACCTAATTACCGCTCTCTCCTCTTTGCTCTATTCTGTCCCGTCTTCGTCACTGCCACGCTCACAGTGGGCCAGATTAATTCTCCCTGCCTTTTCGGATGGTTTGAGATGGAATTAACGGAGGGCTTTGAAAGAGGACAGAAGAAAGATGCATTATAAAGCGATGATTTCCCCAGCGTGGCTCTTCCCAGTGTAGTGTGTGTTAAGTTGTGAGGCGGCAGTGGAGAAGTCTTGTTGGAGCCTCAGGTGGTGTCTTGCGTGGTTGGGCCTTCATCGGCAGCTACGCGTTGGCCACTTCCTGTCCCGTTGTGGCAGATGGGCGCACTGGGTGTGGTTTGTTAACGGCGGGCATGTGCCTCTCTCTCTGTAGGTGTATTGTCATGGTTGGCATGCCGTACCCAAATATCAAGTCTCCAGAGCTCCAGGAGAAGATGGCCTATCTAGACAAGACCATGGTGAGTGAGAGGAGCCTTTGGTTGTGCTCTGCTCTGCTCAAATTTCATTCATTTCACGGTAAATTTTAAGCTACGGTGGTGAATGACATGCATACAGGATTGCGTGTTTTCCCCACTGCTTGATGTGTCACAGAAGTGTGTGAGATGTGCTCTGCGTTTGACTACAGGTGCATGCTGGGGGGCGGAGTCCTGGAAAGGCGCTGATTGAAAACCTCTGCATGAAGGCTGTCAATCAATCCATAGGTACAGAATTTGTGTGTGTGTGTGTGTGTGTGTGCGCGTGTGTGTGTGTGTGCGCATGTGTGTGTGTGTGTGAAAATATTGTTCTTGTGCACTCGGAAATCATATGTGCATTTTTGTTTCCAACAACGACACTTGTAAAGCTGTTGTTAAACCTTATTTGAGTGTATTTAGGCGGTTAATTTACAGCAAGTTAGCCTGGGGGGAATTATATCCAATGGCAAGATGCTAATTGTTAGCATTGCTCCAATTTAGGATTTACAATAATTTAGCTACAATAGTGAGACCAGGACAGCTTAACCTACTATTTCAGGGGTAAGTAAAACAACATAAAATTTTTCAAAATGGGTGAACTATCCCTTTTAATGCCACCCCCTTCCTCTTCTCACTTCAGGAAGAGCTATCCGTCACCGCGGTGACTACGCTTGCATCGTCCTGTTGGACCGTCGCTACTCCCGGCCCGCCACACTCCACAAACTGCCGGACTGGATCAGAACGAGCACCCGGGTCCATCCCAGCTTCGGCCCCGCCTTCGGCAGCATCAGAAAGGTAAAAATCCCCCCCCCCCCCTTACAGTCTGACCTCTCCAACTGCACAACGTCACAATCACCCGCCCAAAAACACAGAAACACAGAAACACATCATCCTTTTCCCCTCCCCCTGGACTACCTTGTTTTAGTGCTAAATCGAGAGTCACTTTCACAATTAAAGCTGCTGTAGGTAAGACTGGAGGAAACGCCAAGAACCAACAAGCCATACGAGGCAAAAGATACAAGGCAAAAAGACCCCCCCCCTGCTTGTTTCCTCCCTCCTAAGCCCCTACCACCAGACATGCATGGGCGAATACACATGCTCCAGACATGTGCTCTACTGATCAAGCATAACCTCGCCTACTCCAGCTTTAAGTCCCTATGATGTTATGCAAGGTTTAATTGCATATAAACTTAAATGGGTTAGCATGTCTTTTATTATCAGCAAAGGTCTCTATTTGTACACAGTGACTTGGTTCATTCCCCAACTCCTACCATATCTCCCTTCACTCTTTCTCTAAGAATGTTAAACAATGTTTCCACCAATCTGGAAAAAGGCAACAAAAACCTGGTTTAAAAGACATGAAGGATTACCTCAGACAAGTTTGAAGTAACACCTGCCTTCTTCTCTTAGGCTCTTGTTATTATTCTTATGATATATATAGAATAGAATAGAATAACTTTTATTTCTGTTTCCAGCAACAACAAAAAAAGTGACAGTGGGGCAGACCCACAACACACAAACAAACATATCAAATAAAGACATACAATAGAATCATTGCATTAATCAAGTGACTTAAGTGAATTAAAGTGGAATAGCCATGATTAGAAACAGCCCCCGCTGTCCCGAGATGTCCAGTATCATAAGTCCAACACACAAACTCCGCCTCCGCCTTTCTTCAATGCACGCGGTGCTGCGGTCTCTGTCCACTGTCGAAACGGAGCTCAGCCTTCCCAGTCGTGCCGCCTCACTCTTCCGCATTATCCTCTCAATATAATATAATATAATATAGGCATCATGCATCTCCAGGACCGTGTGAAATATGCTTTTACTTCCTGTCTTCCATCTGTTGGTGATGTAGTTGTCTGTTTTGGAGGGTGTGTGGCAGTTAACGGGGGCGTGATCAAGCTGTAAATTTGGCCGCCACAGCTGCACCCATTGGCTCAGCCAGTCTCTTAATGGCGTCTCTGTCTCTCCTCCTAAAGTTCTTCCTGGAGAGGAGGCAGAAGCAGGACGGAGCGTAGCGGGCAGGGTGCACCGCGGGAGGACCCGGTCGGACGAAGGCGGTACACCACACGCCCGCCCCCCCACCCTTCAGGTGAAACGAGAGCCCAACACTTCTCCTGCAGAAACCAATCAGCTCTCAGCGCCTGTGCCCGGCACGACACTCGCCGACACTCGTCAATCAACATTCGTCCCTGACAAACAAACAAAGCTTGGCTAGTTAAGCAGTCACCAAAACTGACACTATGTACAACTGAGTTTATTTGAAGGACAAAGTTGAGCTGAGCCATTAAAGTTATATGTAGAAGTTTATTGTCAGTGTGAAGGACGGATATTAATTGAATCGTCTGCTTTCATATTTATGGCTGTCGCGGTAGGGGGGACGGAGAGAGTGAGGTGTGATGGAAGCCCTTAATGGGTGGAACTGCAATGAGCCGTGTACTTTTCAGCCATGATTGCATCATGAATGACTGAAAAGTACTCGGGACATTCTTGGAATTTGTGCTCCAATCCTGTGATGTCAATTGGTGTCGTCGAGGAATCTTCATTTTGACAACAGCTTGCTACTGTGGTGCTGGTCTGGCTCTCATTTTATTACACAAAGTAAATAAATAATTTTGTTTCTGAAAAGGCTCAGGCAGTCTGAAATGGCACCTTTGCTCTTCTGACCTGGGGTTTAAATGTCAGGCTTTCAGTGATCTATTTTCATGTACTTTTGTCTATATATTTATATTGGGGGGGGTTCAGGGTACTTGTGTTTTGTGTTGTCTATATTTTGATGAATTCAACATTGCAATGCCATTTGTTCTTCACTTACTAAATTGTGTTCATGTTTATAATAAAAAAAAATAGTTGATGTAAAAAAAAAAACTAAGTGTTGTAGTGCGTCACCATGACAACAGTTGTGTATTGGATTTTTTTAGTGCTTCAGTCTCTGAGTAGATGCAGTCGGTGTTTTTCGTTGTCGTTGAAGAGGGCAGAAAAGGGAAGAAGAACGGTAGAAAAAGGAAAGGGTGAAGGAACATTCATCTGTCGCCGGTCACTAGACCAGATGCCTCTGAAAAGCTGATTTGGCTGAAGACCAGTGCGGCCCTAGATAAGTGGTTTAGTTTCTCTGTTTTTTAGAGTGAGGATTAATTGAAGGGCACAGGTAAGTCATGGCGTATTAAATCTGCTCGACGTTTTAATTAGCTTCAGAGGGCTCGCTCCCTGGTTTCCCTCATGATGGAGGGCTTGCAGCCACAATTCGTGCTCACAATAATGGTTCTTCTAAAGTCCAAGATAAGAACTCAAACATCCATTGAACTATAGCCAAGTTTTTAGTTCCAGAACTCGCCATCGGTCATTTAAGTTCTAAATTGCAGAAATAAACCGCTACTTTTTCATTTATCAACGGTCAATGAAGTAGTCCTTGAAAAAATTGGAATGTCAGGAAATCCTCCTGCCAACTGTCGCCCTGAATTCCATCCCTCCCCTTAGTGCGTCCAATGAGAGAACAGTTCTTCCCCTTAGTGCGTCCAATGAGAAAACAGATCTTCCCCTTAGTGTGTCCAATGAGAGAACATCTTCCCCTTAGTGTGTCCAATGAGAGGACAGATCTTCCCCTTAGTGCGTCCAATGAGAGAACAGTTCTTCCCCTTAGTGCGTCCAATGAGAGAACATCTTCCCCTTAGTGTGTCCAATGAGAGGACAGATCTTCCCCTTAGTGTGTCCAATGAGAGGACAGATCTTGGTGGTCCCCCCCTCTGTTGTGACCGTGATCTGTGGTTGGCTGATGGGGTCGATACGAGAACTGACAGCGTGACTTAGGAGTCCATCGATCTCTCAGAAACAAAAAATAGATTTCCCATATATCACATTTTAGCTAGCAAATTTCCCATTACATTCCTTAAATATTCATGTATTTTGTACAAACACTCCAACAGACTTCAGAGACAAATATATGGATTTAGTTTCCAATGGTAAATATGACAATCGGTGTAATTAGATTGACATTTGTGTTTAAAGGTTATGGTCCAAAGATCAATTTTTGGAGATTCATCAGAATACTGTGTTTATCAGCAAAATGGGAGGCAAATATCAAATCGGGGGAAAAAATATTGATATTTGTCTTAGAAATTTGAAGCTGAAACCTCAAGACCTGAGTCAAATACATATTTGTAATTCTTTAGATGGTGTTGAAGAAACTTGATTTGTTCTATAATCTGCAATAATTTTACTGCTCTCGAAAGTGTTATTTGACCCAGTTATGTAAACAAGTATTTCATAATTTAATCGCATGGAAAATTGCTTCTAAAAATATGGAAAAAACCTTATATCAACGATTTGCTCTGCATACAGTCTCATCTAATGAGAATATTTGCACTTTGGCAACTGAGTTAAAAGTAACAGATCCTTCCCCTCACATAGTGAGCAGAAATCATGCACCGGCCGAATCATCGAGTCATTCATAACTAAAAAGAGTCCATGAACCGGCCGAATCATAGAGTCATTCATAACTAAAAAGAGTCCATGCACCGGCCGAATCATAGAGTCATTCATAACTAAAAAGAGTCCATGCACCGGCCGAATCATAGAGTCATTCATAACTAAAAAGAGTCCATGCACCGGCCGAATCATAGAGTCATTCATAACTAAAAAGAGTCCATGCACAGGCCGAATCATCGAGTCAGTCATAACTAAAAAGAGTCCATGCACTGGCCGAATCATAGAGTCATTCATAACTAAAAAGAGTCCATGCACAGGCCGAATCATTGAGTCAGTCATAACTAAAAGTCCATGCACAGGCCGAATCATCGAGTCAGTCATAACTAAAAGTCCATGCACAGGCCGAATCATTGAGTTAGTCCTGACCAAAGCGAGTCAGTCATTACTAAAGAGAGTCCATGCACAGAGTAAATCATTGAGTCGGTCCAGACCAAATCGAGTCAGTCATAACTAAAAAGAGTTAATGTACAGAGCCAATTATTGAGACAGTCATATCAAAAAGAGTCCATCATGTGTCTGTAATGGCCTTTAATAGCAGAGGCAGCCAGGCAAGCCCAGTGCATGATGGGGGTCTGTCTGCTCTCGACACAGAACAATCAGCCAGGCAGCTGCATTAAAAAACGAGGCACAAAGAGCCGGAGCTGAATAATTCAAACGCCGTACGTCTGCATTCCATCAACGGTGAAATGAAAACAGCCTGATGTGAATGTTCTTTTAAAAGCTATTTTCATTTTTGGGCGGTGAGAACAGATTGCATTTGGATAGTCCTGGGTGGAGCTGCAGTCTGAGGGATGCTTTCATGATGTACTCCACAGCACCCGGGAAATAGGAAGGGTGGAAGGGCACTGGAAATATATAGTTTGCTGGAGTTGATAGATAGTCGATTTTACACACTTCGGAAAAGCACTTCCACAAAACGGAGAAGCTTTTAAAAAACAACATTTAAACAGTTTACAAAAATATTTTTTCCGGAGTATTGTAGTTTGATCAGTGCATCATCCACATTTGCAAAATAAAAGCATATATTTTCAAGTTGATATGATGGACTGAAAACACAGGATTAGAAGTGAAAGTTGTTTTATTGGCACCATTCACGCCTGCTTGTTAGGTATGACTGGTAATGTTTAGGCTTGTCCTACATAATGATTTATCCTTGAATATCAACCAGCATGACTTTAGTGTACTGTGGGATAATGCTCAAGAATGGGATTACTCTTGAGGCATTAAAGTCTTAGTCTTCTTTTGTATAGATTATCTACATGCCTGACATTACTAAACTAAAATAGTAATGCTTGTTTTCCCCCTCTAATGGGTAAAATGTAAAATACAGGAATGTCTGACCTCATACCGGTCCCGAGCAAGGTGTCAGCCGTGGTGCTCTTTTGTATGTGTGAGATTGAAAGTTCAGGAAACAAGGGGGATGGGGTGAAGTGTTTTATGCCTTTTCTGTGTTTACCTTGGCAGAGGTTGAAAGCTGACCCGCGGGTATGAGGTCACAGAGGAGTATGAGGTCACAGAGGGGTGTGAGGTCACAGACGGGTGGCAGGCCGGTGCGGTTGCTGTGTTTTTCCTGTTTCAGGCTGAATCGTTGCGGTGAAAGTCCTCTCTGGACACAGCCTCTGTCCACAGATTGATTATTTACAATTTGTGGGAATTGTCGGAAAATCAGACTCAGAAGTTCTAGGGAGGAAATAATTCATACAGTAAGAGAGAGACGGCTATGGGATTATGAAACTTTGAGACAAAGTGAATACAATCTGCAAAAAAATGTTTCAGATCAAATTCCTTAAACTGCCTGGAGATAAAATGCAGAGTAGATAAATCTATAAAAATGTCTTGTGTAACTAAGACTGGGGCGGTTGAGGCAGTTTTAATGCTATGTCTTTGATGCCTTTGATGAGGTATTTGATATAAAGCATATAATAACCGATATAATGGGCAAGTCACACATCATGAATGGTGTATGTGCCTGTGGTAACGGTGTTTCCAAGAGTACGGTCTCACAAGCACGGCTACGGGAAAAAAAGAGGCAATGCCTGCTCTATTTGCCAGTGTGTAAATCAATAGCTTTGACATCCATTCTGTTTTACTGGCTCTCCCTCAACCTGACTGCTGTGATGCTCCATTGGACATCACCAATTATGCCACTCTTATTATGTATGTAGTGGACTAGAGAGGAATGCTAAAACCCTAACCTCAGCATGACCTTTTCTTCCTTGGCTCCGTTCCCTTGGAGATGTGAGTGAAAAAAAGAAAAAGACCTTCTGGTAGAGCTTGAGAGCACTGACCGCAATCCCACAATCCTGTGCGGTGCTTTTTGCCCTGCGTTTGTTTCATTGTCTGATGGATGGATATTCAGAGGGCTTCTACTCAAAATCAAATCAATATTTATTTATATAGCTCAGTGGTTCTCAAACTCGGTCCCGGGGGACCACTGTGTACGCTGGTTTTCGTTCCAACTACAATAGCAATCCCAAAAATCGAACAAGCTGTTAATTTTTCTTAATTAGGTGCTTTTCATGTTTAGAAGGATTATTTACCCTCTTAAGCCACATCATGTCAGAAATAGCGATGCATGCCATGTAGAATAAAATCCCCATGTTCCTATTGTGCTTATTAGGCTATATTGCAAATAGGTAACAATTTCTTTAAAACTGATCAAATTGAAGACTGGGGTGAATCAATAGGCTCTTAATTTAGTTAGTTGAACACGTGTGTTTTAAGTTCCCTCATCTTTTTTTTTTGATGTAGCTCTTAACACTGCAGGTTTGACTCTTTTGCTTTGTCTTTTCTCCATTATTTATCACATGGGTCGTTTCACACAGTCTCCAGGACTGTGTGAAATATGTTTTTACTTCTTCTCCTCCAGCTGGTAGCGATGTAGTGGTGTGTTTTGGAGGGGGTGTGGCAGTTATTACTCATATTGTATTTTTTTTAAAACACGTTGCTGTGCTGCGGCCTTAAAAACTGTTAGAAGGCGAGATATTTATATCAATTAGGCCATCACTGTCTCTGTGCTGCGATTACGAAAACGTCACCACGGCGACCGACTCTGCGCAAGGCAGTGATTCATCAGCAAGTTAACGGCTGTTTTTAATCTGCTGCCGACCTCTTAGAGCAGCGATCGGCGCCTCTTCCCTCTTCCAGTGTTTATGGCCGAGGTGAGGCCGAAGAGAGCGGCTCATTGGGCGAGGATCAGCGGCGATATCGCTCGCCTTAGACGGGTGTCATATGGCGGTCTGAGGGGTTTTTTATCCGCCCAATCGCAGGTGCGAGAGAAACGCTCCCCTGAGCGGCCCTGTCCTGAATAAGAAAGGATGGATTTGTGGGTGCTGACGGTGTGTGTGTGAGCCCCCTTACACAGCTGTGTCCCGGACATTTTGGGATTGTTAGCTGTGGCTCAGGACTTGATGGGTTTTAACACAGAGCGTGACAAAGACTATTTTACTTACAGCTTTGGTTTGTGAAAGATTTCCTCCTGGCTCTCGCTTTTGAAGGCACAGGCTTACCAGATGTGACAAAACATTCAGCGTGAAATATGTAGCTTTGTATAAGCTTCTCTTTCAGAGCAATACATCTGTCAGTTTACATTTCAGGCATTTAGTAGACACTCTTATCCAGAACAGTGCACACAGATTACATTCTTCTAACTTACAATTCATTTATACAAGTGAATACTTTACTGAGGAGACTCAAGTGTAGTACAAATTCTCAAGGGTACAACGGCAGCACCCATACTGGGACTCAAACTAACAACCTTGGAGTGATGAGCCCAGTTCCTTCCCCCATTATCCTGCACTGCTGCACACAGCTGACACACGTTTTAGGAGCCACAATTGAGTAAAAATCACTTCTCTTTCACAGCAATAGAAACCCAATCCAGTGTCCAATGTGGAAGGAGATCGAGAGAGAGGAGAGACGGCGGAGCTCAGACACTTATTTCAAATGATTGTAGGTTGAAGGAGGCTGAGGAGAACCGCAGCCGGCAGCCGCCTGACAGGTTAGCTCTTAAAAATGATGGGTGGATAGAGAGCCCTGGTCTGATCTGGGCTCTTTGCCTGAGAAAAGCACAGAGAAAGTAAAGATGGCCAGAAAACAAATCACACAGGAGTGCGCTCTGCCGTCCTCCTCTCACACAGAAGAGAGTTGTGTGTAGTGTGACCAGGGCATGTAATTAACACTTTCACCCACTGGCCATTTTCAACATTTTACCAGCCACATTATATTTACAACATAACACAGTCTGGTTGGTTGCCTGCCAATGTGGCTGCTAGAGTAGAAAATCTTACCAGCCACAATCAAAGTTTTACCAGCATTTGGCCGGTGGCGGGTATTAATCTCACGCCCTTGTGTGACTGGCCCCTCTGTCTCCCTCTTTTTTTCCCAGTTCTGCCGATAGAATTCCCGATATAAAGTTTATCGTGTTGAGTATGCAGGTGTGGGCCGTGTCGGTAAAACTAAGCTCGCTCCCATCACTAGAACTGTGTAGCACCGGAGCTCCCAGCAGCTTGATTGTGGACAGGAACTCCTCAGTGTACAGAGGAAGTAACGCAGCAAGGTGCTCTGCGCCTGAATGAGGGTCTCTGGGAGAGCACAGGCACACACGTCTAAAAGGCACCATCATGATAGAAAGGCCTGCAGTCATTTATAATATGTATTTTTTGGGGGGGGGATTTTCAGCTTTATGTAGACAGCACAGTGTAGAGAGACATGAATAATGGGAGAGAGAGAGAGAGCGGGAGAGACATGCGAAGGTCGTACGGCTGGATATGAACCACAGTCGCTGTGGCTCACAATGAGCATGTGGACGGTGCCCTATAGGATACGCCATCGAAACGCCCCGTAGAAGTGTTTTAGACACGCGGTAGGATGTCGGACTCTCCCCCCCCCCTTCTCTGGAGTAAAGTGTGACCTTGTGCTCCTCGGTCAGGCCCCAGGTCTCCAGACAGCAGAGGTCAACATCACCGTCCTGAACCGCCGCCAAGACACGCCGGACCTGCTGTGTGTATATACAGTCAAGCCGGAAAGTCTGAACACCCCTTTCACCTTCTCCACGTTTTATTACATTACAGACATGTTCTACAAAATAGCCCATAATGACAAAGTGAAAACATGTTTTTTTAATTTTTGCAAATGTATTAAAAATAGAAAACTGAAATCTTTCATTTACATAAGTATTCATACCCTTTGCTTTAACATATATTTAAGGTATCATATTTAATATTTGGTCGCATATCCTTTGCATGCTGTTACTTCCTGAAGTCTGTGACCCATCAACATCAAAAGACTCGGTATCTTATTTCCAGGTACTGTTACAAGCGATACTATAAGCTCTCTGCATTTGAATGGATCTCTATGGGAATTGGGGGGTGAGACTAGACTCAGCTGTAAATTACACTGGTACAGTATGGAACACATGGCTGGCTAAATGGCTGTAAGTCATCAAGGGTCTGAGCTATCGAACGAGCCCCAAACCATCACTCTGTTGCCAGATATGTTGCCCAATTTTCCATGGAAATAAAAGTTGAATTTAATTTTAATTTTAATTTTTTCTGTACGAGTTGCAGTCTGTTTACGGAGCAAAATCACAGTGCAAACAGGGAGGGCACGCAGTGCACTATGGGAAACGGGGGCGCGAAGGAAACCGGGAAGCGTATGGCGCGGTATTTTGACAGATTACATATTTCTTGGCCGTGATCTCTTTGGTACAATACGACTGCTGCCAGAAAGAAATATGTGTGTACTCATGAGCAACAAAATAATTACTCAGCACTTGTGAGGTGTCTGTTTAGCTGTAGCTGGCAGCTGCTGAGAAATTCAGTGATTTCTGCCTCATAATGAGGCTCTTCAGAACATGACAAATGAGATGGGTGGTGGGGGTCAGAGAATAAATTGTGTAGTTTGCATACATAGGTGACACTTTCACATCAACTGACCAATAATTTGCCCAGTTGGTCAACCAAGCGATCAGTAAAACATCAGACATTTGGCAGGGGGAGGTGCAGTTCTCAGCAAAAAAAAAAAGTCATTTAAATTTTTTCCTTTATTTTTTTTTTTCAAAATGACCCAATTTAAACTTTTTAAAAAACAAACCAAAAATATGCACACTGCACTTAAATATCACATAATATCTACATAAAATTTAAGTTCAATGTTAGATTGACTATATGACCGAATACAGAAGCTAATTATGCTGTGTTACTGGAAATGCAGGTGTGGTTTAGCCAGTTTTTTAGGGAGAGGAGCTTAATGAACATAAAGGCCTTGTAGCCTGATAGCATAGCTCAGATGTGAATATAAAGTACATGCAGCACCTTGAATGAGAGCGATGTCCACCATTAAAATCATATAACAAAAGTGAAGTTGGTCAGATTTAGGCTGAGACAAAAGGACACAGGGCCTCCTCTAAGCTGTGTGGGAATGTCTTGTGGCACACATTCTTATGAGGCTCCGACTTCATTATAGCTTTACTTATCTGTCTCTAATGAAAGTTTTGTAGCCATTTTAAATCCACCTTCTGCGTTTCGCTTTGGCTTAAAGCATCTGCTAAAGGCCTAAATTGTATAAAGTGTGCTGATCAAGGACCAGGTTGCAATGTCCCTATCCTCACCCTATACCCATTATGAGCTAAAAGGGTAAACTGATCCTAGATCAGCCCACCCTCTGTCAGACCCTTTATGAATATAACCCCAGATTGTCTATTAATTTGTTTGATGTGATGTCACTTCCTGTATTTTCTGCTGCCTAATATTCTGGGAGAATGAGTTGTTCTCTGCCCTCTGACCCATTGACTTGCTCTTTTTTAAAGCCGGGTTACCTGCAATAGGCATCAACACCTAGGGCGTGGAGGGTTTTACATGGAAACGTAATCTAGTACTTAACCATTTAAGATCATAAAATTAGATTGGATTGTTCTAAACTGAACATTCTAATGCTGAAGTAACAAAAACTACTGGTAACGTTAATGAAACAGTAACATTAGCTATAGATATCGTTAGTGTCAAGGAGTAGTAACGTTAAGCGTCTCTGTTAGAGTTAGTCTTCCAACATCGCGGTGTGTCCATGTAACCGTTGGTAACTACAGTGCTGGTTCTATGTGACAGGCCTCAGTAGAAAGCAACGGAGTTCTAACACTCTTAGAATAAAAAATAAAATAAAAAACTCTTCAAAGGGTGAAAATCTCTGCGTGCTTCTTCTAAGCGCAGACATTAGTGAAAATGCAGGAGCGGGCTGAAAGGAGAGAGTGGAGCGGGGTGGGATGAATCAGCATTTTCAGCATCCTTAAAACGCCTCAGGCAGCGAAACGGCTCATGGGAGGGGGGATGTCCCGCTGTCAAACGGCTCGTAACCCGCTGCTTTCCCTCGGAGCGCCCCTGTAAATACTTCAGTTACTCGCGGGAAAATAATTACACTTTAAAAGAAGCTGAAGGGGGAGCCGTAGCCTACGTAACCTCACGCGGCCCCAAACGTGAACGCGTCTGACGGGACCTCGCTCTTGCCCTGCCTTGTGAGATCCTATTGATTTATTTACACCCTGGAGCCGGGGGATTAGCTGTCAGTCTAGTGAACTTTTGAACAAGCGCTTTTTCTTGTATTCACCCATCAGAACGGTGAGCTGGTGCTCTAAGATGCCCAGGAGAGGCAGGGCTGGGAGAAGGGGGTGTTTGGGGGGGGGTTTCTTTCACTTCTTTTAAAGTGAAAGAAAGACAAGAAAAAAAGAGCTGGCCCTCATCATAAAAAAACTTAAAATTACGTACACTGCACCATGCTGTGAC
Organism: Ilyophis sp. 1 JC-2022; assembly: GCA_022702515.1. Taxonomy (NCBI): domain Eukaryota; kingdom Metazoa; phylum Chordata; class Actinopteri; order Anguilliformes; family Synaphobranchidae; genus Ilyophis; species Ilyophis sp. 1 JC-2022. Next base: position 9,326,248 of record CM040403.1, on the reverse strand, counting down.
AATGGTTTTGAGTAAGGGTAATTGAAAGTTTTCTCAGTAAGAAATGGTTTCATTAATGGCCCACTGCAGAAGATGCAATGCAAGCAATAAAAGTATTTTTGTTAGTTTTTTATTTTATTTTACCAGCTAGCTGTGCCCGGCAACACTGAATTTCATCATCGAGCTGCTTATCAACTTGACGTGAATGGTGCAAAGTGAAAACACACACGACCACCAAGCCGGGCAAAATGCACAGCTGAATGAAGCTTGGGACTGAAGCTACCATCACTAGATTGCCAATAAAAGGAGTAAAAACGTATTTGTGATGTTAAATGCTATCAGCAGCAGATACAAGTACCGAGACATCCTCATGAATTGCACATAAAAGCTTAATTGGCAACGGTGCAATGAAATGTGTCCCTTTATAAGCTGGAATGGGTGTATAAAAGTCCACACAGCTCAAACTCCGATGAACACATAAAACCGCTACAGCATAAAAACGGCAGGAGACACTTGGACTGCTAATTATCTTTGTAACCCTATGGCCCCACAAATGGCAAATGTTGCCTATATATTCTACATGGAATGCACCCAATGCTAAGGAATATGTGTAAGGTCTCTTGTTGCTTCAATGTAATTATTGCCACTGTTTCCGCTCTCCTGCCCTCAGCTACTAAGAATGAGGCCGCGTTTGACTCTCCCACTCTCTATGCGCCCGATGTATTCTACCTTCAAGCCTGTGTTCTCCCATTGATCTCTTCAGTTTATTTCATCTTTAGTGAGCTGTGCAAGCGCATTCGTTTCAGTTGTTACTGCAGCGTGTGCCGTGCGGTGCGAATGGCATGTGTGCCGATATACAGACAGATAGAGTGGGAGTCTGTGGATTCCCAGATATTCTGCGCTATATTTTGAGACCCTGTGATTGGGTGAGTTAATGAAGACACTTCGGAGAACTTCGCATTAAACGGCTCTCTGGATCCAAGGAGCTCCATCAAGACTCGTACCCCTGCAGCGGGAAAAAATAAATAAATCAGGCAGCAGTGTTTTAAAATCAGGCTGCAGTCAGCAGAGCTTATCTGAGGAGGGCCTTAATTCACACACAGCCCACTGAGCACTGGGCAGCTCTGTTTCAGGTGGAGGCTGCCATTAGCAGCGAGCGCTAGTGACTGGGGTTTGTTCACAAATGTTTCCGCGTCTGTCGCTGACAGCAGACAAATGCCTGGGAATCTCCTACCAGATGACGCTGTTTGTCTGTGGTGCCCTGATAATGGCGGGGCACTCGAGGGGGGTTGGGGTGATCTGCATGCAGTTGTCATTTAGCGCAGTGTTGCTGGCCTGGTGCTGGCGGGTGGTGGAGACCCCCATTAAAGAGTTGGGTGCAGGGGCCAGGCGTGTTATTCCGGGAGCTTGGGTGCATGACATCGAGACGGGGCACTGGCAGGCACACCTGAGAGCGACGCTCGCACGCGCCGAGCGTCTGTTTCCCTGGTAACGGCTCGGAGCCTCCATTCTGTGGAGAGAGTTTGACTGCGTCTGCCCATTGTTTCACCGCTTCTCCCAAGAGGCTGAGGGCGGGTTTGTGTGTGGCCGCATCGATTAAACACTTTAAAAACCGACCGGTCGGTAAGCTAACAGTAAAACCTTTTTTGATATTCCCCATCAGGGATTTTAGTAAAAGGGAATAAGCACTGTAGTAAATGGAATGTATTCAACTAGTTATCAATTGTTTTTTGCAAGCCGGACATTTGGGATGATCTACTGGACTCCCATGCTAAGATAAAGAGCCTTGCTCATAAGTGTAGGTTTCTTTTCAACTTTTGGGGAGACACACTGCTGGATCACCTAGTCATGTGTAGTCAGACATCAAGTCTCACAAGCATACTAGCAAGTTTAGCAATTAATTCATATGAAAACATTTGGGTTGGCGTGTCTCACCCCCCCCAAACCTACATGTATGGCCTTGCTCAAGGGAACCACAACAGTGTCACAGTCAATGCTGGGGTGGCTCAGACTTCAGACTCCAGAAAGGAAATGTGCAGATAAACTGTTATTCCCTGGGTGCTGACTCACAGTCTTCCATCTGAACCACTGCTGGCTCTCCATTCTGCAGTACCTCACAGTGACCAGCAGGTGCCAGCAGGGAACAATGGCAGTTGCTGCTGCTGCCTCACTCCCACAGCTGTGTGTGTGTGTGTAGCTGCAGTGTGCAATCTTTCCTCTCGCTCTCTCTCTCTGTCTCTCACTCTCTCTTTCTGTCTCTCTTACTCTTTGCGCATCTGCTTCTTCTTTGAAACAGTTTCTTAGCGTTCCCTGAGGTCTAAGGATACACAAACTTTTACCGTAGTTAGAAGAAGCTCAACACTACAATACATGTTTTGTGGTATAATAACTTGAGAGATAATGAGAAGGTTATTGAGCCTGGAAAATATGAATATTGTACAGGCAACAATACAGGCATGGGATTATGGGAAATCTCTGAGAATAGGCAGATGGGGGCAAAGGTAGGTGCTGGGGGTATTTTTTAGTGTATGAAACAATAAAATAACAGCCTTCCTGTGTACCCGACACAATGGCAGTTGACATGCTATTTAAAACAATGCCACAGCAGGATTTCTGTGAAAAACCATCACAGGGAAGAGTATGAGATGATGAGAACAGTATGGTAGTGTTTTTGATTCCCTTCTGGCTCTCAACAGCCACAGTGTGAGAGAGAGATCAGCACAGTAAGTCGAAGATCAGACGTGTAATGAGCTGTGTGTTGCTTCTTCTGTTTAAGTGTGTGTGTGTGTGTTTTTAGGCCACCTGAAAGCTCCGGTTCATATGGGGATTAATAACATAACGTGAGACCGATGTGAATCGGCTCTGTCTCATCACGCTGAACACAACTCCAGTGACACGCTCGGCCGTGGCCCTGTAAGGGGCCTGTGGCGTGACACTAGAGGGCCGCTATAAAAAGAGAGAGTGATTGATTAGACGAATGAAACTGGAAAGCCGCGGTGAGGCTGGGAATGGCTTGCTTTGTGGCGGCACGAGAAGTCGGCGAGGGTCGCAGAAGGGTCACGTAGCACTTAACCCCAATAAGAGCGGGAAACGTGTGGTTGAGTATCCGCAGACTGTGAGCACAGTAATTCTGTATGAGTGGCGCTTTGGCCTTTAACTATGAAAGCTCTTTTTGAATCTTTCACTTTTTTCGCAGAAATACCATTAGTAACAGAAATGAGGTCCGTTTTCTGGATCTTCTTGTCGCCTCACTTTCATGTTTAAAAAAGAAAAATTTGTATCATTTTATAAAGTTCACAGAGATATAGCCAGCAGTCTACATTTTTACAGCATAAAATAAAATGTGTGATTAATGCTGATTATTGTGTTAATTTCTGCAGAGGTCACCGGGGGGCTCGTAGCGTCTGCACATTGCCTGATTGTCAGTGTCAGTGTAGGGCATCCAGAGTGCTGATGTCACCAGCAGGAGAGAGGCTAGCTACTGTGGGTCCGTTTCAGACGCCGACTCTTCCACTGCCTGCGATGTGGGTCATGTTTCAGCTCTCCTCACCCGTCTGTTGTGACGTTCTCTCGTGACGTCTCTGAATCCTCCCCCTCCCTCCCTCCCTCCATCTCTCTTTCTCTCATTCCTCTACCTCACAGTCTCTGTTACTCTGTTAGCAGGATGATTTGATCCAAACTGCTCAGGTGCAGACGTGCTGCTTTAGAGTCCCAGGTTGTCTTGATTTTGCATTCTTCAGGGCCGATCGACAAAAAAGTTGTTGTTTTTGGCCCTCCCTGGATTCCCTGGCTTTTACGCACGCCTCCTCTGCCCAATCTCTTTCTGTCGTTCCCCCACAGCCGTCGTCTGTGGGTGAAGAAGCCTGCGCTTCCGCCAGCCGTCGTCATGGAAACCCGCTGGATGGCTTTTAAAGCCCCCATACCGCGACAGGGAGATTATTATCTTTGCACATTTCTTGCTGCGCTTATCGTGTTATTAATATATTTATTTATTTATATGAAAGTGATGATAACAGGGATGAGTTATTAATCCCCTACAGGGACAACGCCAAGGCAACAAACGCCGTTTCTCTAAGCAGAGATGGACCCCCCCCCCCGCCCCCCCACATCTGCTCTGAAATTAAAGAAATATCGGTTTTTCAGCCTTCCCTCATCTGCTGTGGGTCCCTGCTGTTCCGTCTGTTCATTTAATCACCACTGCAGGTGCACGTCTTTCAGATTTTCACACAATTGTGGGATCAATTGCACGTTCATGGTAACTTTTAGGGTCTTGAGGGTGCCATTTTTTATGATACAGTCAGGCCAGCCAGGATGATGGTCTTGTGGATGAAGGACTGAATCACTGGACTTTTGAGCCTAGGCCAGGATGAAAACAAATGTACATAATCATTCTGTATATAAGCAAAATAAAAAAGAAAACTGAGCTATGTTCAAAAGTTTTTTTCCCCCAGTAATGAATTACTGCTCAAATTGTGAAAGAGTGGTTCAGGGAGCATGAGGAATCATTTTCATACATGAATTGGCCACCATAGTCCTGACCTTAACCCCATTGAAAGTCTTTGGGATGTGCTGGAGAAGACTTTACGGAGTGGTTCGACTCTCCCGTCGTCAATACAAGATCTCGGCCAAAAATTAATGCATCTCTGGACGGAAATAAATGTTGTGACATTGCATAAGGTTGTAGAAACAATGCCACAACGAATGCGCGCCGTAATCAAAGCTAAAGGCGGTCCAACTAAATATTAGAGTGTGCTACTTTTTTTTGGGCCAGGCAATGTAGTTTATGTTTATTGATTGACTGGGAGAGACACGTGTGTGTGTTCTGAAATCACACAATCTGGAGAAAGTAAACACATCCATTCAATGAGAAATCAATACTGAACTGAAACAATTCAGGAATAATTATATTGAGTAGTTAAGCATTGAACACTTTGGTGTACCTGTGAATCAAGATGTCTCCTGGGTATTATTCTGTCTCTTTGAGCGGCAGTTACAGCAGTCAATCAGCTATTGAACAGTTAGACTTTCCACTCAATACATGGGCATTAGGTAATCGTTTGGGCCCTTTTGTTACAAATGTTTGGGGTAAAAGGTCAGATAAACTACGAGAGAAGGACGCACAAAGTTTTGGAGAACAAAATAATAGAAGAATGATCTTTTTGATTATTTGAACATTTTCAGTAAGGTCAACAGTAAATAACAGCATTGTGGCAACCTTTTAAAAAAAAATTAAAAAATCATCCCCCAAGCCATAGCTTTCCACCTATAGGTTATAAATGGGTCCGCATCACACTTATGTTTATTTCCCACAGGAAAATGTTTTTAAGCGCATTGCTTTTCACAACTTTCCACCACATAAAAACAGCCGGTGGGAGAAAGCCTGTGAATTTAAAAGAGATGAGGAAGATTGTCCTGCACAGAGCCCTGGCCATGTATGAGAAAGCTCTCCATAATTAACGGGATTCCAGAAAGCCCCCCCCTACATAACCGTTTATTTCGCCCACAGGGAAGACCGCGCGCCACGGCGTCCGGAAAGGGAATGTTTACCCGCGCGTCCCACACTGCGGTTCTGCAGGGAATGCACACTGAGCGAAATCATGCCGTTATCTGCAATACAATTTCTTTCAACTACACATCATCAGCATTGCCCAAGGATGGAAGAGCCTTCCCGCTGATAACAAGCTTGTGTTGGATTTTCCCATTGCTTTCTCTTCTGCTCCTGACACTGAAATTACAGGGCCGTGATGGAGGCAGAAGGTGGAGTATCACTTGTCCCCACACTGCAAAAACCAAACCTTAACAAGCATTTTAATCTTACATTTAGACTTTAGAATTTTATTTCTGTTACTTTTTTTGCTAAATAAGACAAACTATCTGACAGTGGGGTGAGATAGTTTTACTCATTTTAAGATTTGCCACTGGGGTAAGATAATTTCACTTGTCAAACAAAAAGTAACTAATAAATAAACACGCTAATATTCTTCCCAAAAAAATGTAAGTCTCAAGACTAAAACGCTTGTTAAGACAGACCTTTTTTTGCAGTGCAGGGCCTTTCAGCTTTACACAAAAGGGATTTTTAGAACTTTTATTTTGTTACACAATGGCAGTTGTTTGTGATTTATTACACAGGCATCCAAAGTCTTCCGGAAGTTCCAGGTGCTTCCCAGATTTAAACCTTGGCTTCCATAGTACCACCAGCCATGTAAAATCCCTCAGAAATGGCTTGCTGTCACAGAACATCCATTTTATTGATCTGTCCCATCTCCTAAAACATTTGCTGGTTTGCACAGTCCACTGTAACAGAACACATCTGAAATTGTGAAATCCTGTGAAAGAAGCCATCCCACAGTTGGACAGCACTTCATCCACCAACTGTGAAAGAGTGTTTAAGCACAGTGGCTGGAATATGAACATTGAGGCAGATCTGAACAACCTCTCACACTAGCAGAGAATGAAAAAAATGACATACAAAACAGTAAAATTTCACTGCAGATTACGGAATGTCATCAGAGAAACGGTGAAATATATTATTCAAAATGATTATCTTAAAAAAATAGTTTTCACGTTTTGCAAAAGAAAATGTGGAATTTGTCTGTGCCCTCTGACTCACGCTGCTTCAGTTCTCTGCAGCAGCTGAGGGGTGATTTATTTCTTAATACAGCTGAAAAGGCAGTGACCCTCAAAGTGATGTCTGGGCAGGTTTCACCAGGGACCTGTTTCCTAACAAACCAAAAACCTTTTCACATCCTCGCCTCTCCCACCTGCAGATCAGTGAAAGCAGAACGCCACCTGTCCACTGGTCACTCTGACTCCCCGAGTGCATCATGGGTGAAGACATTGGCCACTGCGAATCAGTCCAGCACAGAAGAAAAAAAAGGAGCAGTTTCTAACTGACTTGCTCCATTTTCTCCAATCTGTTTACGCAGAGAGCCGAAAGGGAGTCAATATCCACGCCTGTTTACCCACATCAACAGTAGATGTGAGCAGGTATTCTGTGTTTTAGAGAGATTTCTGTCAGAGATACAGTAGTCTCGGGTGGCAATGTGCCAAATCCGTATCTCAGAGCGGCTGTCCTCGACAGATTTCACCGACTCAGTCATACAGTTACAGTTATTTAGCAGACGCTTTTATCCAAAGTGACGTACAATAAGTGCATATTGAAGGTCATTGAAACAACTACAAAGCAAATCCGACAAAGCACAACTTTCTCACAACATAGGAGCTATCCCTAGTAATGAACATAGAATACAGTCTGCTTTCAATTCTTAACTATTAAAATAGCAAAAAACACAAGTAGAAAATAAAAGATAAACAGGAAGTACGTACTATATAATTGGCCCTATATAGGTAGTTAGTCAAGGTGGAGTCTGAAAAAGTGCGTTTTCGGACCACGACGGAAAACAGACAGAGTGCAGCGGAGTGGGGAGTTCGTTCCACCACTGGGGAGCTAGGGTGGAGAAGCTGTGTGAAATTTTCACAGTGTGAAAATTAGTTATAAGACCATCAAAGGCTGGCGGACAGCAGACAACCAAAATAAAGCAACAGAATTACAACAGCAGCTCATTAATTACACATACAGTAAGACATTGCAGATATGCTACTCTCATAGTCGGATAGTGTCCAGAACATTACATTACAGGCATTTAGCAGACACTCTTATCCCAAGCAACTTACACAACTTCTTACATTTATCCATTCCTATACATCTGGATATATACTGAAGCAATTCAGGTTAAGTACCTTGCTCAAGGGTACAACGGTATAACATTTCCTACCTGGGAATCAAACCTGCAACCTTTCAGTTACAAGTCCAGTTCCTTAACCATTATACTACACTGCCGCTCCACACAGAACCTCACACAAACACACATACAATACTGTATGCAAACTGGTCTGCTTCTGCACTGCAAAAACGAATCTCTCTCTCACACACATGCACATACAGACACACACACATGTACACACGCATGCCCACACGCGATTAAAGGCTGGGGTAGATGTCTGTTCTCTGCTCATTGTGTTTCCCATAGCATTCTTCATGGGAGGTTAAAGTAAACATTCACAGCACATTTTCTTGTCTGATTTCACAGGAATTGGTGCAGAGGCACGCTATTGTATTTGCTGATGATGGTGATGGTGATGATGATGTCTATATTTCTACAACATGATTACATTCTGAATGAGAATCATTCCCTGAATGGCAGGCAAATATGCATCATATAGCTGCGTTTGGTTTGTTTTTATATTTTGCCTCGTATCTGTTCTTATAAATCTCTGAGATTTACTTTTGGATTAACGTCGTATATTGTCAAGATAGCCCAGCCTACTTTCTAAGGCCTATTGGAGTTCTCAGGCACCTATGAGCCGTAGCTACCTACCTGGTCACCTGTTACCGTATTTTTAATGATGATAGGGGTCCCCTGGATGCCATTGAGTGTATGACATGCCTTTTGCTGTTTGAAGTACTTAAACTTGTGCTTTGATGTACTTAAACAGATCTCCATAGGAACCAGAGCTGGAGGCAAGGAGGCAGCGGAAGTCTGTGGTTGCAGGTAAGACCAAAAGATCTTCCTTTACTGTATCGATTTGAACTGGGGAATTTTAGAAGATATACTGTATTTATTTTATTCTGAGACTATTTATCTGTGCTCTCCACTAATGTTTTACTCAAAACATTATCTTGCAAACAATTTTAGGAATTTATCTTCATAGCATTCCTTGTTCGCTTGGATTTGAGGTGAGCAGCACGCCCAAATCAGAGTTACCTTCTCCCTGTAATATTCCTTTAAATGCCCATGTCACTTAAAAACCCAACTGTGCTAGGTGTGGAGTGGAGGTGTGCAAGAAACAGAGAGAGGGAGATAGATGTACTATCCCAGAACCTATAGGCACACTGGAGATGGAAGCTGTGTGGAATGAGTCTGGATTTTGCATTACATAAAGTGGCAGTTAATTACCAGATCAATCGGTGTATGGTAGCACACGTTCTCGGCTGCTGTGCAAACAAGCGCAGCCTTTTAGGGCTACAGGACGGCCAGTGTTGTTGATATTTTTGTACTGCATCACTGTTTAATTATGGCGTCGCTCTCTGTTGTGTATTTGTTTGCTGTGAATGCACATTTGCATTTTGCATTGAAGGGTGGATTGGGCTCAGCACCTGGTGGTGTGGTTTAATGTTGGTGATGCTGCGCATGTAGCATGTTAGCAGTCAGTCTTTAATTCATGCATGGGTTCACTTTTTCTTGCAGTGTTTTCCAATAGGCTACATTTGGTTTACAGTTTCATATCAGTTCTGAGTGAGATATAATTTTGTTGTAAATACCCATGCATTTGATATAATTAACAACTTTGCTCTTATTGGTAATTCAATTTACAGTTAAAGATTGTCATTAACTGTGTATAGCACCTTTTTTGTGTGCAATGCACAATCAATTCGTGTACCCTCAAGGTTCAAGGTTCACTTCTCAGAAGAATGCCGTGTCAAAGAACGTATGCTAATAAGTGAAAAACGACTGCACAGTGCTTTATTACAATTTCATGTCAATGTTGCAAAAACTGCCCATGAAAAAACGAGTATTTCCGTTTCATAAACAGAGAGAAAATACAAATAAGGGTCAAAGCCATCTTTGTGTATGTAAATTAGTTCATATTCCCCTGGCTGATCAGCTCTCATAAGCACAGGATAAGCACATCACATCCATCTTGCACCAAATTCAACAATATGAGATTTACCGGTGTGAGCATTTGGAACATTTCGTCGGTTTTATAATGTATTATTCATTTCCATCAGATGGAGTAATTACATAATTTCAGACCAAAAAAACACATCGACCTGTCAGTGAGCCTGCATTTTACTAGACACTCTGAGATGACTTCAAATGGCAGGGGTCTAACTCAAATTGTGCTTGGGGGTGCAGTATGAGTAGAATAGAATAGAATAACTTTAATTTTAATTTTAGTTTTATTTATATGGAGACTCTGTTCTGAGAAAAGCTCCTCTTGTTTGCTGAATCCCTCTTTGAATTGCTTGTTTTTTACCACATTGTAGCTGGTGATGTGATCTGAGGTAGCTCTATCAAACATTTAACATTGTTTGAGACACTTGAGAGCCTACATTTAAGATTTGATAGTGAAGGAATGTTTGTGGAAGAATTTTGAGTGTCTAATGCTACATGATAAAGGAATTTAACCCAGGAGCCTTTTAAACTCAAATTTGATGGACCTTTCAAAATTTCTGTTCTGGATTTTGTGGAATAGTTATTATTTTTGAGCGTACAATTATCTTTTCCCTGACAAATCTTAACTTTCAGTATCAACTATCACATGTTGCTAAAGCAACTTTATGAGAAATGACACAATGGAAGATTGTGTGTTTGTGTATGACAAAGATTGTGCGTGTGCACACGGGTGTGTGTGTGTGTGTGTGTGCGCATGTGCAAGTATGTGCATGTGTCTGCATGTGCATATGTGTGTGTGTGTGCGCGTGTGCATGTGTGTAAATATATGCACCCTTTCTTGTTGTTCCTGGGTAGAGTTACAATTGGGTCTCTCACCTTTTTGCCCCAGACCATTCTCCTCGTTGATTTACACAGTGTAATTGCTATTGAGCAGGACACGGTGATCGCCATGACGATGAAGACTGATCCATGAAAGCTTCCTCTGAGTTTAAAGCCACGCCTTCCCCAGATATGACCCATTGGCTCCTTTCCTCTTAAATATACAATTTTAATTTTCTCAGTAATACTCTCCTCTATTAAAATCCAGTACCAAATGTTCTGGGAATCCATTGGCTAGTGGAAGGTCGTGACCCCTGTGGTATTGTGACTGTTGCATATTCAGGGCCATAAATTTAAAGGAAGCATATGAGAAATATGGAGTTATTATGCCAATGCCATATAAATTAAAATAAAAACAGATGCAGAAATCAATTAGACCCTGTGTCTTTCTGGCTCCATTCGAACAGGGTGTTGCAGTGATTTGAATTTCCACAGAATGAATTAGCGCTTAATCAAAAGCAAGCTGACAGACGACAGCCGACAGCTTTTCCACTAAATAAAATCCAAATTACAGAGAATCGTTTATTGCCATATTGTGAATTACCACAGTGTTACTTTAATCGCATGTGTTCCTCTCGGGAGGCCTATGTGGTGTGCAAAAATGCTTTCACAGACTCGAACGGTATTCAAAAAATCCACTGAAATAATGTATCCGTTTTTGGTATAGAGGAAGATTAATGGGTGGAGGGAAAGCAGTGTTTGTGCCAATGTTGGTATTTTGTGCTTCCTATCAGTTTATAGCATTTAAGTACCAATGCTCTACGGGCTCAACAGGCTCTTTCTGAGCTGAAATAGCGCTTATACTAGCCGCCAACTGCATTAGCATCCATTAAATAGGGTCATATGAGTAAAAAAACACTGTAATATAACAAAGCAAAAAGCGAGGATTTTCTCTTGTAGCCCTTCCTCAATGACAGACAAAATTCACAATGACGGGTGAGCTCTGTGGCAATCAGTGTCGTTATAGATTAATGGATTGTATAGGTTTTGAATATGTATGGATGACTGAAGACCGCTATTCCTGTCAAATCAACCATTGCCGATGCCGATAAATTTGAGTTGATAGTTGATGGTATCGTACATCAGCCCAACCCTATTGCTATATATCAAAGCAATTTAAAGAAATATTTTTTGCAATAACTAAATTATTGATTGATTTTAGGTGTATTGCTACTCTCAAGATTCATGGGGAACAACCATTTTGACCCCCCTAGTACAGGTTTAGTCCCCTAAACAGATATCTCTGGTGACCAGAGGTGGAAATCCAGGGGACATAAAGTAAAAGCCCTCCCCAGTATTTTGCTCCAATCACCTGGATTTGCTCATTAACATAATTCTTCATGAGGAGGTAGAACTAATTAGTGAAATCAACTGGCTGAGTCTATGGGTGGAAGAAACACATGGTAGGACTTTTACTTTAATGGATTGTATAGGTTATGAATATGTACGGATGACTGAAGACCGCTATCCCTGTAAAAAGGGCCTACACTACCTGCAGTAGTCTGTGCTTCCGGTGAAATAGATATTCTTGGACGAACGGTGAAAGCAAGTGGTTGGTAGTTTGGTAATGCAAATGATTAATGTACCACTTAATATTTCACTTGGAAAGTCTTTCACATATTTTTTTTTCCGAAAGCTTATAATGTGGTTCATAGGAAGAGCTAAGGGAAATGCTGTTAGAAGCTACTGCCATGTGGGGAGACTGCCATCCATTCCCAGTATTCCCATCCTGTATGGGTCCATGGTAACGGTAAACCTGTGGCCTTCTTTATTTGCACGCCATGTTCACGGAAAAGCCTTTTTTACTGAAGCCTGTGTGTGAATTATCTCGTTTCTGAAGCGAAATGAAACAGAGATGTACTCAGCCTGACCCCCCATTCTCATTCACAGATCATTAGTTGACAGCGAGGACTGCCCAAGTGCTCTTTCTCCAGGCAAATGATACAGGCAGACGACACCACGGACTTAAAAAAAACACTGTTATTCATTACTAAACCACTATGGTATTATGGTATACAAAAATGGGTGGGGTTGACAGCTAGCTCTGTATCGCGACTGTACTCTAAACATACGGACGGCTGAATGCGCTGGGGGGGGGTGGCATGAACTGGCTCATCAACAGCAAGATATGCGCCCCCCCCCCCATTCCTGAGATCAACTACAGAACCTCCATCAATGGACATTGTTGCCCTGGGGGGCGCTAATGATGCGACACGGGCTCATTGCCGGTGACTCATTCGGAATTCTCACAGTGCGAGGACCGGCCATTTCCATAAAGGGATCATTCCGAACGGATGAGTTTCCCCCAGATAATATCCAGCTCAACTCAGGTGACGGGACCCGACAGAGATTCCCATTTTGAAACGTGGCATGTGTTGAACATCACACTTACTGGATATTAAAAACAATATTTCACGTACATAAAAAAAAGAGTTAATATTAAATGCTTAATGAAATAATTTGGGCTGTTGCAGATTAGATTTATAGTCCTGGACTCATAGCACTGTTGAATCATCAGAAAGATAAACACAAAAACACTTTAATTGCATTGAGAAGTTGGTAACTGCCAAAACCTGTGTTGCTGTGTCAATAACCTGTGATCCAATTGGCACAGATTTTAAAGAAAGATATCAGTAATATGGTGTAAGTTCAAGATTAGCTTATCCTTTGAGTGTGAAAATTCTACATGCTAAATTATGTCATTAAAGTATTTTTTTTAAATAGCTAAAGGCTTCTGGAATAACCCTAACTTCAAAAATAGCCTCAGAAAATAAATAAAAATCCTTATATTATGTGCTTTAAAACACTGCACTTTTTCACTAAACAACAAACAAGTAATTTGGGGAGCAATGTTATTGGATTTGGAGGTTTGCCGAGGGTTATTTTGGGTAGACCTGGTACCCATATTAAAATTGATTGTTGCACTGCCTTATTAAGCCCAACTTCTGACAGACTTACTAAGCAGACGTAAGGTTATTTGCTTTGCTCAAATGCAACAAAATTAAGTGTACAAATTAAAAATGGACGTCACTGCATTGCACCCAATCTGTGTTGGTCCCGTTCTTCTGCTGGAGGCTAACAGGACGGCACGACTTTCAAATCGATATTGGGTTTTGGCGGAACATCCTAAAATGGCCACGCATGCAGACGCAATTACAACATGTCACTACACAATCCACTGGATACCCACTTTCATCAACTGAGCGTGAGGTGTATTTCCCATGGACCACTTGTGCAGTATTCCTGCAGGATTGCAGACGCATTAAGACTCTACAGGTTGAACTGGTCACATGTCATAGCCAAACATCCGATTAAAGTGACTTTGAAATAAGGTTGTTTTTTTGTTGTTCTCTGAATGACCCCCTTGACACTGTGGCAGCCTGTACGATCATCACCACACGTAGAATCCTCCAATCCTGTATCATACTCTTGTAAGAAAAGGTGTGACATCATTAGCATGCGCCAGTACAAGTGCCAGCCTTTTTATTGACCGTGGAATAGTTTGATCAACCTGTGCCTGGTGTAAGAGAGACAGGGCTATCGAGGATGTCATAGGCTGTCTGGGCCAATTTGGCATTTTTTCAATGGGATTAGCGTGCGAAGGTCATTGTCATCCAGCTCAGTAAGTCATGACAGTGACAGCATTGCCATAGGGGGTTTGATACAGGATGTGACATCAGGCACAGGATGTGACACCAGCCTCCTGACCTCCACAGTCACCAAGGAGGACAAGGGTCAAAACAATGTTTAAGACTCTTCCTTGGGTTTATGTAACCCTGAGGCCCCACATCAGAAACATTTCTGACTTATTTTATCACCCTGGCATTTTGCTGGACAGCACATCGAACCTTTTCAGCTATTTTCCAATTTACGAGCAGGTGTTGGCCGGAATATAGAGTGAGAGACAAGGCAGCCTTTTGTTGCCTCTGTGTGATAATGTTTTAAAGAGTTTCAAGGTCAGTTTTCAACAGCCATATTTATGATGCCCTTTTTCAACTCCAAGAAGTCCAAAAAGAATGTGTTTTATGAACTCATTTTCTAAGAAGCCTATCCTATCTGCAAATGTCTAGTGTTTCAAGATAACTGGCCATGTTAAATAGCAATTATGAAGCAATGATAATGAATGTAACACATTACATGGAGACTTGCATCCTCACTCAACACTGTATCCCACTCTTGGGTTGTTATCTGGTGAGTTTCACCAACTTGAATATAATTTACTGTAAACTATGTCCTTTACATCCTCTTTGTAATTGGACAAATCCAGATAAGCACTGGCCCTGTTACAGGTATACCAGTTCTCTTTACTCTAGGATTAGGATAATCTTTTTTTATTTTATTATTTGCCACCGAACCTGGGGCTGTATATTTCCAATTCTCACCCCCCAATATGGAATGTCCATCTGCAAATGTTGATGTTGGGTGTTCAATGCGTGAATCACTCTGCCAAGTTGGGATGGCTGGGGCAGCCATGTTTCTTTTCTGAAACACATGGTCGTCAATGGCTACCTCTTTTCACGCCGCAGAGTGCAGCTAAGCTCTCACAGAGCAGTGTCAGAGGAGGGACCTTTCACACCCAGCTTTGGTATGCAGTCTCACGAGCGACCTTCCAGATTCGATCCAAAGGTCGTGAAGGCTCATGCAAGCACCACGGCTTGGTGCCTTAACCGAATGAGCCATCCAGTAGCCCCAAGAATAATTTTAAAAAATTACTTTTAATAACTTTACTCAAAGAAGTAAGTAAGACTTATTTAGTCCTAGCTGACAAAGTTTGACCTTTCTTTTATCTTTTCCCAGAAATTTAAAGCACATTGTAACTTTTTTTTATTAGTTATTCAAAGAACGCACGCCTGGATTTAAAGCATCTTCTCATCTTGTGTGAGCAAACTGCCGATCCGTTGGTTTTCATAACAAATTTT
Organism: Ilyophis sp. 1 JC-2022; assembly: GCA_022702515.1. Taxonomy (NCBI): domain Eukaryota; kingdom Metazoa; phylum Chordata; class Actinopteri; order Anguilliformes; family Synaphobranchidae; genus Ilyophis; species Ilyophis sp. 1 JC-2022. The sequence continues at coordinate 9,310,794 of CM040403.1, read as the reverse complement.
TCAAATGCCTTCTTCTCACACACAAGACCGTAACTAGCTGCAGCATGAGACTATTTCAATTCATTGTATACTTGTTCTTGTTCTTGTTTGTTCTTGTTTGTTTATTTACACATATAAAAACAATTACATATAATACAATATAATCCACAAAGAAATGTGAAGGAGAATTGCCTGAAAACCCTCTAGGGGCTTGTATGTGGCATTCTCCAAGAAACAAAATAATAGACAAATTACATAAATATAAAATCCCCCCGATCCCCCCCCCCCCCCCCCCCCCGCACACACACACCCACCCTCAAGGAACATTCATTCATAATACATACAAACAGGTCTACAGATAAACACTGAAGTAGGCACTTATGTCATACGGCTTCATGTTTAGTGAGAATAAAAGTAAAAATAAATAAATAAATAAATAAATAAATAAAACTACCCACAAATAATGACAGGAAAAATGATACTACTTATACCAGTGGGATCTTTAATTGTAAAATTGTTCAGATTTTACATAAACATGTACTGTATATATTTTTGTGCCTCTCCACACGCGTATGACCAGATGTTATCCGGTGATAAAAATTCATAGCAGTGACTCTGGCCATGTCCTTCTGCGCAGAAATGATGTGAAAATCAGAACCAACGGTATTGGTTGATCTTGCCGCTTGATGCCAAATAATAAAGCTGCCAGTAAACTTCTCAGCGTTCTCATTCCTGTACAGTGCAAAGTGTATCTCTGTATTTCTGTCACCGGTGATAATATCTTATGTGCACACTCTATTGACTTTGTATTACAAAGTTAAAAGGGGACAAACTTTCCCAGAAAAAAGAAAAAGACCCACAATGTTTCAAAATTATGCAATTTCAGGACATCCACCCCTTACAACCCCATATTTCAGAACTGTGGGTGTATGGTTGTCATTTTTATATATTTATTCCAACTGGTACATAAAAAATACTCATCCTCTTGAAATAAAATACCCAGTGTTCCACATTTTTCAAAATGGGAACGCAATAGCTTATTTCAAAGTTGACACGGGTGAATTTATAATGTTATATCTCTGCGTTTAATTGGTTGGGGGACATGAAAAATGTTCAGTATTCCTATTTCTGTTTTGAATTTAAATATACATTTTAATCGTTTATCACAATCATTTGGCTATTTGTTTTCGTCACATTTGCATATGTGTCCGTTCGTTTTATTGTTTTTGTTCAGCGCTGTTGAAATGATAGACAGGTGTTCTCTTTTCAAGGGTGCCTAATTTCCGCCATAATCTGCTTTCATTCCCATTTGCATTGTTAGTGGCGCAGAAGTGGATTGGATGCAGGAGGGAATCATTAGGCCAGCCTGGTCAAGCATACAGTATTCAGCTGTGATGGCAGTGTGCAGGCACAGAGCTCAGCACTTAAGGCACGGGAGTCAGAGGTTTGTCCTGTTCATTTTTTAATGACGCCCGCTCAATTACATCATACTAAGAAAGCAGTTGGGCTGTTAAATTGGCCGTGTGCACTAATAAGAATATGAAAGTGAGATTATGCGGCCGATCGCCCTGTATGGCGGTTGGCAGGAGAGGCGGATAGAGTGAGGTGAGAGGACAGAGTGGTCACACAGCTGTTCCAGTGCTGCAGAGCCAGCGACCAATCAAAAGCCAGCTGCACCTGTGCCTACCTTCTCACCAGCTCAGGTTGTTGGGCGGCAGTGTAGTATAACGTTTAAGGAACTGGCCTCCTCATCTAAATCCCATCAACCTTGAGCAAGGCATTGCTTCAGTATATATCCCAATTTATAAATCGATATTATGTAAAAATAATAATAATAAATGCAAAAGCTGTGAAAGTCACCCTGGATAAGTGCGTCTGCTGAATGTAATGTAAACGCTATATGTTCGCGTGTCAAAGTTAATGAAAGTTCGGCCAGTTTTTACAGCCGTCCTTCTTGAGGACAATGGCTGCGGTTCCCTGGGGGTGTTGGCCACTGTAATGAACGACACAGTTCCCCTGTGCGTGAACAGAATAACGTAGGCCTCAGTGAAATCTAAAGGTGTATTTCAGTCGGGTGGAAATGGCGGTTTTCTATGAAGTGTATTGGACAGAGTGATGGATACAGTAGAAGATCCTACTTGAGTGGCTCTGGCCTGACTCTGCTAAGGTAGAAGTGCTTGAATCCGTCACACTGCAAGCAAAAAGCAGGTGTGTAATTATGATTTGCATGTAATTATGATAGCGATAACAGGCATCGTTTGTTGGTGCGGTCCTCTGCAGATTGCGCTGTCAGGGTCGCCAATGCGAAGCGAAGGGGGGGAAAACAGCAGACTGTGATTTTGACAAATTACTTCTTTATTTACTGAGTTAGAAAGTGCTAAGTTGTTAAGTTCTATCTTCTCTGTGTGTACGCTGTTCTGATATTTACGCTAAAAACACAAGCACTTGAAAAGTTCATCAAAAAAATAGGGAGTTTTGTCAAAGGGCAAATTACAGCGATTGGAGTTTTGTATGAGAATAAACTATCTCAAAACCACGCTTCAAAAAGCCACAAGAAAAGGCTTGACATGTTGAATATCTATGGGAAGCTTTTCCATGTGTCATCTCCAGGCTCAACAAAAATACAACTAATTTCTTGAACTATAGCTATATAAATAATTAAAGAAGCCACAAAACCTAATTTGCATGAAGGAATTTTTTTAAACTTCTAAATATAAAACACTTATGATTTAAGTAATTTCAGAAGATGAGGACAAATTATAGTTATAGTAATTATGACTGGAAATTACCAGGAACAAGTATTTGACTAGATATAACACACAGTACAGACAGATTAAAGCACTTTATTTGGCTTTACTCAGTAGCCAGTGTATGCCAAGTAAAAATTGATGGTTGTTAAATTCTGTGTCAACCAGTTAATTCCCAAGCAGCGGGATTATTGGGTGCTTTTTGAATACTTTCGTGGAAGAGAGATAATACCAGCTCTGCTGTTACACGCATTCATGGCACAATAATGTCGCTTTTTTCCGCTCTGAGAGATTAATGTGCTTCCATTCCGCCTCCCTACTAACCGTCTCAAGAGGGTTTTCAAACACACCGATTTCCACAGGCCCTTGGAAACACAGGCTACCGTGCGTTAACATTCGTCACAGACACGGGTGTTCCGTAATGAGAATTCTCTGCTGTGAATTTTATGTGTTGTGATTTACCTTGATGCAGTCGCACGTGCATGAGGAAAAAGATAATTGTTTCTCAGAAGTATTAAATTTTTCCTTTCTGTTTTGGTAGGTCTGTAAACTGTAACCCGCGCACATATTGAGAAATTAACATAGTAATGTTAAGCTATTCCTGTACATTTAACATTGTAATATTTAGCCCACTGAAATAGATTGGAAGGAGTTAACCTTTTTTATTGCCAAGAAGACGCTTCACTGGTATGCGTGTGTACGTCATCCTACTCTGGCCCCTCCTCCAATCTGTGGATTTCTGAGCTTGCATCAGTACCATTTCTAGCATCTTCAGAGTATACGCAACAGGAGAGGGACAGGGTAACCCAGCGCCTCAGCGAATAGCATCTTCATGCTACAATTGGGCGCAGAGAAATCGAAAAAAACCTATATTTAGGCTACTCATTGCAAGGCGAGCGAAATAAAATCGCAGAATAACAGGTATGGAGAGCCTGTTGGATAACCCTATGAAAGCTGTCCTCTACCTGAAAGAACTCACCACCATCGTGCAGAACCAACAGAGTCTGATCCAGACGCAGAGGCAACGAATAGACGAGCTCGAGAGGAAGGTGGAAGAGCTGATCGGGGAGAACCGGCAGCTGAAGGATCCCCACGCGACGCATCACTACCACCATCATCATCATCACCCATCCCAGCGGAGCGCGAGCCCGCAGCCACCGGTCCTTCTGCATCAGCATCCGGCGAATAAAACCGGGACCCTTCCCGGTCACCCTCCGCACCAGCTTCATTGCCTGCCGGCACAGCCGCCGCATCCGCCTAAACCGGCCAGTCATCAGCTGCAGCTGGTGCCCACTTCTCCTCCGTCTCCACAACCGGGCCATTCCAGCCCGGAGTCCGCCGAGGAGGATAAAAAAATACCGTGTTGCAAATCTCTGGTTCCCCAGACACCCAAAACACTCTGCAGATCGGTTGGACTCGCTAGGAAAGCAGAGTAAGTCAACGCATTCACTCAGGAATGATTTTTAAAGAGTTCATTTATTTGATTAGAATTCACATATAATTATTTCCCATTCGACTAATCGTAAAAAAAAGTTATTATTTGTTTGGCGATGCAACTGATTATTTACGTAACGAAACTAATGCAATACTAATTTGAGAGGAGATGACACATTCATTAATGTTCGTGATTCTAATATTATTATGATAACGGTAATGTGCAGTGCATTTAATGTGCGGTATATGTTTGCATAGATTGTGTCATTTTAACTGCATTGGCTTATCACAAACCCGAAGGAAGGTGTCCACCTGCAGTCTTGGTTGCAGTGACTTGGTGTTGACTGTTTAATGCATAACATTGCTTAACGTGGAAAAAAGTATTTATCGTTGTTACTGCCAGTACAAATGCCGTTTTTCGAACTCAATTACACACATGACCGAAAATTAGCGCAGGTGCAGGCTATTGCGTATTTTTAAGATGAGCTACACGGTGACTTCGTGGGCTGTGCATCATCATGCAATTAATGTAGATATTCACAATCAAAATGTGCTGATTTATAATTACTGAATAAGGATTCATCTAAGGACATATGTCTGAAAATACAAATAACCTGTGAACGGTGTAAATTTGAAGGACTAAGTGAATAAACAGGTTTTGAAAATAAAAAAGGATGTTAGTATTTCCATTTCGTAAAATTAATTGTTTGTATAGATCAGCAGATCCATTGATAAACCATTTATTTTAGCAAAATGGGAATTTTAACATCTCAACGTGTCATGCACCATTTTTGAAATTCTGAATAAAACTGTCATTATTTATTTTTTCATGCTGTGGAATCTGTCCAGATGTGAAACTTGTTTTAAACAAATTTCAGCAGGACTGCCGGGGCAGTTGATCAAAGTTGACTGTACAGTTGAAAGGTGTCATAAAAGCACATTGTCTCTCCTGTAAGGTACGTCCCACAGATGACTAGTCTGATGGCTCAGGAAGGCGTCTTTAGACCTCCAGTTTACTCCAAGTTGATGCAAGAAGATAATCTTGCTCGGTCAAAACAATGATAAATTGAACCATGTGTTTGAGTCTCATGCTGAACCAGAGCTTGTAACCTTTGTTATTCTTCAGGGCTTGGCACATATTGCCATTTTAAGCAGGACTTGCCCTAAACAGATATATAATGTGTCTGATTTTAGGCTTCCGAGATCTCCTGGCGAACCCACTTGTAAAATTCCTATTGACACTTTGGTAGCCATATAAAGGAAATTAAGAAGCAGAGATGTATTACAGACTTTTTTCTTTTTTTTACTTCCATATAAGTTTTTTTCTCCATTTAGTAATGGATCCAGATGTTCTCAATGCCCCAATTATGGGTCCACGTTCAATCTACAGTCACGACGATGCCTTCTGTTCTTAAACTTTTGAGTTTGAGTGCAAAGCAACTGTTTACATTTTCTCCACTATCTTTCCAAACCTCTGGACCTGGCTAGCCTCTGATGTCAGTACAAATATATGAGAGTGGAATTAATTTTAGAGCGGAGGGGAGACGGCGCACTGCAGTATCGTTGAACGGAGACTTGTTAATGTGCCGCTGCATGGCGGGTATTTACCGTGATGTCACCGTAATTGACACCATGAAGTGTGGCGCCTGATTTCAGTTGTGGCTTAGTGTCTTTGGGGCGGGGGAGTGCACCAGTTCCTTGCGCCAAAGGGCCGTGTTCTACAGAGAGATCATTACCCGGGCCCCAGCGGGACCCCTGATTGGTCTCTACGGATATCGTCCGCTTTTCTTCAAACGCAGTCCGGCGTGTCTCTTTCACACAGTGTGTCAGGGGATTCGTGTGGATGTGTTAGATTTTTTTTGGCGCTTGCTGGTTTCTGTTAGAACCCCCCCCCCCCATCTCTATTTCTCTTTCAGGGGAAGCTTACATGTCTCTGGGGTAACAAACTTCTTTGATAATTTGTTATTCTCAGTTTTTAGTTCGTCTCCCCGATTGTTTTTAAACCCTAAAGTGTGCTTGTGGGTAGTGGGTGCTGCTTTGTGCTGTAGGGAATCAAATGGCGAATGGCATTAATGCAGTCGAGGGAGCAGAGCCGCGTGTCCGATAAGATGCCTTTCACGCTCACAAGCGCGAGAGAAACGAGATTGTTTAAATGCTTGTATGTATTTAGCGGATAATTTATTGATTCATATGGAAGTTGAATTCTCGCTGGGTTCTCAGGGCGCCCTGTAGTAAGATCTTAACGGCTGAATAAAAGTGTCGGTGTGGGCGGATCCAGGGCTGCTATCGATCAGTAGATTATTGCAGGCTTGCACTTCTCAGTGAGGAAGCGGAATCCCTGGTTACCGCTGCCAGCTGGAGAGAGACTGCGGGCTATCAGTGCGCGCGTGGCTATGGTGCGATGTGGTGATCGCCCCCACATTGACGGCAGTAACAGCAGTTACCGTAAGAATAGCAACAACCGCCGAATTGCCAAAATACTCAAGTGGCCCAATCCTATAACCATATAACTGACGCTGCTCTCCCTCGCTCTTGACAGCTGAAGTGATACTGAGGTGTTTTAAACCCTACAGATTTACTCGATCCACCTACTACTGTACTTAAAGGTGTGCCATGTTTTTCGGAGCAGTGCTGGTTTACAGAGAGTTTAAGAATAATACAATGAACTGACGGCCTCAGCTCAGGCAGTGACCTTTACCTGGAGTGATGTCATAATGGCTTTTATGCTACACGGGATTTCACTAATAGTTCTTCCCATGAGGCTTAGCAGTGGATGTGTTAAAGGTGCAGCATTATAAGGGGGAATGCAGCTATAAATTACCCACAATGCTCTGTGCTGCGGATGGGGATTAAATGCATTGGCAGGGCTATACTGTGCTGTGCGTGACACAGAGTCCCCAGGGGGCCGTCCGGGGTGTTGACTCCTCCCACTCCAGCTGCTCTTGGCTCTTGATCACGTGACCATCTTCAGCAGGGGGGTGAGCAGAAAGAGTGCATTACCATAACCGTAGCAGCACCGGTAACGCCCAGTGTAGCATGGCGATTTATGAGATCAAATTTAATCATCGCTGGCCACATTCGCAGCTCACGCTTAGCGCATTGAGCTTCACTGATGAGAGGCAGAGCGGGACACTGGTTTTGCTGAGAGTACGGGTCTATTAGCAGAGAAGACGTGAAACACATGGCAACCTGCTGTTGGATGCTCCTGGGGCCTTTGTTACAATGATAATTCAGAAATGAGAATGTCTCATGATATTGAATAAGTGAATGATATTGATGGGAACTTGTCTCCTGGTCTGGTGAAAAATAAGTTGCTCATCACAGATTGATTGCCCTGTTACACACTTGGAATAGGGCGGTCTGTGTTATTTATTTTTGGAACCAACAACCACAAGGACTTCAAAAGTCATAAAGAAGGGTCATGTTCTATTTGAGTCTATATTGCTCTATGTATTATTGGTTTGCATCAGTACAAGTGTTGTGACTTTTACTTTTGTCCAAATAATCATATAATAAAAATAGCCACACATTTAAGTTAATCCCAGACATCAGTGAGTAATTATTGTGTGGAAAACTGACTAAATATGTTTTGGCCATTATATGAATCATCAGATAGATGATGAAGACAGTAATTATTATTGTTTTACCTGGTAAATATTCACTGGTAATTGTGAGTGACTTCAGTTCGGGGTACTGTGATCTTTCTTACAGCTTTCAATCTTTCTTGCTGCTATCACCGATTATGATATGCATGTGGTCCATATAAAGATAGTTTTCAATTCAGCTGCTTAGGTAGTCTACTCTTCAAAGCAGAATGTCACATGATCAACCCTGAAGAATCACTTCATGTAAAATTTGCCTGGAAGTCTTTAAAAAAAAAAAAATAATAATAACTCTTTGTAAAGAAGTAATGACTATTGGTTCAAGGATATCACTCGATCTGAGTGTCTCTCAACCTGGAGATGAAGTGGTGTAGAGACATAAATCTCATTAAAGGGAACAACTTGACTTTGTAACACTGTCTGGCTACTTCACTGGCTGGACGCAGCTGGCACAGGCAGGAAACAAGCTTTCTCAGTGTCTCAGGTACGGGTCATAAGTGTTTCTAATGGAGATTATCATGTATTGATTAGCATTGTGATCTACTTTTGTGAGCTACTATTAGCTTGTCAATCACTGACTTATTTGAACTGAGTTGCATGGCTTTGCTCTCCAAAGAAAAAAAAACAGAGTCGTTGGTATCTCTGCCTTTTCCTCTTTTGGGTGTTTAATCATCATCGTGGGGGGGTGGGCCGGCTGCCCCCCCGATTTCACAGGGTCACAGGCAATTGGATTTACAGTTTTTTCACAACAGGTGAACAGGTGTGTTGGGTATACATACATTGAAGTGTTAAGGAAAAAAAAAAAAACCAGACCCTCTCCTAAACAAAGATGGAACCCCGTCCGTAGAGTTCACTGTGTCACATCCTGTCTGTGCTGTGTTGGACCTGAATAAACTGCACTGACCCTGAGACTGAGGGGCCAGGCCAGCCCAGTCCCCCATGCCGGGGGGGGAAGAGTCCAAGAGGGACAGAAGAGAGCTCCCAGATGGTCCCAACAGATGGTCCATGTTCTGTGGCTGTCTTGAAGGGACTGACTGCTTACTCTCCCACTGGCTTTTGTCATTGTACTCTGTTTTTTTTTGTGTGTGCAAAGTCAGACGTGCAGGGCCTCTCTGATTTAAAGGCAGAGCTTCTGCGTTACGACCCAGCGTTTGGCGGGCTTCCAAAAAGCAACATAGAGAACATTGCATCCTTTCCATGTTTGAGGACTCTGTGTTATATTGCTGTAATTCGGAGCTTGAATGAATCCACGAAGCCCTAAGGAGCCATCGATCTCCTGCATAGGCTGTACCCTGCAATGTTATATCTTGCAGTAAAAGCTGAAGGTGCCAGTTTAGTGTAGGGAGACTGAGATAATGACATTTTATTTTACATCCGCTCCACGTTTGGTCGAGAGTGTTTTCATAACTGAGCAGTGAAGAAAAGGGACACCTGTGCTGGTCGCCTTCCTCTGATCAGCCTGCGTTTCCCGCCTTTTTTATTCAAGGCTCTTGGGTTTGTCTTTGGAGCCTTTGAAGTTTCTGGCTCAGGCAATTTGAATACGTCAAATTCCTGAATGTCGGTTGCGTCGGTTGAGTAATTAAGACTTGAGGAGTTGGGGCGGAGGACGAGTAGATTTTTTATTTTTTTTTGTGTGAATGGATGTGAAGATACATAGAACTGCAAAAGCGTGGGATGTGTGGGCGGCCCATTTTATTGATTCAGAAATGACAGCGCAAACACGAAGAGATATTTGTGAGGCCGGAGAATTCAATTTAAATTCAGCAATCCAGAGAAAGAGTTCAGCTGGGGGAACAGAGTGTGCTGTTTCACGATCGCGTTGAATGGCAAAAACACTGTATGTGTGTGCATGGGTGGGTGAGTGTGTGTGTGTGTGTGTGTGTGTGGGCTGCATGTATGTGTTTTTTATTTCTCTCCATTGGATTTCAGCCAGATCTCACTTAACAATATTTAAAGCCACATTTTATACAGTTGTGTAAAGGGTGTCATATACTATTGCGATGTGGCCCTTCAAAATTTGTGGGCCACAGCAAATATTCCCAAACGCCTCTACCGTCTGAAGCAACCTCTAATCTCCTTTTTGACAAGCGAGAGCGAGGAAATGCAGAAATGGAACCCGGCTTGTAAAAGCAATATCTTTTCCTTACTGACAGCAAGCAGCCAGACTGGCTCTAAACATAAACTCCACACCACTCCCAGAGGGTCTTTATGAGCAGTTTAACATCAGGTCACATGGGCTGCTTCAAGGAAATTTTCTCCCTTAAAACCTTCATTTCTTCAATTTCTCGTTCCCGTATTTAATAAAAACCCCTACAGTCCCACAGGGGGAAAAGGCACTAACCAAATTTCAGATTGTCTGTTTAGCTCCAGTAAATCACAAGGCAGATGAACAAAATACATGACTAGCATGAAAGGCTTTTTTTATTTGCCAGATTAGTTCTTTGTTTCTCTCCGCACAGAAGCCCTTCATAAGTGGGCTACTCAAAAATCTCACCCAAAAAAACCATCTTCATTTTGCAGGCTCTCACTGGACTACAAATCCCATTATTCTCCCATGAGACCTGTAGCAGGGTTGTGTGGCGTGCCTTGTGGCTACAAAGTTGCTAATGTCTTGAGGTGGACTTATTCCACAGAATGCATGTATTGTGGTTTTCTGCCATGTTCTTCCTTGAAACAGCACCTGATTACACAGACGTTAAACCAAGGGCTGTCCATCTGTCCATCTGTCCATCCTCCCTCCTAATCCGCAGCCTCCTCTAACATTAAAACCAGCTCGAAAACCACACTCTTAGAAAAAAGGGTTCTGAAAGGGTTCCTTGGCTCATCTCCATAGGGGAACCCTTTTTTTAGTTATTTATGGAACCCTCTATTATAGGTGTGAAAAGTTTGAAAGCTCCCAGATTGAACCATCTTGCCCAACAAAGAACCCTTGAACTAGGTAGGGTTCCTCTATGGAGACACAGAGGGGCCTTCTGGAACCCTTTCTTCTGAGAGTGCATTTGTGTTTCTCACTGCTGTTTGTGACCCTACAGTAGAGAGTGGAAAGACTGAGGCCTAGTCCTCCTGACTGATTGGGGAAGGTGGCTCCCCTGTCAGGTGACGAGGGCTCAGTGAAGCTGGGGCAGTGAGGAACAGCTTCCTGGAGCTGGAAGGGGTGGGTGGAGCTGAACGGAGATGTCTGGGTGGAGTCTATAATACCTCATACAAAGTCCTGAAGGCAACCAGTAGCTCTGGTGGATGTATTAGGTTTTTAACAGGTTTTGGCTTATATTTGACTGGTATAATGCGCCTTGTAAATTATGTGGGAAGTACGGACACTGTTTGTCTGGCCCTCGCGGTGTTAAATCTAAAATTATCCTCAGAAATGGACGCCCGAGTGGCTGATCGTTGCTCCGCTCTATCCTCGTCTCCCAGGAAATGTCAAGTCATAAAGTAATTCTGACCAAGACAAATGGCGGAAATCATCCACTGGGCGCTGCTAGAGGGAGGCGGCTGATGAAGGGAGACAGGAAACGTGGCGTCTGTTTTTCCCGTAGCATCGCACCTCAGTGAGTCCATTCATTTAGGACCCAGAGCCGTCTGCGCGTGTGCTGAGCCCTGAGCCACGAGAGCTTAGACAGCCTGGGGGAAAGGCCTGCCTGCCTGCCTGCCTGGTCATTAGTGCCCATGCAAGCACTGCTCACAGCTCATAGGATTATGGGAAGAAACAGCTGGATGTGGGAGAGGCCTCTGCTTATAGGGTGTGTGTGTGTGTGTGTGTGTGTACGTGTTTGTATGTGTGTGTGTGTACATGTGTGTGTGTTCGTATGTGTGTGCATGCGTATACATGTATGTGTGTGTATGTGCACGTGTTTGTCTGTGTGTGTGTGTGTGTGTGTGTGTATGTGATTGTATGCATGTGGATGTGTATTATCCATGCCAGATTGCTCATCTGTGCCAGTAGGTGGAGGTGCAACATGGCCGCCGCTCTTGCCTGAGGGAGATAACCCTCCATTCCTCCCAGCCTCGAGCCCCGAACATCATCCGATTGGTCGGCTGGCATTACATCAGCAGGCCCAGAGGCACAGTGGGTGGGGCCCAGGATCTCTGAGGCTGTTGCATTACTCCTGTGCTGTGATTATTATGAGCGCTCCAGCCAAATGAGAGGAGATAAAGACAAGCCTGGTATGCTCATCACAAAGAGAGGCGCCATGGGGCTACCGATAACCCACCTCCTCAGAGGGGGAGAGGATACCCCTGCACCTCCTCCAGACCCCAGTGAGACTCCTCTGCCCAGAACCCCCTCTTCCGCCTCCTCCCTGGTCTCCTCTGACACATACCTTTCATGTGCCCCAAAAACAAAAACAAATGTTTGGACAACCGTTTCCTAGAAAACGGCTCATGACACCATTTTATGGCACTGATGCTATTACTCGGCACGTCTGTGACTGTAAATCTGTATTTTATTTTTGTAGAAGTGGTTTGTAAATCAGTTCCCTCGTTTGGTGTGGGTGCCCTTGGAGAAAAGAGCGTAACTGTCACCAAAGAAGTGTGTTTTTTTTAAAGCTTTATTGAAACGGAAGCAGCGACCGCTGTGGCACACTGTTCACATAAACAGGATGTATGGGGACCCCTGTTTGTGCTGTATTTCCACCCTGTTTTAGCTCCTAGGCCTGTGTGATCAGCCTTCTAGAAGAGTCCCGTCTCAGTGCAGCATCTACAGCAGTGGTGTCCAATCATGTGCCACGGAGGGCCCAACCAATCACTATGCCTGCTGTTTTCACTAATTAACACACCTTCAACCAGATTGGAGGGAATTAATTAGTGAAATCAGCAGGGAAATTATTGGTTGGAAACATGCATGCTCTCTGCCCTCCGTGGCACATGATTGGACACCATTGATTAAGTTACTTAGTTAGTCTCTCTGTGAACAATCTCTGTGCAATTTGTGACTTCTTCACCCCCAAAACTGGAATTGACTGAGTTTAATTCAAACCCGCAAACAGACGGACAGACAGATGGACAGACAGACAGACAGGTTATGGTTAGGGACAGATTTTGGAGGGGTGTCTCTGTGTCTTTGTTGCTTGTTGTTTCCCCCTTTCTCGTTCAAATTCTTATTGTCTCTCTACACTGTGCTGTCCATTAACGCTGTAAAGCCCTAAAATACAACTTTAAAAAAAAACGAAGAAAAATGGAAGAGGAAACACCCCCCCCCACACACACCCCCCCTCCCCCTCCCCCTCCCCCTCCTGTATGGCCGCCTCCCTCTTGCAGCCGTTGGCGGTAACGGCGAGAGAGCGAGTGTTGCGTGTCTGCGCTGACGTCAGCTGTAAACATTTCAGGGAGAGGCTTAATTCAGCCCCCAGTGTGAGCATGGGGGGAAGTGGAGGGGCCGTGTGTGCTGAGCTCAAGGAATGTGAGGCTTAGAGAGCAGCTTTCTCATCCCTGTGGGAGAGGGAGCCATGCTGAATCTGCCCTGGTTATTACAGCATTTCACCTTCCCACCAAACACTGTGCTTGTGTGTGTGTGTGTGTGTGTGTGTGTGTGTGTGTGTGCATGTATCAGCATGCAACTATCACCACATATTTCTGATATGAGTGATGAGGGAATCCATTTTATTCCATGTTTACATTACATTACATTATAGGCATTTAGCAGACGCTCTTATCCAGAGCGACTTACACAGCATTTATTTTGCATTTATACATAGTATCCATTAATACAGCTGGATATATACTGAAGCAATGCAGGTGAAGTACCTTGCTCAAGGGTACAACGGCAGTGTCCGACCTGGGAATCGAACTTGCAACCTTTCGGTTACAAACCCAGTTCCTTAACCATTATACCACACTGCCGCCCTGTTTAGAACCAAGAGGACAGATTGTATAGTTTCTGAAAAGATTACTAAATATTAGACCTCTGAATGTCTGTATGTCAATAATAGGCAATTAAATATGAGTTAATGTCCAGAATGGATGGCGGTAGCCAATTCTGTGATGTCAGTTGCATAACTGTAATTGAACCGCACCTTGAATTGTGGCGTGGACACATCGCCTCAGCTGTGTGTAGCAATTCCAGCAAATTAGTTCCATCGATCGCTCGGTTGAGTGACCGCCTTGACCCTGATTCGTGATTTATCGGTCTCCTTTTCTTATTGAAATATCTCTGGGAGACTGTGGGTGGTTATGATTTTAATGACCAGCTCACGCCGTTCACTGTGACTGCTTTTAGCTTGTGATTTTACAGGATAGTCATTCCAACCTCCCCTCACTTAGCATAAAAGGTTGTGAAAGATTGCGTGTCTTCATTTGAAGGGAAGCGGGCGAGGCACTGTATTCCTTTCTCTGTGAAAATGGGAGACACAGAGGGCTTGGATGAACTGCACCTGAAATTAAGGAATAATGTTTATTTTAACTGGCTCCAAGCCTAAACTGTAACTGTGAAGTCAGGGTAAAGCATGTCCATCCATTTATGTGTAAGAACGCAATCAGAGGGGTATTTCACAAAGCAGGATTACTGAGTTAGCTGGGTAACTGCACTGAGTAAAACCAGGAACAGTTCTTTTTACTTCAGTCCATGTTCTATATTTGGGAGGGTTCCAGATTTTACTCAGTGCAGTTATCCAGCTAACTCAGTAATCCTGCTTCTCTTACTCAGTGCAGTTATGCAGCTAACTCAGTAATCCTGCTTCTCTTACTCAGTGCAGTTATCCAGCTAACTCAGTAATCCTGCTTCTCTTACTCAGTGCAGTTATCCAGCTAACTCAGTAATCCTGCTTCTCTTACTCAGTGCAGTTATCCAGTTAACTCAGTAATCCTGCTTCTCTTACTCAGTGCAGTTATCCAGCTAGCTCAGTAATCCTGCTTCTCTTACTCAGTGAAGTTATCCAGCTAGCTCAGTAATCCTGCTTATCTTACTCAGTGCAGTTATCCAGCTAACTCAGTAATCCTGCTTCTCTTACTCAGTGCAGTTATCCAGCTAGCTCAGTAATCCTGCTTCTCTTACTCAGTGCAGTTATCCAGCTAGCTCAGTAATCCTGCTTCTCTTACTCAGTGCAGTTATCCAGCTAACTCAGTAATCCTGCTTCTCTTACTCAGTGCAGTTATCCAGCTAACTCAGTAATCCTGCTTCTCTTACTCAGTGCAGTTATCCAGCTAACTCAGTAATCCTGCTTCTCTTACTCAGTGCAGTTATGCAGCTAACTCAGTAATCCTGCTTCTCTTACTCAGTGCAGTTATCCAGCTAACTCAGTAATCCTGCTTCTCTTACTCAGTGCAGTTATCCAGCTAGCTCAGTAATCCTGCTTCTCTTACTCAGTGCAGTTATCCAGCTAACTCAGTAATCCTGCTTCTCTTACTCAGTGCAGTTATCCAGCTAGCTCAGTAATCCTGCTTCTCTTACTCAGTGCAGTTTTGCAGCTAGCTCAGTAATCCTGCTTCTCTTACTCAGTGCAGTTATCCAGCTAACTCAGTAATCCTGCTTCTCTTACTCAGTGCAGTTATCCAGCCAACTCAGTAATCCTGCTTCTCTTACTCAGTGCAGTTATGCAGCTAACTCAGTAATCCTGCTTCTCTTACTCAGTGCAGTTATCCAGCCAACTCAGTAATCCTGCTTCTCTTACTCAGTGCAGTTATCCAGCTAGCTCAGTAATCCTGCTTCTCTTACTCAGTGCAGTTTTGCAGCTAGCTCAGTAATCCTGCTTCTCTTACTCAGTGCAGTTATCCAGCTAGCTCAGTAATCCTGCTTCTCTTACTCAGTGCAGTTATCCAGCTAACTCAGTAATCCTGCTTCTCTTACTCAGTGCAGTTATCCAGCCAACTCAGTAATCCTGCTTCTCTTACTAAGTGCAGTTATCCAGCTAACTCTGTAATCCTGCTTCTCTTACTCAGTGCAGTTATCCAGCTAGCTCAGTAATCCTGCTTCTCTTACTCAGTGCAGTTATACAGCTAACTTTGTAACCTGCTTCTCTTACTCAGTGCAGTTATCCAGCTAGCTCAGTAATCCTGCTTCTCTTACTCAGTGCAGTTATCCAGCTAACTCAGTAATCCTGCTTCTCTTACTCAGTGCAGTTATGCAGCTAACTCAGTAATCCTGCTTCTCTTACTCAGTGCAGTTATCCAGCTAACTCAGTAATCATGCTTCTCTTACTCAGTGCAGTAATCCAGCTAGCTCAGTAATCCTGCTTCTCTTACTCAGTGCAGTTATCCAGCTAACTCAGTAATCATGCTTCTCTTACTCAGTGCAGTAATCCAGCTAGCTCAGTAATCCTGCTTCTCTTACTCAGTGCAGTTATCCAGCCAACTCAGTAATCCTGCTTCTCTTACTCAGTGCAGTTATCCAGCTAACTCAGTAATCCTGCTTCTCTTACTCAGTGCAGTTATGCAGCTAACTCAGTAATCCTGCTTCTCTTACTCAGTGCAGTTATCCAGCTAACTCAGTAATCCTGCTTCTCTTACTCAGTGCAGTTATCCAGCCAACTCAGTAATCCTGCTTCTCTTACTCAGTGCAGTTATCCAGCTAACTCAGTAATCCTGCTTCTCTTACTCAGTGCAGTTATGCAGCTAACTCAGTAATCTTGTTTTGTGAAATATTCCCCCAGGTATCAATGCTGATGCTATTTGTTTACAGCGTATATAGCGGAATATAGCTTTTATATTAACTTTTTTTTTTTGGTAGCTATATTGTAGCTGTGAATGGGCCAGGCTTGAAATGGACTAGACAAAGAAAGACAGGAAGCAATGCAATATCCCCCTTATTATGCCCTTAAGACTTGCAAACATCGACAAAATGAGCAGATAAAAAAGTTTTTCTGTCTCTCCCGGCTCCTCTCATCCCACTGTGGGTGAATTATGTAATAGTAATATATCAATATTACCATCATTGCATGTCCCCCACTGAAGTGGTTTAAAAAACAAATCCATTAATTCAATTTTGTTCCCACTGTCTCTTGGAAAGCTGAGAGAGCCAGCGTGGACTGCTCGTTATGTACACAAAGATGAAAGTCAGAGACTACAGCTCGCACACTTCACTGGCGATCGGGAGCGCTCGCAAAAACACAGTGACAATATTGACTGAAGTAAGACATTCGGAGGCCGTGACGTGTGAGGCTGCGCGTGCGGGGATGAAGTCCCAAAACAAACGGCGTGTGGACGGAAAAGCTTATAGATCTGAGGCTTATCCGCAGAGACGAACAATAGCGACTGGCGTAGAAGATCAGCGACGGTTTGCTTCGCGAAATCTGTGGCCCTGTAAAGGGGGCGGCCAGCCCGGCTCCTCATGCTGGGCTGTTGATCGGGACCGTTAGATAACACTGTAATGGGTCATGATGCCAACACCAAACCACAGGCCCAACCAGCAGTGCCGTTGTGCACGAGGAGGAGAGCGGTAAAAATGCTATCCTTCCATGGTTTAGGGAATAGCTGAGAGTGTCATGCAGTGGTGGTTCTGGAACATTCCGCAGTCCCTGTATGCCATCATTTATGCGTAATCGTGCAGTGAGTAAACTCTGCCGGGGAGGGGGGGCGGATGCGAGGAGGACACGATTCCTACTCGTCGGCGGAGGGAGGCGTTTTTATTTAATTTCTGCACAGCAGTTTCTCTCCAGCGGCTGAGCTGATTTATGCTTATAATGTTTAATGTTCCCTCCCACCCCATCCCCCCAACCCCCCACCAACTGTCCTTGATAATCCTGGTTAAGCAAGGCCTCAAAAGCCATTAAGAGTCTATCGCCTGCTCCGGGCTTCTCGTTCAGGAGGAAACTCACACATCTCATCGGGCACGGCCAGCTGTGCCATCGTTTAGGAAGGTGCAGAGGACTGACTTATGCCTGATTCTATAAACCATTAAAATGTCCTTGTGGGGTGGGGGGGGGAAAGGGCAATACAGGACAAGCGGCCATCTTGGATTGGAGTTGCTTGTCCGGATGAAGTGCTCCCTTCGCTGAAATGCACTGAAATAAACTGTGATGTTTATTACTGGAGATTTCACACCACGACGCCTTTACCGCTAAACCTGACACCACAGAAGTCATCCCGACAGAGCGCTCTGGCTCTGCCGCGTCTCTGTTTCTTTTGGCAGGGATGAAGGTGTGGTGCAAACACGGCTCCAGTATAAATACGGTTTCCCCATCACAGATAAAGAGTGTGATGCATAACCGCCGCGTTCCGCTGACGCTTGAGCGACCGCCGGGTTTACAGTGTGAAAAACAGTTATTAATAACTGCTTTACAGTCAGCAAGAAATAAATAAAACCAATGAAGTTTAATGCTAAAAGCAATGGGCAACACATATAAGCCACCGTTGCTACATGTGTAGCTGGCATAATTAAGAACTCTGCTCTTAATTACATTATCAGCACAGTCACATAAACCATTTTTGCTAAATTTATTGGTATTTATGGGTAAGCTCATAAATGGCAGCTGAAGACCAGAATGGGTTTACTGTGGTGTAACCTATGGCAACTGGCATCGGCGCAAACTGCTAATGAGACAACGGAGCCAGGGTAAATCATGAAAATAAGAAGCGGTAACGCTTTATAATAATGTCATAGATCATATAATAATAGATCATTAGTAAGGCATTTGTTCATTATTTATTTACAATTTATAAAAAAATATTCCTACATTCACAAACAACACAAACATGTATTAATTAACATGAGTTAAGTGTTTTGAGACCCATGTTGGTGATAATGCATTTTAAATAAAATTATTGATTGATTGAATTACACACACACACACACACAGCTGACCATGCTCTTCTTCTAATAACACATTTGAAGTCACAAATGCAAATTACCTGTCTGATAAGAGCCTAGAGCAAGTACAGTTAAGCGGCCTAGTACCAGCTTCAGCCTGGGCCTTGCCTTTGGGCCAAGCCCCAGCCCCACCCACTGGAAACAGGAGGATATATAAGATACATTGCTCTCTCCCAGTTGACCAGCAAGTCCCTGATCTTTACTTAACTAATGTTAATTCATACATTTATAGATGTTTGTGAATGTAAGAATAATGATCTATACATTGTAAGTAAATAATTAACAAATTACATTACATTACATTTTTTACAAATGCCTTACTAATTATCTATTAAAAGACATTATTATAACGTGTTACCTAAAAGGCTACTATGATGCACATAAAACATCCAGGAATGGAAATGCCCATCCCCTGGTTTAAATGCGTAAATATTTAGAAATCGCATTTTGGGGTCGATTTACTAAGATCCCAAATAAGGGGTGATATTTTGCTGGTGCAGTATTTGCACGCCATATAATTTCACACTTTGCGGGTGATCAACTAAGAGTCATTATGTAAATTACTCCAGCCGCAAACAGCCATATTGAATTGAGATTTTGTGTTTGGAATGGTTACACTGTAAAATAAAAGTGAGAAAATAAGAAAAAATATTTTTTTGCGGGTGGTAACAGTTTTACACGTGATTTTTTACTACACGCAAGCCTTTAGTAAATCCCCTTTGTGTTTTTCATTTGTACAAAGTCTACCCTTCTTACTGTCTGTGCTTGTTATTGCAGTGAAAAGCACTGGCATACGAAACATGAATAATAAAGGAACGGCATCTGATTTAATGCATCGTTTGGAGATGCTATTTTTCGTGACATCAGCGTAAATGAGAAACCCCTCCTACTGAAACTCATTGACTAAGAATGATGTAAAGTGAAAGTAATTTAGTTCAGTGTCCATTAAAATGAATCTATTAGTACAATGTGTTCTCATATAAATGATAAAGAGGATGTAGTGCCTGTGATGGTCTCTGGGTAAACAGCAGATTGGATTAATTTATGCAATTTGTTTTCTCGCGGCGAAGTATCATAAAACTACCCAAGACTAATCCTGGTCTGATGGATTCTAAATCATGTGGTTTCAGTGCCATAATGTTGACAAAGGTGCAGTTTCTCTCCCGATGCTCTTAATACGAAATGCCAATACCCTGTGAATCCTTGATGAGGAAGCGTTAAAGAACGGGTACTTCCTTTATCGTCAGTACAAAATGAGCCCTGCACTGCGTACCTGAAGTGCATCATTCCGCCGTTCTGACAGCGTGACCAACGCTCTATCTTCAGAGTGTCATGACAGCCTTAGCCTCTGACAGACAGGATGTAGGAATGGGAGCGAGGAGCTGGAACTCGTGATATATGTTCTCACTTTCAAGGACTTTCAGGGCACATGACTGCACAGGAAGCGTCAGTGCAGCACTCAGATAAATAAAGTCCCTTCCACTCAGGCACTAAGAGGACACATACAGTGGGTATACAGCATAACTAAGAGGACATATATAGACAGCATAACTGAGAGGACACATACAGTGGGTATACAGCATAACTGAGAGGACACGTATAGACAGCATAACTAAGAGGACACATACATTAGGTATACAGCATAACTAAGAGGACACATACATTAGGTATACAGCATAACTGAGAGGACACATACAGTGGGTATACAGCATAACTAAGAGGACATATATAGACAGCATAACTGAGAGGACACATACAGTGGGTATACAGCATAACTGAGAGGACACGTATAGACAGCATAACTAAGAGGACACATACATTAGGTATACAGCATAACTAAGAGGACACATACATTAGGTATACAGCATAACTGAGAGGACACATACAGTGGGTATACAGCATAACTAAGAGGACATATATAGACAGCATAACTGAGAGGACACATACAGTGGGTATACAGCATAACTGAGAGGACACGTATAGACAGCATAACTAAGAGGACACATACATTAGGTATACAGCATAACTAAGAGGACACATACATTAGGTATACAGCATAACTGAGAGGACACATACAGTGGGTATACAGCATAACTAAGAGGACATATATAGACAGCATAACTGAGAGGACACATACAGTGGGTATACAGCATAACTAAGAGGACACATACATTAGGTATACAGCATAACTAAGAGGATACATACATTAGGTATACAGCATAACTGAGAGGACACATACAGTGGGTATACAGCATAACTGAGAGGACATATATAGACAGCATAACTAAGAGGACACATACATTAGGTATACAGCATAACTGAGAGGACACATACAGTGGGTATACAGCATAACTGAGAGGACATATATAGACAGCATAACTAAGAGGACACATACAGTAGGTATACAGCATAACTGAGAGGACACGTATAGACAGCATAACTAAGAGGACACATACAGTAGGTATACAGCATAACTGAGAGGACACGTATAGACAGCATAACTAAGAGGACACATACATTAGGTATACAGCATAACTGCAGAGCCACAGTGTATATTAATTATATGAATTATAGTAATGCTCTGTGACACTGCAGTGCCGTTTCACATAATAACTTCAATGTGAAATGTTTTAATGATTAATTATAGCCTCACACACAAATGAGAAACGTATTATATCCTGTATATGTATATGGATCTGTGAGCACTAGCTGATGGGTTTTTGCTGACGATGTTAGCTCTCTGGAATGAGATATGGCTGGGTCTGCTCAATACGGAGTGTCCAGGATTTAGAAAACAGTTTATTGTTCACAAAGGTAATAGCTGTAGAAAAACCAGCGTTGTTTTTGCTCATGAAAAAAGTGTCTTAATTTTTTTATATTTTTAAATTTTTTTCTAAATGCAGATTTTGTTATAATACCACGTTCACGTCTGCCACTGCGCTGAGCCTCAAACATAATGTAGATTTAGATTTTATTTTTATGGAAGTTGATATTTTACATCTTATTCGTCTAAATTATTGACGTGAACTTGATGGAATTTAAGCCAAATAATCTTTGAAAATACATGGTACAATACATGGATTCTGAATATTCTCACTACTGCCACAATTGAAAGGTATTTGTGATTTGCAGTCTCAACAAGCATTGCTTTACTCTTTAGAAGGGAGGGGAAAGCCTTGGTTGTCATGACAACCTCCACCAAGGCTCAAGTGATAGCATTACACTGACGTCACGTGGCGCTGTAATGGCGACATGTAGTCCAGCTGTCTCTCGTGTTCGCGTTTGTTAATTTGAATGTATTTTTTTGTGTCGGGCTTTTGTCTTTTGTTTTTTCATGTGCCATGTGTCTGTAGTGGGACGGGGGAGCAGGCTGGAGATTTTTCAGGGCACTCCTGCTGCTCGTTTTGATAATATTGACGAATTGTCTCGTCAATATAATTTTGTTTGTGGTCGTCACCATGGAGACGCATTCGCAACATATGCTCGGGAATGTCCGTTGGATCTGCAGCAACAAAGTTTACCATCGCTCTTCACCGGAGTTGAAGATGTCGGGACTGATCGAGGACTGCAGGCAATCTTCAAAGGCCACCACGGAAGACAAGAAGAGGATAATGCCGGGGAGGAGTGAGGCGGCGACTGGGAAGGCTGACGCAGTTCAGTGCTCAGTTTCGACGGTGTACAGAAACCGCAACGCTGCGTGTACGGAGGAGAGTCGTGGAGGCGAAGTTTGTGTGTTGGACTGCTTTATGCCACTGGACATCTCGGGAGGTTATTTTTAATCATGTCTGTATTACTTCAATTCACTTAATTATTTTGATCAATGCAATTATTCTATTGAATGTCTTTATTTGATAAGTTTGTTTGTGTGTTGTGGGTCTGCCCCACTGTCTATGTCTTTTTTGTTGTTGCTGGGGCTACAACTGAAGTTCCTTAATGGGAAAATAAAAGTTATTCTATTCTTTTCTATTCTATTAGCTCCATAGCCTCCTAGGCAGTAAAAGTGCACAACAGATGTACAGACATATGTATACAGATTCTGACACAGGAGTGCCACAACATTAATCTAACCACACGGGGGCGCTATAACAGTGGTCAGTATGCACATTACACTTACATTTTAGGAATTTAGCAGTAGCTCTTAATCAGAGTGAGGCGGTGGGATTTCTATTCTCTACGAGCTCTTTCCTGTAAGCTGCTTCATGCAAGCTGTTCTCTTTCTACGAAAGCTAGATTGAAACCAGGATGTGCACAGGAGCAACCCTGGATTGGACAGCCCATACCTGGATGTGCGTTTCCCAAACGCCGTCCATTCTGTGGCCTCGTGGAGGTCGCCTTCCTGTAAGCTGTAAGGCAGGGGTGGGGAACCTCATCCGAAAAGGGCCGGTGTGGGTGCAGGTTTATGATTTTGCCCAGCGCTAAGACACCTGATTTAACTAATTAACTCATCACGGTCTTCAATCAAGACCGTGACAAGTAGAATCAGGTGGTCTTAGTGTTGGGCTAAAAGAAAAACCTGCACCCACACCAGCCCTTTGAGGGTGAGCTTCCCCACCCCTGCTGTAAGAGATGAAAAGCCCTGAGAAGCAGGTGCCAGTCATAATGTCTGAGTTTGGGTTGCCTCATTCTCTACCCACATAGATTTGCACTCACACTCACACCCAGGGCTTTTTTTTATATTACAGGCATTTAGTAGATGCTCTTATCCAGAGCGAATTACGCAGCTTTTGAATTTTTCCATCGGTTACATTTATATAGCTGGATATTTACTGAAGCAATTCGGAAGCCTTTACCGAAGCAAGTACTGCTTCCTACAACAGCAGTGTCCTACCTGGGAATCGAACCTGCAACCTTAAGGTTTCAAGCGCAGTACCCTAACCGGTACCGCCCTATCATCAAGGATAAAAGCAATAATGCCAGACGCCGCTCTGCCTTTTGGTTCCTTTCCAACAACCAGATGTAATCAAATAAAGGCAAGCAGTTTTCCCCTTGAAGTCGTGATGCTCATGCTAATGTAAGCTAGCTCATGCTCATGTAGAAGCTACCGATGTGGCATCATCCTCTGTCTGTTTTGTCATTCAGAACACAGCGGTACTCTTTGTGTTACCCTCGACTGAAGGCAAGTCAAAACCCGGGAAGACAAAAGTGGTATTATTGCACTGCTTAAGTGAAATACCCTTTCTCCCAAGCCTTATAACCGCTACGCAAGATTGCTCCGATGTTTGGAGGATTCAATTAATCCGCTTTAACCTTGAAATTGTCCCGGAGTAGGTTAATGTACTGTAGCTTATCTGACTATCCACGCATGCAAATCCAGGACTTTTAGGTGGCTGCCTGCTGAAAAAAGGGCTTGGCTCATTCATGAGGACATCAATAACCATTTCCCTTCACTCCGTGACAGAAGGCCTGTCTGTCTTTTGAGTTAACAGTGTCTTGAAATGAGTGAAGGTTGACATTTTGCTTACCAGGACTTTTAAGAGTAAAAGCCCAATCATTGAAATGTAAATGACTAATTTCCCATCACAGTACTGTCTCCTTGGTCACGGTGGTCTCTGAGTGGAGTTTTGTGCAGCTCTAACAGTTATCTTGTTGCACTTTTTGGCTTTTCTCAATTAGCCAATTCCACACTGAAGATCTGCATAGGATGACTTTTCAAATGACGACAACCAGAATCACAGAATTGGGTAAAGGGTGGGTTGACCATGAGAATATTAATCACTTTTCCATAATTCCCCTTCACAGGAACCAGACCGTGCTGCACCAGTTCTGCTGCCCGGCTCCAGACGCACCTGACGGGGAATCCTCAAACTGTTCCACAAGGTAAGGGTTTGCGTTACCTGGCAACGGAAAACAACTGGCACTGTGTGGGGCTCTCAACTGCAGCGCTCTGCAGCTCTACTCGGGTTCCATTTGGGGAGCTGTCAGTCTTCCGTGTTCTTTGTGTTCCGTGTTCTACCCTCTATGACATCACACAGCTACAAAGGGCAATGAACCAATCAACAGTTGTAATCTTTATTTACCTACATGGACAAAAAGTAAGAAGGAAGGCATGAAACATTTGTGTTATTGTCATGCACGTGTAATGAATAATTGTTTGAGCGATAAATCTCACCCATTTCCCCCCAATGATCACCTCTGATTGTATCATTGCCCCCGTGATATAGAGTATAAAGAAAAGCCTGATACTATTACAATCTCCAAATTAATCAGAACTATATTCTTCGGTACTGGACACTGGCTCAAACGAGACAAATGAGAGCAGTTAGTGTGGATCACAGAAACCAAATAAAAGAACTCTTAAATTCTATTAAAACATGAGTTTCCCTGGCGATGAGACAGATGGGACAGGCCCGCAGCTGTGACTTGCTACCCTCTTTGTTGAATAATATCTTCTGCGTCACTATAAATGCCACTATTCATTTTAGGCGCTGTAGCGAACACTTTCTGAAGCGTTCAGTCTCGATCCTTTATCTGCTCTAATTTAATATGATATAATCAGTTTCAAACATATGTGATGACGATGAACGTCTTGTTTGGAGGTGCAACGAGCCTCAGTCGTGTCAAAGGGACGGATTAATTTATGCTCGATGCCTTCCAAACTGCACGGGAGAGAAGAACATCAATCGCGATTAAACGGGGACCCGCTGTGGTTGCGCAGGTACTTGTATAGCTGTAGGTTTTTGTACCAGAAGAAATACATTTATATCGATAGTGGGTCCCCTGAGAAGATTGCGCAATACATTTGTGGTGAATAAACCGCCGCCCATAGGCACTGGTTGAACATCACTTAAACTCTGTGGTGGCTAAGGATTACTGAATTGGCGACTGAAGGAGCAATATCTCCTAACTCACCGCCTTGTTTTTTTTTTGTCTTGCTCTGACGATATTTGTCAGACGTCTTCAGGTTCTCATGAGGGCTGTTTTTGAGGGTCGGTTCCTTTGAGTTGATTGGGGACCAAGCTGTCTGTGGCACAGCTGAGCTGATGAACTATTATCCTGGTTAGCATGTCAATGCTCTTCTTGTTTAAAATACTATGATTATATGTTATCCTGGTTAGCATGTCAATGCTCTCCTTGTTTAAAATATTATGATTATATGTTATCCTGGTTAGCATGTTAATGCTCTCCTTGTTTAAAATACTATGATTATATGTTATCCTGGTTAGCATGTTAATGCTCTCCTTGTTTAAAATACTATGATTATATGTTATCCTGGTTAGCATGTTAATGCTCTCCTTGTTTAAAATACTATGATTATATTTTATCCTGGTTAGCATGTTAATGCTCTCCTTGATTACAATACTATGATTATATGTTATCCTGGTTAGCATGTTAATGCTCTCCTTGTTTAAAATACTATGATTATATGTTATCCTGGTTAGCATGTTAATGATCTCCTTGTTTAAAATACTATGAATATATGTTATCCTGGTTTGCATGTTCATGCTCTCCTTGTTTAAAATACTATGATTACATGTTATCCTGGTTAGCATGTTAATGCTCTCCTTGTTTAAAATACTATGATTATATGTTATCCTGGTTAGCATGTTAATGCTCTCCTTGATTAAAATACTATGATTATATGTTATCCTGGTTAGCATGTTAATGCTCTCCTTGTTTAAAATACTATGATTATATGTTATCCTGGTTAGCATGTTAATGTTCTCCTTGTTTAAAATACTATGATTATATGTTATCTTGGTTTGCATGTTCATGCTCTCCTTGTTTAAAATACTATGATTACATGTTATCGTGGTTAGAATCTGAATGCTTTCCTTGTTCAGTACATGGTTGAATATACTGATAACACATCAGTGATGAGATTGTTTTCTTGGTTTGCTTTATTCTTTTATGTTTAACCCATTCAGTACCGCCGGTGACACAAGTTGACAAAAATGTCAACATTCTAAAGTGCCGACAATGACTTATGTCAACCACAGCTGTCTTTGCAGAAAAAATGAAACGACGACCAATTTACGCTGACGCTCTTTTCCCGCCTTTTACCCTGTATTTGCTCCTTACACCGCTTGCTGTTTTGCTTTGATTGCCTTATTCCCCGAAAACCTTCAGTGTTTCCACAATTACCTGCTAAACGTTTGAGTCACGGACTGTACCGTCAGTGTGTTTTATATTATCTCTTTCCCACCTTATATTTCTCTGTTCTCTGATTTCCACTTCTGTCCAGTTGTTTCCCCTATCTCCTCCTGTGGCCATCATTTTGTTGGATCCTTTTTTTAATTAGTCCCTCACACTTTGCCTTATCAGTGTTTCTGTTGAAACTTTTGATAAAAGCAACTCACGCAGACAGCTCTTTATTACATATCTATACAAATTACCAGAGGTTATATTGTTCATTTTTACATGTCTATTGATATGCAAGAGCGCATTTTTATGGAAAACTGTTTTCACTAAATCAGCAAGTGTGCCATTTCGTGGATGTTTAAAAATAACTGCGGCCTATATTACATGTGGGTATGGCTATAACCTATATTTCTATCTTCTGTTCCTCATTAACAAATAATTATGTTCAATAGGTAAGTTTTATTAGAGGTTTGCACATTGACAGGATCAATCTGTTGGCAGCCATATTGGCTTGGCACTGCAGGAAATCTAGGCTTACACAGCAAAAACATTTAACAACCTATGGCGTTTATATGAGACCGTGGTCTCATATAAACACCCTAGGGTGTTAAATGTACATTAGCAGTGTTAGTTTTTGTCATGGTTCGTGGGTTATTGTTTCCTTTTCCGTTGCGGTTCTCGTCCTGTTTTCCCAAATTGAGAACCCAATTGAGATTTTTTCCACGTTCCGTTCCGGGGTTTTGCTTCCCCTTACTCATTATTCTTTTCACCTGTGCTTCTACCTGCGGGGTATTTACGTTCTTCACTTCCACTTCCCCGGTGCTTCTTTGTCATTCATTATTACATTGAGCCAGGTATAGCCAGGTACAAACGACCTTGTGATATTAAACTTGTTTTATGTTCACAAGGGATTTGCTTCTAGCATTATTCTCAGGTATAGGAATTGTTCCTCCTGTTAGCGTTACTGCGCTATTTATTTTCCTTTACATTACATTACATTACAGCTTTTATCCAAAGCGACGTACAATAAGTGCATATTGAAGGTCATTGACACAACTACGGAGCAAATCCAGCAAAGCACAACTTTCTCACAACGTAGGAGCTATCGCTAGTAATCAACAGAATACAGTCGGCTATACATTCTAGGCTATAAAATGGCAAAACCAAATAGAAAATAAACAGAAAGAACGTACTATATAATTAGCCTTATACATGCAGTTATTCAAGGTGGAGTCTGAAAAAGTGTGTTTTCAGACCACGACGGAAAACAGACAGCGTTTCAGCTGAGCGCAACGGAGTGGGGAGTTCATTCCACCACTGGCGAGCTAGAGTGGAGAAGCTCCGCAGTCAGGACGAGCGAGTGCCGTAAACACGGAGGGAGGGAAGTGCAAGTTGCTCTGCACCAGCAGAGCGAAGTGGCCGAGCAGGAACGTAGTGCTGGATCAAGTCCTGTAGGTAGGAGGGACCTGACCTTTTGGCTGCAGTGTAGGCCAGGGTCAGAACTTTGAACCTGATCCTGGCCACGACTGGCAGCCAGTGGAGTGACCTCAGCAGGGGGGTGACGTGTGTGAACTTCGGGAGGTTGAACACAAGCCGAGCAGCCGCGTTCTGGACCAGTTGAAGGGGCAGAATGGCACAGGCTGGCAGGCTTGCGAGAAGGGAGTTGCAGTAGTCCTTGACGTGAGGTGACCATGGTCTGGACAAGGAGCTGGGTGGAGTAGGTGGTCAGGTACGGCCGAATCCTCCTGATGTTGTACAGGAGAAACTTGTAGGACCGTGCCGTTGCCCTGATGTGCTCTCTGAAGTCCAGCTGGTCGTCCAGGACCACCCCCAGGTTTCTTGCAGAGCGGGAGGCGGTCACCATAGTTCCGTCGACGGTGATGGACAGGTCTAGAAGCGGGGATGTCTTGTATGGCATGAAGAGCAGCTCAGTCTTGTCAAGGTTGAGCTTCATGTGATGGCTAGACATCCACTCAGAGATGTCAGCCAGGCAAGCAGATATCCTCTTTAATCTGTGGGGTAGAGGGAGAGAAAGAGAGGAAGAGTTGAGTGCCATCACTTTACTGTTCTCACTGAGACTGTTTTTCTTTTGTGGTTTCGTTTTTGTTTTACCTTCTTAGCTTGTTATTTTCTAAGTTTCCCGGTTTGGCTCGAGGATTGAGCTCGGTAGACATAGTTTGTTTTATCACTCGTATATTCGAGTTAGCCCTATTTTTGTGGGTTGATTTTCATTTGGCCATTTAGCTACAAGGAATTGTTTTCCTGTCTTTTTTTTCTTTGTATGTATAGTTAGTACTCGGTTATTAGTTCTCACTTGCGTGAGTGACTTGTTCTGATCCCCCTACCTCCGCGATTGATTATCCGCTACTAAATCCCATCACAGTTTTACACCGGAATTTTAGCTGTGTAGTGTTCCAGAACACGATGGCATTGAATGAGTTAAGAATTTCACTCGTAAGCCCCGTGTCACCATATGATGGTTAAATCCAATTGCATAGTTGTTGCATTGTGCCAAGATAGTTGCACCCTATCCTATGCAATGGAGGTAAGACCTGAATACCTTGGTAGGCATGGTCTGTTTCTGCCAACATATCTAAGAGTTGATTGCTTACTCGAGCACTGGATCTATTGTTCCTTAATCCAATATGGCCTCATTTGGAATGTCTGAGCCTGTTATGAACGGTGGAATTAGGGACCCAGTAGCAGGCAGGAGGACAGAAAAAAAACGAAGTTTAATCTCAGGTAGGTACAAAGTCGAAATCCAAAGGAACGTCAAAAAGCAGGCAGAGGTCAATAACGGGAAGGCCCGGCAGAAGTACAAAATCTCAGTCCAGAAAGCAGGGTCATGAGAACACCGACAGAGGTCAGAACCAGGAGATCAATCAGACATGAAAAAATAAACAAAAAAGAACAGACAACAAAAACGAACAAACTCGGAACCCAACAGATACTCGATCGCTTGGAAAAGACAGGCAACAAACAAACGCTATAAAGATTGTGAGGAACTCGCGACGAGGGACTAGGACAGGGGTGGGCAACTCCAGGCCTCGCGGGCCGGTGTGTATGCAGGTTTTTGCTGCCGCCAGTTAACAATTATTTACTTAGCCCAATCGTTTACACGATCTGATATTTTAATCTACATATCCGCGATATGAACAGCAGCTGATGAATGTTCTTGTACCGGGATGCGTGTATTGTAGCATTTTATCGTTCTGTAATTTACAAGTGAATCGGTGATTGTGTGTATGACTAATTAGCTGATTGAGCCGTGGTAACTGGTGGCAGTAAAAACATGCATACACACCGGCCCGCGAGGCCTGGAATTGCCCACCCCTGGACTAGGATGACTGGGTTAAATACACAGAGGGAGACAAGAAACAATGAGGATCAGGTGTGAGGAAGCAGGGAGGGGAGATGGCTCACAGGTAAGAACAATGAGGGTAACAAGGACCAATAACAAGGGCAGACGTAAAACACGGACTGGATTTTCACATAAACAACGATGACAACAGACCTGGAGTTTAACAGGTAACAAGTGCACAGTTCGAAGGGGAGGAACACGGAAGTGGACACATGTGCAGAGAATGCGAAATCACAGATAGATACAGGGATAGGATAACGAGGGAGAATGACAGCTGCAGGTAGAAACTCAAGATAACTTAGTAATTAGTAATGTTAGTAGAAAATTCTAAATCCCTAATGTTAGTCAGTTAGTTGTTTAGTATTATATACACAAGTTAGTCATTAGTAGATTAGTAGACCCTAATTCTAAGATGTTAGTGATTGTTAGTTAATTAGTATTATTTACAATTAAATAATTTAGTAAGAAGGAAGGAATGAGAGGAAATACAGAGAAAACCGAAATCCCCACAGACTCCCGAAAGCTGTGACGAAGACAGGGAGTGACAGAAATAGAAAACACAGGACAGTGAAACCACAAATAATCAGAAACAAATAACTGAATGAAAATGAAAATACAAAGCAGACAGACTCAGAACTCAGAACATAACAGAGCCAGTGTTCACCAGTGCATATCTGATCTAATGCCTGTTATATAATGTGAAAATGTAGAAAGGAACATAAATAAATAATAAATAGACAGTTGATCAGGTTTTTAAAGATTCTTTTTTTTTTTTTTTTTAATTGACTCACTCAACATGATCCTCCAGTTTTGATTGGATAGCGAGGGCTCAGTCAGTTTTCTGATTGTGTTCCAAGCTCTGAGGACGCGAGGAAGGACGGAGCCATCTTATGTGAGGTGCTGTGACAGCCACCCCCCCTCCCAAAGCAAACCGCTTCAAATGGAAATCGCGCAGCAGGCCGTGGGTTGCCAGCTGGAGGATTTCAAATGCAGCTTTTGATCTGAGTTTGGTGAATTAGTTTTTCAGCGGTCAGTTCCTAAAGAGTGTTTTACTTACTCACCCCTGCCCCCACTCTCCCCCAACGGACTTCATCCTCATCTCCCTCTCGGTCACTCCCAAAGCACAGAGCCATCCAACCCAGCACTCACACGCACTGCTACTAACCATTCACACACACACGGGTAGTTGGCTACTAACCACCTGTAACACAGCCTTCCTGCTGCGACTAACCCGTATGGCTGTGTCATAGCACTGCAATGTACCCCTATTTAATAAACACAGGATAATCTGACACGGTATTTAAACATGACATTAATGCTCATAGTGTCAGTGCTTTACAGTGCATTACAATGCATTAGTATTAAGTGCATTTAGCTTTGGCCAAGTGTGATAAATCTATGAAAGCGGTGCAGAAGAGCTGTCAGATCTCTCCCAGATGTGTCCCAGTCTATCCGGACGCTCATGAGGCTTGAGGAGGATCTCGTCACTTTACAAAAGACCGGACCCAACGATGCAGAAAGAGAATTCCACTGTGGGGTTCCTGACGTGCATTGTCTCCCCGTCTGAGTGAACTTTGTACCACAGTGTGTTTTAAGTGTTTTAAAAAGAGCAGAGCTATTTTAGTTGTCAAGCCTCTTCTATTTAAAAGACAGACTGGTTCACTCTTGTCACTGAAAATGGCCACAAACCACAAAAGGAACAGAGATTGAATTCCTTGTGGAATGTAAAGGAATATAATCAATGTGATCCATGGGACCAGATTAAACAAACGGCCATCTTTGTGTAATTACTTCATTCGGTGATTCAGCCGAGGATCCACTGAACCCTTCCTTTGTTCTACTCTGTTCTCGCTTGTGCACGATGAAATCTATTTCTCACACCTACACACACACACACACACACACACACACACACACAGAAAAAATAAATAGCCAGCCAATAAGCAAATATCTCCATCCTAATGCAGATATCCCACAGGTTTTCTTCATCAACTTCATTTCACTCCATCTCAGTCTTATTTTCTGAAACTAATGGAATTATACATCCACTCGGTTCATTAAGAGGTGTTAATATTACAGTTAATCTTTCAGCGCTTGCTATTTAACACTTTAAACAGTGTGTTTCACATAAATAAAGAGCAGGAGTCTGAATCAGTGAATCAGTGAATCAGATGGCTTCCTGTCACACCCTCACACACACCAGGGCTGTCTGCCTTCTAAGGCTTCCAATGGCAGTTCAGTATAAACCAGCTGCTCAGCGTGATGTGAAATCAGAATCAGAATCAGAATCAGAATCAGAATCCCTTTATTCGCCAAGTATTTACATACAAGGAATTTACTGTGGTTTATTGGTGCTACATAAACCAACATGAAACATAAAATAAAATAATATAATATAAAACATAAAACAAAACAAAACACAAAAACAAGTAGTGCAAGTAGTAGTGCAAAGTTTCAACCAATATAATATGATATATGCAAGATAAAAATAAAAATAAAAAATATAAGTAAAAATAAAAATGTAAATAAACAAGAAGTACAGTGGGAAGTAGGTAAGTGTAAAGTGTAAAGTGTCTATGAGGCGGGATAGAGTCTGTGTCTGTGTCGTAGGGGGTCCCGGGCCTTGTTGATAAGGCTAACTGCAGAAGGAAAGAAACTGTTTTTATGGCGAGAGGTTTTGGTCCTGATGGACCGCAGCCTCCTGCCAGAGGGAAGTGTTACAAACAGACTGTGACCGGGGTGAGAGGGGTCGGCCACAATCTTGCCTGCACGCCTCCGGGTCCTGGAGGCATACAGGTCCTGGAGAGATGGCAGGTTGCAGCCAATCACCCTCTCCGCAGAGCGGATGATACGCTGCAGTCTGCCCTTGTCCTTGGCAGTGGCAGCAGCGTACCAGATGGTGATGGAGAAGGTGAGGATGGTCTCGATGATGGCAGAGTAGAAGTGGACCATCATCGTCTTTGGCAGGTTGAACTTCTTCAGCTGCCGCAGGAAGAACAACCTCTGCTGGGCTTTTCCAGTGATGGAGCTGATGTTCAGCTCCCACTTGAGGTCCTGGGAGATGAAGGTTCCCAGGAAGCGGCAGGACTCCACAATGTTCACTGTGGAGTCTCTCAGGGAGATGGGGATGAGTGGGGCTGGGTTATTCCTGAAGTCCACCACTATCTCCACTGTCTTTGCAGCATTTAGCTCCAGGTTGTTCTGACTGCACCAGTCCGCCAGATGGTCGATCTCCCTCCTGTAGGCGGACTCATCCCCACCAGAGATGAGTCCGATGAGGGTGGTGTCGTCCGCGAACTTCAGGAGCTTGACAGACTGGTGACTGGAGGTGCAGTTGTTGGTGTACAGGGAGTATAGCACAGGGGAAATAACGCAGCCTTGGGGGGAACCGGTGCTGATGGTCCGGGAGTCAGAAATGTGTTTCCCCAGCCTCACGCGCTGCCTCCTGTCAGACAGGAAGTCTGTGATCCACCTGCAGGTGGAGTCAGGCACGCCCATGTGTAAGAGCTTGTCCTGTAGCAGAGATGGGATAATTGTGTTGAAGGCAGAGCTGAAGTCCACAAACAGGATCCTGGCATAGGTTCCTGCAGAGTCCAGGTGCTGGAGGATGAAGTGGAGGGCCAGTGTCCGTATCTCTGTACGTCCTGTGCGTCTGTCCCTGTTGGTCCCTGTGAACGGAGCACTAAAGGCGATGATGGGCTTGGTGCGCTCGTTTAGCGATGCCCAGTACCCCGCCAGTAGAGAGCGGGAAGGAGAGCGGGAAGGGCGTGACATCGCCGCTTGTCGCCGCTGCATCAGAAGGGACAGGTTGGCAGCCTCCCGCCGGGAGGGCCCGGTTTAAATCGAGTGAAAACTCCACCCAGCCGCTACGCCACCTATCGACCGGGAGCCGCTAATCGAGCACGCCGAGGGCCTGATTTACTAAGACCTTTAGCGTGTGCAAAACCTTTTAACACATGCAAAACCAATAACAGGACAAATGTTCGGTATTGGTATTTGTTTTTCACCAATCAGTAGTTGTGTTATTAGTTTTGCGTGTGCTAAATGTTTTTGCACCCGCTAAAGGTCTTAGTAAATCAGGCCCCTAGTGTGATGCAAAGCATCAATTCTCCTTTAATTCAGCCCCACGCTGTACGCGTAGCCCGGTGTTTACTGTTCATGTCCATATGATATAGCCTACACACACTCAACCTAGGAAGGAAGCCAGCGGGCTGTGTCTCCACGTCTGTGTTTTAATCATCCGTGTCGCCGCTCTGCACGGAGAACGGAGCATTGCTTAAGTGCCTCTGAAAGCAGTGCTTGTTTCTGCAGCACCGTCCATCGGTCTTTACAGCCTGGTAAAGGTCAAAGGTCATGCCCTCCTGCCTCCGCGCTCGTGTTCACTAACGAGAATCGCAGAGACACCAGGAGCTCTCTCTCTCTCTCAGCCCTGCTGTCTTTCTCCATCCTTTGGTGTGCCATTGCAAAAATTAGCCCCTATGTTGAGTTTCTGCAGAGGGGTCAGAGGTCAGAGGTCAGGGCAGTTGGGGGTTTGTGTTGGGGGGGTCAGCTTCACGGCAAGCTGGAAACAATCATTTTCAGCAACAAAAACAACAAGAACAACAGCAAAGAAAAACGCCACAAAAGATGTGACATTTGTTTTCAGAGTGCAAGGATGTCTTTCTGTTTTTTGCCTTGAGACGTAGCATCTCGCGCCGGTGGAGAATTCGACAGGAACTGTTGTTAGAATAATAGCTGTCGCTGCCCTTGACGGTGTGAAGAAACTGAAAAGTGTATTCCTGCCTTTTACAAACCTGAACCCGTCAGAGAAAGGAGCAACGGGAACACAATTCCTGCTGTAGACATTTTGTGACAGCAGGTGGTCTCGGCAGTTAGAACAGAAACTCATTTTGAGTGGACGCAGGACAGCACATCACCACCGAATCTGATTTGCCTCAGTGCTTGCGGGAGGAGAGGCCTTTGACAGGGCCACACGGTTTCATTTCCTTTACAAGAGACCCGGGGGCGGCCCTCGCGGGAACATACATCACACTTACAGTTTATGTGGCGGTTCAGGAAAATGGCAGACGGCCACTTTGATCGAACTGTTGCGGTGGAGTACCGCGGTCAAGCGGTCCCGCGTAGAGGCCTATGTGCCACTTACTGCCGCTCGCCCAGTAAAAACTCATGATTGCTATGCGATCGTCATTGGTTTTGAGCCCCAATCCTAACAAACCCGAGCTGAACAAACCAGTAAAAAAGTAAAGTTTGGGGTTTCAGGTTGACCGTGGGCTTCAGGGCATGAGCTTTAATTTTAAAGTATGAAAATGGTGTCCGGTTTCTCCGGTAATAGTGCGCGTTCTCCTGGGCTCTCAGGCGCATCGGACCGCTCTGCATTCTGCACCACAGTCGCTGAGCTCCGTCTAATCGGAGAGCGCTGATGAAAGGACTGAGTGATTGACAGAGAAGAGGGGGATAAGGGGAGGAGGTGAGGGAGAAATGGAGAATGAGATTTGTGACTGAAAAGTAAAATAGGAGTGTATGTACATTCTTGTGTGTCTGTGTGTATCTGTGTGTATGTGTGTGTGTGTGTGTGTGTGTTTGTGTGTGTCCTCGTGCATGTGTGTATCTGTGTGTGTGTGTGTGTGTGTGTGACCGTGTGTGTGTGTGTGTGACCGTGTGCATGTGTGTGTCCTCGTGCATGTGTGTGTGTGTGTGACCATGTGCATGTGTGTGTGTGTGTATGTGTGTGACCATGTGCATTTGTGTATGTGTGTGTGTGTGTGTGACAGTAGCGGTCTGGCAGGTAAACAGGAGAGATAAGTGTTTGCTAGATAGAAGTACACAAAATAAATATTAAGGGCAGAAATGTCACAATACAAGCAGCAAAGTTACAGGAAAGAGAAGGAGGGAATGCAACAATGAAACCACATGGACACTCTGGACCGCTGTGTATCGATTATGAGCAGGGGAATGGCCATTCATTTGACATTCACCATCAGATTGCGCAAGTGTGGCCATCTATTCAGTCTCTGCCATTATTTTTAAAATTTACATTCTATTTTCGCATTGTGGACAAAACCTTACACTCCTGCAGATCTGTCTGAGAGTGTATATTTGTTAGTTTGCTAAATTTAAATGCGGGTTCCCGAACGATAAAATAGATTTGAAGTGCGTTTGTAGCCTGACACAGCACTGTAATGAGTTCCTATGGGAATGAGTGAGTCGGGCATCCCAGCTGTGGAGGCTCAGCGTGGTGGGTGGGGGCCTCAGGTAGACAGGTGAGGGGCTGATACACTGTGAGTCAGTCAGTGTGGTTCTGCTGTGTGCTACCGCTGGGACTGGGCTGGGCTGTTCTGAACCACTGGCTTTCCTCAGCAAAAAAGCCTCCTTTCTCCCCCCGCCTTCCCTCCTCTTTCTCTCTCCCTGTCTCTCTTTTTCTTTCTCTCTCTTTCTCCCTCTCCCCTTCCCACTCTCTCTCCCTGTCCCTCTTTGTCTCTCTCTCTTTCTCTCCCCCCTCTCTCTCTCCTTTTCCCTGCCCCTCTCTCTCTCTCTCCCCCACCCCCCTCTCTCTCTCTCTTTCTGCCTGCCTTTCTCTCCAGCACTCTGCAGTGATGCTTGTTGGCCTCTTCAGTCTCGTAGTTAAACATTGGGTCAGATCCCCCCCCCCCCCCCTCTCTCCAGAGTGATGATGCAGTTTGTGATGTGTCCATCCCCAGCGGAGCCTTGTGATCTCAGGCAGCTTTAATCTCCTTCCAAACACTGCGGTTTTTGAGCTAATTGATTGCAGCTAATTGGCTAATTAATAAGGCTTGGCCTGCTGGTATAGTCTGTGATGGTGAGGCCAGTGCGACAGGGCGGGGGGTTGGCTCTGGGGGAGGTGGGTTCTGGGTGAGGTGGGGGAGGGGGGGGGTGCTGGACCGGGGGGGCAGGATAGCTGTGTGCCATTGGACGGCTCTTCAGGGCTAAAAGGTCGTGCCTGCCTGTTTTATTTTGGGGGGGGGTAAGGGGCGCTCTGATGCCCACAGACAGGCTCCGCCTCCCTGCAAAGGAAACTCACCTCCCCTCCCTGCCCTCCTCAGACACACCCACGCGCCTCCCCCCATACCCAGGTGTCGCCAGCATCCTCCCACGTCTCTCACTCTCGCTTCACACCAGCTTCTCCTGCAGAAGCTCCACCGTCGAAAGTGACCTTGTCTCCTGGGGTGCCGTTTCCATGGGAACAGGAAGAGGTTGAGCAGGGTGGGGTCCGGTGACTGTAAAATATTTTGGCAGCTCTCTCTCTCTCTCTCTCTGCGGTCTTTGACTGTCTCACAGGGGCAGGCAGGCTGTTGGGGGACTGGTTCTGTGTACCTGTTTATCTCTGCTCAGCCCTCTCTATGTACATTAATTTACCATTTTTGGTGCATGAACACCCTGCTGGTCCATGGTGTCTGGATTCAGATATCGGCCAATGGGACTCGTGTACCTTTTCTTGAATTTGCAAGGCCTTTATAAGGTGTCTGGGTGCACAATGTCTCAAGTACTATTGACTAATAAGTCTAAGATGGCGGACATCGTGTTTACTTCATACCGGGCTTTTTCTTTTAGTTTTCTCTCTTTCCACAAGCCTGCCGTTACCCGGAGAAGTGGCATTCTCACAGTTCCTTTGAGTGATTGGAGTTGTATATCTCCCATCATTCCTGGTAAACACTGTAGCTTTGGATTTACCATAGATTCAGTAAAGCCGCAGAGATGGGTTCACTGGACCTATTGGCTACGATTATACACTCTGCCACGAGCAAGGCTCAAAGGGAGGTCTAAGAAAAGGGGGGACGCTGTCTCTTTGTGATGAGCGTGACATCATTATGGTCTGATGCGCTAAACTGATGTGCTCTAAGGGGGGCCGTGAGAGCAGCCGGCTCTGCGGAGGCTTCCGGAAAAAAAGGGATTTCGCGAAGCCTGCTCTGTATCTGTATCTTTCTGAAGGAATGAATTCGAATAGAATAGAATAGAATAGAATAACTTTATTTTTCTGTTAAGGAACTTCAGTTGTAGCCCCAGCAACAACAAAAAAAAGACACAGACGGTGGGGCAGACCCACAACATACAAACAAACTTATCAAATAAAGAATCATTATCAATAGAATCACTGCATCATTGCATTGCATGAAACTTTTCATGCCCATAAACGCCTTCAATTCGCCCAAGGAGCATCAGCCGTTCCGAAAGGGTAGCGGAGTCCCAGCGTTCTCTCTCGGGCATGCGGCATTTCGGAAATCCATACCCTGTTCCGCGGAAAACTGTATCCACAAATGGATCCCTGCGAAAGAATGTCGCATCAAAAATGATTATTCTTCCTCCACCAGACCCAGAACCCGGCCTGCTGGACGGCGGATGTTGTCGATATATTTTTGACAGGTTATTGCAGAAGAATTAGCCGTCCAGTCAGTCAGAACGTGGTTTCCTCCTCTATCTTCACCACATTTTTCTACAGAAATTGGACCCCTTGGGAAAAAGTCATTATGCAGCTTAAAAAAGAATGAACTTTACTGCCTTGAGAGAGATTCCGATTATGGCCTACCCTTGTTCAGCGAGGGGGAAAAAGCTTTAATGGGGGATTGGTGAATTTCTGTTACACAACACTTGCATAATGGTTATTCACACAGGATAAATGTGCAGTCCTGCATGTGAGTGGCGTGGTTATCCTTGGCGTGGAAATGCTGTGTGTTTTCCTGTTCCTGATTTGGAGGCGGGGTTGTGGTCAGCTAATTCAATTTGAATTAATTATTTTCTTGCTTCAGTTCCAGCATCAATTTCTCTTCATTCAATTTTTTTTTAATTGTATTAATTGAATTTACTCAAAATTGTAATCAAGCAGAATTCATTTGGAACATGATTCAATTTGAGTAAATTCCCTGAAATCCCTCAACCTCAAAGTCTATAATTTATAAAATGTTATTTTAACTACAGGGAAAATTTACTTTTTTTGGAATAAATAAAAGTTATTTAATTACTGTATATAGTTTAATCATCGCAAATGTTATACTTAAAAAAAATGGAAGGTAAAAAAAAGCTTTTTTTCAGTTCATAATAAGTTCCTGCATCATGAGATTTGACTTGGGATTGTTCTGTGACTGGAGTTTAAAAAGTTGTAATTGTTCCGACCCCTACTTGACGGTTTGTGCCATGTTTTAAGCATGGTCAGTAATTGTAAGTGCAAGGATTTTGAGGAACCCATGTTAATGGTGGTTTTCAAGAAAGGGCTACTGCTGTTCAGCATGCTTCCAGGTTATAGGAGAGGTAAATGTGCAAGTTGTGCAACATCCCCAAATATCCCACATCCAGAGAGAAAAGTGCTCTTAGTGGACCTGTTTTCCGTGTAATCTAAGAGCGCGGCATCAGGAGTGGGAGTCTGACAGAAAACAGGAGATTGCAGACTTTACTGCTAGGTATGGCGTAGAGGGAGGAATGATACGCTAGCTTTCAGGGAGCGGAGACGATCTCCTTATCAGCGGTGGCATGCCCCCCCCCCCCCCCCCCCAGCCCGCTCCTCCATCCGACGAGGAGAAACTCTCTGTTCCAGAGAGGAGGCACCACGGCGAGCGGCACAAGCTTCAGCCGAATACTGATGGAGGGAGGCGGAGCCTCGTCTACAGTCAAAGTGACCCTCCCGTTGCACCGCAAGCTTGGTACCATGGCAACAACCAGGGAGTCCATCGGTGCCAAGTCTGGCCAGCAGCACACAGCAGCCCTGCCAGGGGAAACAGACCAGGGAGGGTTGTGCCCTGGCAATGGGGGCGGAGGGATTCTCTGCAGCTTAATTTTCACTGTGATGTCACTCTGATGTCACCAACTGTGACTCCTTCCTCCATTGATAATTACATCAGATCCTAAAGATTTGTTACAATGTACATTTCATATAGGGGAGGCCAGTTTATTTATGGATTAGACTGGTCTGCATTAGAATCTGAAAGTTTTTTTTGTTTTTTTTTAAAGGGAAAAAAACACCCTCAGTTGCAGTTGGTCAAAAATACCCTTATTCATAGATTTAGCTAATGTAGCACCTTTCATCTCATGATCTCCGTCAGCTTTTTAGTAAATGGGGGAATCTCACCTCAGCCAACACCAATTTGTAGCACCCTAGGCAGCCATTTTGAAGCAGAACGCTCACTACACATCAGTGAGGCTGAGAGGCTTAGAGGTATATAGAATGTGTCACATCCTCATAGTTGTCTTGCCTTGGTTGGTCCTTCCACATTGCTGGAATATGCTGAAAATGAGTTACATGCAGTGGGTGGTGTTTGATTTGATATTTGTTTTCCCAGGTCATACGCTGGCACTGTTTGCCCAATCGGACAAAGACCCCTCACCAAGGGGACGTGTTCTCAGCTTGTTTTTCAATTTCGGCTTGCTGTGGCTTTCTTCAGAACAGCAGGACCCAATATTGTTCCCTGCCCACAAATTAGATTAAACAGGACAGTGGCAAGCCCATGCTTCTTGAAAAGGGGACAGGCTGAAGAAGATTGACCTTTGCATCTGACAGACCTGTAATTGACTTGCCTTTCTTATCATTTCAGTGGAGAAGACACCCTGCTTTCAAAGCACTTCCTTGTAGAGCATGTGGGGCTGGTGAGGGAGCGGGAGGGGTAGGTGTGTGGAGGTGGCCTAAACAAAAGTGTGTTTTAACTTTTCAGTGAGCTATCTTTTAAATACAAACCTCATCACAATTAATTATTGTGTGGTAGTGTACTAAGGGAGACTATGGAATTAGCATCTTAGCATATGGAATTAGCATCTTAGCATATGGAATTAGCATTTTAGCATATGGAATTAGCATCTTAGCATATGGAATTAGCATCTTAGCATATGGAATTAGCATTTTAGCATATGGAATTAGCATCTTAGCATATGGAATTAGCATCTTAGCATATGGAATTAGCATTTTAGCATATGGAATTAGCATTTTAGCATATGGAATTAGCATCTTAGCATATGGAATTAGCATCTTAGCATATGGAATTAGCTCTCAGGAGTACAATGATAAAAAGTCATCCATGATTTTAACATGATTGGTGGCCTTTTCTTTGTGTTTTGTCCCTGCCTGATAAAACATTGCTATTGAACATTTTTATCTCGCCTGTCAGTTGAGTAACCTTGCCAGGAGAAAGATCCTTGAGAAGCCAGACTTTAACTCACAAATGTACTTGATTATGTGCCTTTCTATGATGAAAAAGTGATGAAAATTAATCACACCATCTCCTTTTCTCTCAAACAAGAGTGCAAAAAAACACAAGCACTGTTGACTCAGCGTTGCACATCAACGAAGAAGGCTTCACTTGCCCTGGCAAAGACTCCGGACTTTGAAAAAGACAAACATAAATTTTCATAGTGTGGAGGTCGATTCTCTTTTTTAAACA
The DNA here is from genome assembly GCA_022702515.1 of Ilyophis sp. 1 JC-2022. Lineage (NCBI taxonomy): Eukaryota > Metazoa > Chordata > Actinopteri > Anguilliformes > Synaphobranchidae > Ilyophis > Ilyophis sp. 1 JC-2022. Next base: position 9,269,476 of record CM040403.1, on the reverse strand, counting down.
TTCTGGAAATAGATGTGTACACATTTGTTTTCTTCTCTCGATGCTCGTTCAGGGGTACTCGTCTAAGCAGCCATATCCAGAGATGTGTTTTAGTCTGTTACATATTCACTAGAGACCTATCTTGGAATAGGGGAGGTTTTTATGGCGCTTAAATATAGGCTGAAAGAAAAATTGAATTTGTTTGACGGTGTGGAAAAATGCACCCGCTCTGCACTCTCTTTTGATCTGGTTAGCAGAAAGTGCAGCGAACTGCAAAGGATATTGTGAATGTGCCTTTAGCATTAGAGTTTATGGTGAATGTGCCTTTAGCATTAGAGTTTATAGTGAATGTACCTTTAGCATTAGAGTTTATAGTGAATGTGCCTTTAGCATTAGAGTTTATAGTGAATGTACCTTTAGCATTAGAGTTTATAGTGAATGTACCTTTAGCATTAGAGTTCATAGCCAGCAGCTATACCACCATGCAATCAGTTCCTGCTGACTGGCTGAAGCTAAGCAGTTGTGCTTGGTTCATACCTAGATGGGAGGTCTCCTGGTAAAGATATGTTGTGGCTGGGACTGTTGCTGGTGGACAATCTTCCCTCTGGTCAAATCAACCCCAATGCCCCAGTGCTGTGATCGGGACCCTGTGATTCAGGAGATGCCATCTTTTGGATGAGATGTTCAACCAAGGTCCTGACTTACTGTTGTCATTAAAGATCCCATGGTGCTATATAAATGGCAGGCATTATTATTATTATTATTATTATTATTACAGTATTATGTACCTTTAGCATTTGAGTTTATTGTGTGTGAGTTGAATTTCAACCCTGCACTGTGCATTCTTCCATAGAGTACTCAAGTGACTTCCCCATTCATTTAGACCATAGACATTAGCTAAAACTTACTTTTAAACAATTTCTAGTGATTATGTCTTACCATAAATTTCCTGGATTGTTCAATATTAGGGGTGGGACAATGCACCGGTGCATCGCGGTGCATCGATCCGAATGTATAAATACAACTGCATCGATCTGTAAGATTCGAATCGATAAGCATCAATTAATATCGCATTTTAAATGAATGTGCACATGTATTCATTTATTCAAAAATTATTTAAAATATATATTTCTAAGACACGACTACTTTTAAAACTGTTTTGACCAGCTTCAATCCATGTTTCTGCTCCAACCCCCACGTAAGCGTGAGTTTAAAGTCGGGACAGGCGGGAATCAAGCGACAATGAGACGGACAGATCTGAGCGAAATGGCTAGCTGCGTGCTCGCTGAGTGCGACAAAAGAGACAGAAACTTACAGAACTTGCGATGTTCCGAACAGAAAATCAGTGGTATGGAAGCATTTCGGGTTTAGAAAGAAGGAGGGTGTACTTGACAAAACCGCTGCAATATGCAAGATCCGCCAAGTAGAAATCAGATACACAGGCAACACCGCAAACATGATAAACCATTTGAGCCGACGATACACAATTAACGTGAAGGACAGCAAGCGCGTTAGCAAGCTAAACTCGGGAGTCATTGACACTTCCCCTGAGTTTCCTGGATAAATGGCCAAACAGTTCTATTTTTTTGTATAATTGTTTTTATTAGTTTTTATACACATACCGTGTCCAGACAGTTAATTGTAAAGTGCTTTCTGATATTTAAATTTAAACCATTTTCTATTCAAAATCAAGTAGACGTTCGAGACAAACTAAAATAGTAAGACTATTTCCAATGTCTTACGTTTAATTAATTATTACTACGTTAACTGTCCGATTCACTTAATGAATGTCGTGGAACCTAGATACACCATACCATGCAGAAAACATTTTAGTGAAAAATGTATACCTGCTCTGTATGAAGAGGTGAAGAAAACTGTTCGACTGTCCTTGCAAAACGCTACGAGAGTAGCTTTAACTACGGATGGATGGGCATCTTGCTCCACCGAAGTTCTAGATCGTACTAAGATTTAGGAAAGTACTATGCATGACACTAACCGATAGGCTATTTCATTTTTCTTGCCCCAGTTTAGTAATTGTTATACATTTTGCCATTTTCATTTTGTAAATAAAGGAACTGTATTAGGGTACCATGTCTGACACTGTTTGAAAAACAATAACCTAAATAGGACAACTTTAGAAAATACACTGTTAGTCATGTTTATTGCTGCATTATTTGCTGCAGACAGCTGCAAAATGTATGGCATGCCTTAACAATAAACATAATGCTGTGAACTTGGTGTAAGGTTCTAATTGAATATTTAATTACTGCTGAATGTATCGGTATCAAATCACATTAGCATGCCTATTACTTTTTTTAAAGTATCTAAATTAATCGAACCGAATCGAATCGAATCGAATCGTGGTCAAACGTAAGATATTATGATGCATCGAACCTTTGCCTAAAGAATCGGAAACGAATCGAATCGTTATGAGATTGAATCGTCCCACCCCTATTCAATATAACAAAATATGTAGTTTTTTCTGGACCAGCTTCGAGTATATTTTACGTTTTAATATTTTCTTTGTGAATATACCAGCGCTGGCACTGTTTAAAAACTCGACGACCCATAATTCCCTCCGGACGGTTCAATTAGGTAAAATGGCAGAATTTGCAAGGTGGTATCAAAGATTTTAGATATATGACAAGACACGCAACTGGCGCTTTTCCCCATTGGATTTTTTATCCACACAAGAGGAAGTGATCAGGCATGCGCAGTCGTGTTTTCAGTTAGCTTAGCAACTCAAGTTACATAACGTATGCTTAGAGTGGCGCGCATCTGACCGGCGCTAGCCGGATTTAAAGTTGTGTGGCGGCCGCCCCATCAGAGAGATGAGAGGGGTGGTAAGAAACCATCGATACATGCCTTTTTCCCCTGGTTTTAATACGGCCAGAGTGGAGACAGGTGAAAGGAAACAGCACAAGTACAGGAAGTCCTTATATGGGCTTCCTGCTCATCAAGCGGCACCTGACAGCCATCAAGGAGCTAAGTGGGAATGCCATAAGAAGAGGCACCTCACTCACAAGCGGCAGAGTACCTTAGGGGAAATCAATGGTGGAGTTTGGTGAGAGAGAGAGAAAGAGTATTATTAACAAGCTGTGTATGACTATCTTTGAAAGGAGGACCCTGCTGTGTGCTGATATCCCGGATCGTCTGACTACCCTGCTGTGTGCCAAATCCCCCGCCTGTCTGACTACCTCCCCCGTGCCTGATCCCTGCCTGTACGACGTCCCGCCTACCTGCCGAATCCTGCTATCCGTGAGGACCCGTATCTGTGTACCGAACCCTACTTTCCTACCACGACGACGCTCCTGGACTGCGGATTGGATTATTCGGTGCACCTTAACCCCTACCTCTCTTCCCCAAAATACAGTCGATAAACAGTTTGACTCAATTTATGTGGTTGTGGTTATTGGTTTCATTGATTTCAATCTTGTGTTCACTCATTCCAACTCGAGTGCTTCACATATGGTGGAGAATGCGGGCACTCGCATTCTGATTGAAATCAATAAATCAAAACCCAACGAAGCAATGGAATCGTTTCCGTTATCAGTGTTGATTGCTCAGCTCATCGAGAGCAATCACCAGCAGCAGACAAGACATGAGCACGCTATGTCGCTGCAAATACAAACAACGGAATTACTGCGTGCGGAGTTAAAAGAGCGACGCACTGCCCACGGGGAAAAACCAACGGAGGAAAAGATGCGCCGTGCAAACCCTGCACGTTTCCTCACCAAGCAAACACCCACTGACGATATCGAGGCATTCCTGCTGACTTTCAAGAGGACAGCTGAGAGAGAAGAATGGCCAGAAGATCAGTGGGTAGGGCTACTGGCTCCATTCCTGTCCGGTGTAGCCCAAACCACCTACCAGGATCTGGCGGTTGATCCCGGTATACCATACACAGCGCTAAAGGCGGAGATTATGAAACGGTATGGGTTTACTTTGATCACTCGCGCCCAGAGTTTTCATGAATGGACATTTGATCCTGCAGCCCCCCCTAGAGCACAAATGCACGAGTTGGTGAGGATTACCAATGCTTTGCTGGTGGCTGAGCCCAAAACACTCACTCCCCTAGAGAGAGTGATCCTGGACCGTTACATGAGGGCACTCCCCTTTGAAGCAAAAAAATTAGCATGCCAGCAAAACCCCCAAACAGCAGATGAACTGGTGAACATCATGGAAGGCTATCAGGCGGCCCAGGGTGTGCTACGTAGTGGGCGGCCCACCAGCAAAGAAAACCCCACCCGACCACCAGCTACCGAGGTCCGCCTAAAAAAACATCTGCCAGTCGAAGGGCCCCCATCAAGGCCAGCTATGGAGGCCCCCTGGAGACGCCCCCTCATGACACCAGACAACCGAAAGTGCTACGAGTGTGGTGAGACGGGTCACATTGCCTGGAGTTGCCCCCATAGAGAAGATGTACACATGGCCACGGCGACCAGCGAACACCCCTCCGGCAGACCCTGTGGATTACTGACCACCTGCTGGGCGGAAGACAGCTGTTCGGCCGTCTCTACCCCTGTGAAGGCCAATGGGCGAGACACCATAGCCTTGCTGGATTCAGGGAGCATGGTTACACTGGTCCGGCCGGAGTTCGCCCAGCGACCCTATCTGGAGGGTAGCCTTGGGGTCACCTGCATACATGGCGAGACCCGCCAGTACCCCACAACGATACTCCACCTCAAGACAACGAAGGGGAACTACTCCGGTCCCGCTGGGGTCGTCCCCGACCTGCCAGTGCCGGTGCTCCTAGGTCGTGACCTCCCCCTCTTCCATTCTCTGTGGATGCGTCTAGCTACAGGGAGCAGGCGAGTGCCCCGAGGACCCCCCTCGCCAGCACCTCCCAGGCAGCATCACTCGCCGCCCCGCCTCTGTGGGTACCAGGAAGTGGACCCATTAGCATCCACTGACCCACTCTCCGAGGGAGAGTCCAGCGCTGCGGAGGCAGTGGCTGAAGAGGAAGCTGGGTATGTGACGGCGAGGGGCGAGGAGGGGACCCCACCCGACGAGGAGGGAGACGCCCCACCAGGCGAAGAGGAAGTCGACTTAGGAGACATGTTCCCGGTCAACCCCGCCGCTGATGTGCCCCCCCTGGCAGAGCCGCTAAGAGGAAGGTTCGGGTCAGCGCAGCTGGAGGACGTCAACCTCACCAGCGCTCTCCAGCAGGTGTCCGTAGTCGACGGCCAGCTCATCGAGGGGGTAAGACAAAGGATTTTCCCACACTTTGCTATAAAAAAGGCGCTGCTATATCAAGTGATTCAGAGAGCTGGTGTGACGTATGAGTTGCTGTTGGTGCCCCGTCCTTTTATCCCCATGGTGTTACGCCTAGCCCACTCGCACCAGCTAGGAGCTCATCTAGGCGTGGAGAAGACCATGGAGCGCATCCGGGCGAGATTCTACTGGCCCGGAGTAAAAAAGGCCGTGGAGGACTTCTGTCGAAGTTGCCCCGAGTGCCAGCGGGTGGCGCCAAAACCCCACCACCGAAACCTGTTAATTCCTCTCCCCATCATATCAGTGCCGTTCAGCCGGATTGGTATGGATCTGGTCGGGCCACTACCGAAGAGCACCCGAGGACACCAGTACATCCTAGTGATCCTCGACTATGCCACCAGATACCCTGAAGCCATCCCCCTGCGCACCATGGCCTCCAAGGGCATCGCCAGAGAGCTGATGATGATGTTCTCACGGGTAGGCCTCCCCGAAGAAATCCTCACAGACCAAGGTACCCCATTTATGTCTCGCATTATGAAAGACTTGTGCAAACTGTTGAAAATCACACAGCTGAGAACCTCTGTATATCACCCCCAGACAGATGGGTTAGTTGAACGTTTCAACCAAACACTAAAACAAATGTTAAGAAAAGTGATAGATGCGGACGGACGGAACTGGGACCAGCTACTGCCCTACCTGATGTTCTCCATCCGGGAGGTGCCCCAGGCTTCCACCGGATTCTCCCCCTTCGAGCTGCTATACGGCCGACAACCCCGTGGACTCCTGGACCTGGCCAAAGAGGCCTGGGAGCAACAGCCCTCTCCCCATCGCACGCTGGTGGAACATGTGGAAGAGGTCCAGGAGAGGATGACAGCGCTGTGGCCCATGGTAAGAGAACACATGGCAACCGCTCAGGCTGCCCAAGCCCGCGTCTATAATAGGGGTGCCCAACCCCGGGTGTTCAACCCAGGCGACCGAGTTTTGGTCCTGGTACCCACGGCGGAATGCAAGTTCCTCGCCAAATGGCACGGGCCATACGAAGTCCTTGAAAAGGTGGGAGAAGTGAATTACCGTGTCAGCCAGCCCGGGCGACGACCCCCGGTAAAAATATACCACGTCAACTTGTTGAAAAAGTGGGTCGCCCGGGATGCTTTGTGTGCTGTGTCTCTCCCACCAGGCCCGGCCAAAACAGAGGCGATCTTGGTTCCCATGGGGGAGCAGCTATCAGAGAGACAACGCCAGGACCTGCGTGAGTTAATAGACCGCCATAGGGATGTGTTCTCCACAGACGCTGGCCACACCGACCTTCTGGAACACCACATCGTCACAGAGCCCGGGAAAAAGGTGAAGCTGCGGCCCTACCGGATCCCCGAAGCCAGGAGGGAAGCGGTCCGCCAGGAAGTGAAGACCATGCTGGAGAACGGTATTATAGAAGAGTCGCACAGCGCCTGGTGCAGCCCCATCATGCTCGTCCCCAAGCCGGACGGGTCAATCAGGTTTTGCAATGACTTTAGGAAACTGAATGAGATATCAAGGTTTGATGCTTACCCCATGCCAAGAGTTGACGAGCTCATAGAACGTTTGGGGAAAAGCCGTTATATTTCGACCCTTGACCTAACCAAAGGATACTGGCAGGTCCCTCTGGCGCCCACCACCCGGGAGAAGACAGCCTTCGTGACCCCGGACGGCCTCTTCCACTACCTTCGGCTCCCCTTCGGCCTTCACGGAGCACCGGCGACCTTCCAGAGGCTAATGGACAGGGTCCTCCGACCCCATCGAGAGTACGCCGCGGCCTATCTGGACGACATCGTGATCCACGGGGAGGAGTGGGGGACACATCTCAAGCAAGTCACAGCTGTGCTGGGAGCCCTGCGAGGGGCGGGGCTGACAGCCAACCCCAAGAAGTGTCACCTCGGCCTCAGGGACGCAGACTACCTGGGGTATACCATCGGTCGCGGATGTGTAAAACCCCAGACAAGCAAGGTCGAGGCGATCAGAAGCTGGCCCCGCCCCCAAACCAAGAAACAGGTACGCACGTTCGTGGGACTCACCAGCTACTACCGCCGTTTTGTTCCCCATTTCTCCTCCCTTGCTGCCCCCCTCACAGATCTCACAAGAAGTCGGCTGCCGGACCGGGTCCGGTGGACCGAAGAAACGGAGAAGGCGTTCCTGGAGCTCAAGGAGGCCCTTTGCTCCGACCCCGTGCTGGTGACCCCCGACTTCACAAAACCCTTGGTGGTCCAAACGGATGCCTCCGAGACAGGGGTGGGTGCCGTCCTATCACAACTACAAGGAGGTGAGGAACATCCGATAACGTACATCAGCCGAAAACTATTACCACGGGAACAGAAATACTCCACGGTAGAAAAAGAATGTCTGGCAATCAAGTGGGCTCTCGAAGAGTTAAAATATTACCTCTTAGGACGGCACTTCACCCTTGTCACCGACCACGCCCCTCTGGTATGGATGTCTAGAAATAAGGAAACCAACGCCCGGGTCACCCGCTGGTTCTTATCCCTGCAACCCTTTGCCTTCTCGGTCGTCCACAGGTCCGGGGCCGCGCATGGAAACGCGGACGCCATGTCCAGAAGGGACGCCCTAGGAAGTTGGACCGCCCCGCCCTCCCGGTCAGAGCTGAGGGGGAGGGTGTGTGGCGGCCGCCCCATCAGAGAGATGAGAGGGGTGGTAAGAAACCATCGATACATGCCTTTTTCCCCTGGTTTTAATACGGCCAGAGTGGAGACAGGTGAAAGGAAACAGCACAAGTACAGGAAGTCCTTATATGGGCTTCCTGCTCATCAAGCGGCACCTGACAGCCATCAAGGAGCTAAGTGGGAATGCCATAAGAAGAGGCACCTCACTCACAGGCGGCAGAGTACCTTAGGGGAAATCAATGGTGGAGTTTGGTGAGAGAGAGAGAAAGAGTATTATTAACAAGCTGTGTATGACTATCTTTGAAAGGAGGACCCTGCTGTGTGCTGATATCCCGGATCGTCTGACTACCCTGCTGTGTGCCGAATCCCCCGCCTGTCTGACTACCTCCCCCGTGCCTGATCCCTGCCTGTACGACGTCCCGCCTACCTGCCGAATCCTGCTATCCGTGAGGACCCGTATCTGTGTACCGAACCCTACTTTCCTAACACGACGACGCTCCTGGACTGCGGATTGGATTATTCGGTGCACCTTAACCCCTACCTCTCTTCCCCAAAATACAGTCGATAAACAGTTTGACTCAATTTATGTGGTTGTGGTTATTGGTTTCATTGATTTCAATCTTGTGTTCACTCATTCCAACTCGAGTGCTTCAGTTGGTTTTTGTTGGATAGTCAAAACCATAACGGGTTATAAGTAGTAGTACTGGGTCCTGACAACCAAGGCATATACAATCTAAAAAGAAAAGGGAGACTTTTGATTTCGTCTGTCTGATGAACTGTTTGGTGAACTGTTTTGCAAAAACTCATCATTCAATGAGTGCCTGTTGTCTGTCTAATAAGTTCCAAGTGCGGACGTTCCAGGCCCGATGTTGAACCTCTTGCTCCGCCTACCCTCTTTGGTGGTATGCACTGGCAAAAATGTCCAGATGAGATGATGATATCTGATTGGTCGAGAACCGCCCGTGCGTTTGACGTACTCACTTGAGTACTCTATTACGTGTGCAGTGCATTCTTTTATCGCATGCACAGATAATTCCCAGCATCCTGCACACTACAGAAAGGCTATATTGAGGCCACACTACTGCATTTGAGCCCAAGGACTACATCCATTTTGAATACATTTTTTTTTGGGGTGGGTGGGGGGGGGTTAGGAAATACTTTTTTAATGTTTTTTGTTCAATGAAAGAATCCATTAAAGTTCTACTCACAAATGTTTGCATGGATGTCTGCTTATGACAAAACAAAATGTTTATATTTATGTCTGCAAATGGCGAGGTATATACAGCTCGTATAAATAACGCCAACATTTTCAGTTTATTCTCGTTAATTCCCATTAATTCCCATATATTCCCGTTAATTCCCATTAATTCCCATGGAAAGTTTCCACCTTTTAATATTCCCAGAATTTTGCAACCCTAGTGGGAATTCACTGATCGTTAACTCCAGAGTCAATAGCTGCTACAGTATGGTGTTCTTAATATACTGTGCTAAGGTAGAGTATATTTTGTGCATAAACACACACACACACACACAGTAAGTTACTAGGCTGTTTGACTAAGGTACCAGGCAGGTTACTCATGCCAGCAGTGCGGTATATTATCTATGTGAATCGCTGGAGATGAAAAATATTTGCCTTTTTATGTTGTGACAGTCAAATTAAGATGCTAGGTAACACACTAGGTTGTCTGTATCTGTGTATGTGAGTGTGCATGCAACTCTGTGCATGTGTGTGTGTGTGTGTGTGTGTGTGTTTGTGTGTGTGTGTGTGTGTGTTTGTCTGTCTGTGTGTGCGTGTGTGTGTGTGTCTGTCTGTCTGTGTGTCTGCATCCTTGCCCACATCTGTGTGTTTATGAACAGATCTCTGGTGTGACATTTGTAGCACTCATTAATCACCGTTAGCATCCCGTTGTCATGAGCAGTGTGTAATGTGTTGACCAGTCTGTGTGTTTCTCTCTCCCCTGATCTCTGTTACTCTCTCTGTCTCATTTCACTGTGAGTTACAAGAGCTCTGTGCTCAAACACTGACAAGTGAGAAGCCTGAGTACTTGTGTTGCTAAAGCTTTAAAATATACAGTATATCTTCTGTCAACAACAAACCCCCTTTTCCGAAAATAACACAGCTAACCCCCCCCCTCCCCCATACACACAGTCACCTCACTTTAAAAATCCAATCGCAGATCACCTTGATCTTACGGCAGGTGGCTTTGTTGTGATGCTTGCCATCAAACTGATGCGTGCATGCGCTGATGCCCAGTTTTTATTTAATTTGACGTCATTTAACTTATGATTCCCTCAGATGTTCAGGTTCCCTGCGCTGCAGGGGTCGCAGTGATGCGATACTGCAGGTGTGCGGCGATGCGCCCGCAGGAGATCACGCTCAGGCATTTCTCCGCAGGGCCTTCAAACCATATTTCACACACGCTCTGATGAGTTTATGTACATAGGTGTAAAAATAGCCTTACCTAGGAATGCACGCGGTTCTGACGCGCGGCTCAGCGGACCGTGAAGGTACATAGCGACCTGGCCACACCGGCGCAGGTAGGACCCCTACAGAACTCAGACAAGGGCTGTGTTTCATTATGCATACTTGCATACTAGATAGTACTTCATAGTATGCAAGAGCGCAAGTACGCTTCGATTTCATTAAATTTGGAACACACTTGATGACATAGTCAGTGTCAGAGTACATTTGACCTTATAGAAAAAACATTAGAATCACCTCCGTGAAATTACTCGATAGTTAGCTACGGTACAGTTAGCATCATTGAGCATTTGAAATTAACTACAAATGCTTTGGTACAGTGCATCACATTATTGACAATAAATAAGTATTACTTAGCTAAATTTAGTGTTTTCATTGTTTAAGACAATACTGTCATGGTGAAACTACTTCTAACTTTGTGTGTGTACTATTCATTTAGGCAATCTTATATTTTACATCAGATCCGGTACAGTTACTGACAGCACAACTTCAGCAGTGGCGTACTGTTGTATATACTGTTGGTATGTACTTGATTTTCGGAACGCACTAATGAAAAACAAAATGGTGACCAGTATGCTATGTGAACTAACTAGTATGCAAGTGTGCATAATGAAATGCAGCCAAGGACTTTTATTTTGAAAGAAAGTAGAAAGCTGTAACAGGAAGTCCTGGGGAAGGTTGGGAGGCGGGGAGTTGGGTGGAGTACTGTTGCCATGCTGGAGAGTCTGCGCTCCCTGGCTACCCGACAGGTAGAATGGTTACGTAAGTGAATTACAGAGCTGCATACAAAGTGCAGAGACGTAAAATGAAAAGTGGAATTTTAGATATGGAAGCTTACATTATTCATGCACTCTTCACTCCGAGCTATTTTTCACCCTTTCAAGTATTTTTACTTACTGAACGGTGGAAAAATAACTGTGTTCAGGAGGTGACATCTATCTCTGTAGATGCTTTGAATGTGTAAATAGATGACTGGAGAACACTTCTTGCTGGAACGTTATAGCAGCTCACGGCATATCGCCAGAGACAGGCTTTTATTTTCAGCAGAATTATATTGCACAATATATAGTGAAATATATAGTAGAATTTTTCATCTACCTTGTACATTTTCTGTCCATCTGTGTGTTATTTTTGTGTCCAGTTAAAAAGGCTTTTACCTTGCTCAGATAATGGGCTGTTGAGGTTTTATTATTTATTTTTTAAAAATCACATTTAGTGGTACTTCTGGCCCTGAAAAAATTTGATTTAAAATTTGATGTGAATATTTCAGGGTCAGCATTTTGTGAGCCATTTGTACCTGCCGATTGCATGATCTGTAGCCGTTGTGTAGCGTGGGTTTTTAGGCTGTGCTCACAACGGAGCCCCAGAGGCGTGATGAAACGGCAGAAACCAAACTGTTGTCTTCTTTACTTAGATGTGCCTCTACCTGCTGGCCTGATTGTCCCGCAGGTCTTCTTCTGTGGTAGCTCATGGCAGAGGTGCTGGCCTGATTGTCCCGCAGGTCTTCTTCTGTGGTAGCTCATGGCAGAGGTGCTGGCCTGATTGTCCCGCAGGTCTTCTTCTGTGGTAGCTCATGGCAGAGGGGGTCACAGTCTCTTAATTGTTATTGCACGGCATTGAATGGGATTCAAGTGGAATAGAACATTCACAGGTCGTAGCTTGAAGGCAATATTTTTTCTTTTCTTTTTTTTATGTCTTTAAAATTTTATTTCTGATCCACGGCCGACAAAAGCTGATTTATATCTTTTGATTATAGTTTCCTGAAGTTCCCTCCACAACTTAGAGCTTTTGAATCCTTTTATGATTTCATAATCCGGTTACAATTGCAACATTTGGTGTGCCAGTAGAAGGCTTTCTCTTAGAGAGATTGCGTGCAGGTGTAATATTAAAGAAGAAAGTACTGTATGTTTTTTTTTGCTTTGAAGCGGATCTGAGACAAATCCTACACGGTTCTTAGCATTTCATTATGTCTTAACAGTGACCTCTCCCCACCCTGCCAAACCCTATAAATCACTATGAATGGTAGAGGTATACCTGGCATTTATATAGTGCCTTTCTCGATACTCAAAGCGCTTACAATGATGAGGGGAAACTCGCCTCAACCACCACCAATGTGTAGCATCCACCTGGGTGATGCAACGGCAGCCACTTTGCGCCAGAATGCTCACCACACATCAGATGAGGTGGAGAGGGAGAGAAGAATTGTTTTTAGCCAATTAAACTGATCATGTGATATAGATCATGTGAAGGATTGGGAAAGAGGAAATTATTAGGAGGGTAAAAAAACAAATTTTTCCCCAGGTAATGTTTTATTTTTCGTATTTGTATATTGTGACGAATGAGCTCCAAGCTGTGCTTCTTCATACCAGCTGGGCTGTATTGCTGGGCTGAATTGCATCAGACCCGACTGTTTTATACTCTCATTGTTAATATATTGAGAAAGAGTTTTTTTTTAATGCACTAGGCTCTGCCCCGCCCACTGCAGGCTACCTTGGCAGGTGAGGCCTTTATGTGACCTCCTCCGTATCATTGCTATGCAGGGGACAGGCCTGCTTTACATAAACACTGCAGTGTTCCCAATGTCTGTCTCACCCATCCACCAGGTGAGAGAGTCTCTATATGAACAGGCAATACTGCTCACTGCAGATAGTTTCTGTGTTCCATCTTGGTCAGAAAAACATAATTTTCTTATTTACACCTGTATAAATTTTAAAAAATAAAAATCCTTTAAACGTGATCTTTTTTTATAGCTAGGTTTTCGAAACCACCAAAGTGCGTACTCTGGGATCGGTTCTTCCTGACAGTTCTAATATTACAGATATCTGTTATTGGATGGGAATTCACGTGAAGTGCCCTGAAGAATCTATAGCTATCCAGGGAAGGTGCTTGGTGTCCTTTACCTAACCATACCTAGTCGATTTGTACTGATTACACCCCCAGAAAAGTCAAAACCAAATCCCATACTGTAAGTTTTTTTTACTGGTCTTTTTTCTGTCATCCAGCAAGCCGAGGGAAAACCCTGTGGGCATATTGGAATAAGATACTGTCCATCCGCGCACCAGACAATTTCTCACATCCACTGAGAATGGCTTCTGTCAAGCTGCAGATGCATCCGTGCCTTTGGACAATGAATTTCGTTTGGATAGATTGAGTTTCCTTTCATTTGTGAACAACTAGAGGGACTCGCGCTTGTCACATTGAATTACACGGCCCTTTGCGCCTTCAGACACAGAATGAGATGATATGCCGTGATTCACTGGCTCCCTGTCTGTCAAATCAAACAGACAAACAAACAGAACAACAGGGAAATTGGAAGCCATAAAAACAATGGAGTGGATCTTTTTTTTACTTAGTTTGTTTCAGGTATAATTTGATGTTGTCTGCGGAGATGTCTTTCTGTATTGTGTGGCTGGGAGGGGCTATTATCCAGAGTGACGTGACCTTCTGGGACAAGGCGGTGACGGGCGAGGGAGCGCGACGCCGTTTATAATTTGTAATTTATCGCCTGTGTCCAAACCTCCTCCCATCAGGCCGTTCACTGAGTAAGGCTCTGAACTGAAAAGAAGGCCAGAGCCCCGCCCTGCCCACCTGGAGGGCGGTTTATCAAAGCATGAAAGTCAAGGTGCCATCCTTACACACTGACTGTGATCTCTCTCCATTCTGCATCCCCATTGGCTGAACTGCTTTGGGCTCTGATTGAGCGCCCAATCCCGATTCTGATTTAAGTACGGTTGTGTCACTGTCAAATTTGAATATCCAAAGCCATATTTAGAGCTCCGTCACACAGTGCTGTCAGGCTTTGCTTATGAAAACCGGGTATAAATATACTCCTTGTTACCGGGAGGAACCACGCTGTATAGAAATAAATTGTTTTGTGGCTTGAAGTCATGTTAATTTTTCAGAGCTGCCTGTGCTGATTACCACTGACTGACAGATGAAAAAGCTCTCTCTCCTCAGTACGCGGGGTTTGACAATGCAGCAAACACAAGCTTGGTAGAAATATGAGGCCGCTTCTTTCAACATACAGTATGTGACTGCTTTGCTTAACGCACCTTCAAATCTGGCCTCAGAGAGAAATTTGAGGACCTTTACCTCAGAAGATCCTCGGATGCAACTGAAGGTCTCCTCCTGTCCAATCAGACTTCAGATCGTGATCACATGATCAGTGCCTTTCATGGCAGTGACAACCTCAGTGAAATGCCTGAGGGGTGAGGCAGAATGCATCACCCTGCATGACAAGAATAAATGGTGGCTCCACCTCCTGACCTGACAAGTGTTGAGCAGACAGCCTCCACTACTCTCCCTCCTCTGGAGGAGAAGAAGCCATGATTTAAACATGTCTCTGCAGTATTGTTTTATTTTCTGTGTGCATTGAGGTTTCTTTTTAGGCAAGCTTTTCTAGGCTCGTTGTTTTGAAGGTTATACGATTGTCTCTGGTGCACTGGGCTTGTTGTCTATACATCTGTGCCCTTCCTGAGCACCCGATGCAGATATTTGTTTTAGAAAACAGCGGTGATGCGGCGGTAAAAGTGCCGACTTTGAGTTCCGAGTATGGCCGGTGAAAATTGGCGGCCACTCCCGGGGTGGGGGGGGTGGGGGGGACTCGGCGGGGAAGAATCGTTGCGCCCAAGTAAGTGGAATCGCAATCAGGAGCTTGAGGAGTCGCGCCCTGAAGAGGACGTGGCGCCCTCCTTCTTACTACTGGCTGACAGGGTTGTGTGGTGACGAATCCTCAAGCGGTTGGTACACGGGGGAATTGAATAGCGTAGGTTACAATTGGCTACCAAACTGCGAGAAAACGGGAAACATCAGAAACAAATTTAAAAATTTTTTTAAAAGAAACAGCACAGTTTGTTCCTTATGGGTTGCAGGTATAGTTTGGGGTGTACCTTTCTAATAAACCAAGGGTCAGTTATTTCTTCTGATGAATCCTGATGTTGTATTGATGCTGCTCCAGTTATAGCCAGTGATTAAAGAATATAGAGACTTCCGTGGAAAATTCACTTGTACCAACCAACTCAGTGCTTGCTAAAACTGGCTTGAACCAGATTTATGAATTTTATGCAGAACCCAATCTCACCAACTGTGCAAACACAAATAATATTTAATAGTTGTTTTCATATAACAACTCAGGGCACATTTTTTTAATAACACCCTTCCAACAGGCGGTGTGGCTGTCCATTTCATTTTCTTTTCACAAAATGTTGAAGTCATGATGGGCTAACCAAATAGATTATTTTTTGATGGACATGTAGAAAATTAAAATGTCTCTTTCCCTATCAATCAGAATAGCGTTCCCGCGGTGGAAGAGCTCAGAAGATGTGAGAGGATATTGCCGCGGGTGGTAAGTGAATAGATACAGATACAATGAAAGCAATGAACCGGAGAGTGTAGGGACCATAGACTGAAGAAAAATACATAAAAAGTGACTGTCACATCACCCATTGACTTTCCATGGGCTTGTGAAAAGCGTTTTGAAACAGCAGAAGTGCGGCCAAGTTGTACTAAATTTGGAGCCAGAGACTGCACAGTAGGAAGCAGGGGGGACCCTTATATGATCGTTAAGTCCGGGTCAGGTCCCGTTCGTCCACTATATGCACGAGATACTAGTGACACACAGTGACTAGGAAGTGTTGTAAACGGTCACAGATTGGTCCACAAAATGTTAAAACAGCATACATATGACGCAATATCTTTAAAAAAAACGACAAATGGGGATACATTAGATAAATAAAAAGCACCTATTGAGATTGTTCTTGTGGGAAAACGTTATTGACTTCGTATTTTGACTGCATTTGTTACAATTGGCTTGCATTGAAAAATTGGCCTGAAAGACCGATACTGGAGCCAACCGTATTGGCGCCAGAGAGCGACGCTCTCAACAAGACCAGGAAGTGAGCTTCAACAGTGAAGGCTGGGCTGCATTCGGATCCAGTTTTACACATTCCCTTCTTTTGCTCACTTCCCTTGAGGGAGCTATTAGCGGCGTGCAGCGAGCAAACTTAACAGGTGCTCTGCAAGGGAGGATCGATGAGAAACAAACAAAAAAACGGAACTGAACCGCCCTCGCAACATATAGGAAGTAAAACACCATCGAGTTGAAACGTGACCGCCCAGTTTTTTTGTGTGGAGCATTGCATTGTGGGATTCCCTTCTTGCTGGAAGCTTGCATTTTATAGCCTTGGTGGAAGGGAGGATAGATGAGGGAGTGAGGGAATGTAATTACTCCCTCCCCTTTCTTAAATTGGAACCGAATCCCACTTGGTGTGGCTGCCATATTTCATCCTGGCATTTTGGGGATTCTCCTTTCGAAGCAAGGGAAGGGAACGACAGGAAGAAAGCATTTTGGATCTGAACGCAGCCCTGGGTCTGTCCCCTTGAGGCACTGGAGTCCGCTCTGTAGACCAGAGCCTCTCTACACCATCAGTGGGGAGGAGAGACCGAAGATACACTCTTCTCATCTCCCTTTCTCTCTTTCTTTCTCCCTCTTTCTTTCTCTCCCCCTCCTCTCTTCCGCTCTCCCTTTCTTCTTCTCTTTCGCTGGCTTTCTCTTCCTCCGTCACTTCTGGAGAAAAATAAATTACATGCTTTAACAATGAACGGGATGCAAACCCGAGTTTTCGAGTTTTGCAATTGCAAAAACATTTAAAATGTATGTCTTACAGATTCCGGCTTTTTACTGTGAACTGAGAAAACTAAAAAAGTTTTCTGGTTTTAGTATCTGAAACGCCCACAAACCGTGAGCAAAAAGCAGTGACGTAGGTTTTGTGAAAAGTCCCAAACCCCGCCCCCTCCCCTGTCTGTATACATTCAGATTGCAACTCCGACAAATTATGCAAAAACATACGTCATATCACGTGGGAAATTGTTTTACCAAGAACTCGCATTTAAACCCTAAAATATACATAGTTCGATCAAATTTGCCTTTTTTTTTGTATGGAACACAATTGAAAAGCTTCAGGATGATATGAAAAGCTAAAAAACATGAAAACTATGCATGTGGGCCTTTAACTTAAAATATGTGTGTTTTTTTAAATAAATTTTTCTAGACTATATATATATGTTAAATCTGAGCGCTCTTTCGCATATGGAAATAGGGGAGTGGAAGTTTTCCCAGCCAATAATTAAATAGCGGGAATCCTCACAGCACGGTAGTGTGGAGACACACGTGCACCAGCCAAATTCACAGCATTATAATTAAACCCAGGGAAAAGGGAAGGCTTGAGCACAAACTTCAGAACTGATGGGTATAAATGTGTCATTCTCACAATTTCATTCAGACTGAATTCATGAAATGACCCGTCAGCAGAAAGCCTATTTTATGGCAATATAGAATCCACTTCTTTCTTTTAACTTATTTTTCTCTCTACTTTTTATCCCTTTGTTATGACCTGTTTTTAAAGCTTTATCCTCCTTGTGGAATTAGCGGTAGTGCTACTCTGATACGACAGCTTTAGCGTCTGTGGTCCTCTCTTGCACTTGCTCATAAGCCAGTGAGCGTTTTAAACAGGACAGGTCTCCCAGTGCTACAGGAGCTCTAGCACCAGTCAGATCAGTGGCGTACGTCTCACTGACTGTAAAAGGCCAGTGCCTCTAGTGGCTGGTGGTGGCTAATACATACAAACAGTGTATGCCCTCCGTGATTGGTGGAGCCCCTCTCTTTCTTTCTTTTTTTGCTAGTAATGTGACATCACATTTGTCTTAGAATGCAGACGCAGTGCTTC
Source organism: Ilyophis sp. 1 JC-2022 (assembly GCA_022702515.1). Classification (NCBI taxonomy): domain Eukaryota; kingdom Metazoa; phylum Chordata; class Actinopteri; order Anguilliformes; family Synaphobranchidae; genus Ilyophis; species Ilyophis sp. 1 JC-2022. The sequence goes on along the minus strand of CM040403.1, from coordinate 9,251,423 downwards.
CCTCTCCCATCTCCCATTGGCCAGAAACTAGGGGTGCTTTCTCATATTGAATGAGGTTCTCTGGCCTGATACCCTGGAGCGCTTCCACAGATTCCAGATAATACGGTTTGCATTCACAACTTGTAAATGTTTTCAAACTCTGTGATGCAAAATTCTATTGCACGCACCACTAATGGTTAATAAGTAACTTCAGAGCCATGGTGGGGAACAACATTGGTACCAGGAATCCTATCCTGGATAGACCTCCGTGACAGGCACCAGTATTCACTTGGGCCAGGGTTCGGTTCCCTTTCACATATGCATTCTGAAACGGATCAAGCCTCTAAACGCTCCAGGAAACGGATCAGAGAGCCATATGTGAAAGCGCCCTAGGAATATTTCCTAATATAGTTAATAATGTAAAACATTTTTATAAGTATAGCAGTTCACTCTGTGTCACTCTTATGATGAGAGCCGTAGTCAGCAGCCAATCCCAGAGTTCCTTTCAATACACGCCTCCTCTCTTCATACCCACATCTCCTCCCATATTCCCTCTCCTGGACCAATGCAATGCCCTCATCTGTTTTATGCACCAATGGCACGCTTTCACCTATCACCTGGGCCAATCACATCCTTCCTTTCACCATCGAGGAAGTAAGAGGGATGCTGTTCATCCTAAACCAGAAACACAGTCTAAATTTGAACTTATATTATTCAGAGGATTACTTTTCATTGGATTTATTGTGCAAAAATAGAGTTTTCTAGGGTATGCTTTTCTCCTGACATTTGTCTGTTCAGATTTAATTTGTTTGTGTTTTTGTGTGTTTTTTCCTATCATATTGCTGTGGTGTCTGCATGTGGGCAGAGCCGTGGAGTTTATGATGATGTCAGAGGGCATAAGCCAGCTTTTTTTTGGTACAGTTTCACGTACAGTTAATGAAGGGATGCATGTTCTCTAATTTACTGAGTTAAGATATACACTACATGGCCAAAAGTATATGGACACCTGCTCATCCAGCATCTCATTCCAAAAATCATGGCCATTAATATGGAGTTGGTCCCCATTTGCTGCACAGCCTCCACTCTCCTGGGAAGGCTCTCCACTAGATGCTGGAACATTGCTGTGTGGATTTGTTTCTATTCAGCCAGAAGAGCATTAGTGAGGTTGAGCACTGATGTGGGGCTATTAGGCCTGGCTCACAGTCGGCTTTCCAACTGATCCCAATGCTGTTTGATGGGGTTGAGGTCAGGGCTCTGCAGGTTCTTCCACACTGATCTCAACAAGCCATTTCTGTATGGACCTCTATTTGTGCACGGGGGCATTGTTTGTGTACTTCAAGGGGTTTGCTCAGATCAGTTCACTTCTGTCAGTTACAGTGTCATGGCTGTGCTACCATGAAATCACCTGAGATTCAAATACAAGCCCTTTGTATTGCCACAGCATTTAGTGCTAAAGTGGGACAAATTGAGCAGATTAGCGGAAGCAGTTGCTGTGGTTAAGCGTTATCTTGTCACAGCAGAGTGGATATTGCTGTTATTGCTGCACTCTATGCTCATTTTTGCAGTGTCAATGCTGAACCCCCCGCCCCCAACCCCCCCGAGAAAAAAAGTGGAGGCCTGTTTTCACCACCTATGCATCTAACAAAGACCCAGGAGTTTGGGGCTCTCAGAGTGTGAAGAGAGAGAGAGAGCCGGACGGAAGACATTGGGGGGGGGGGGGGACATGGCCCCCACCCCCCACCCCATAATTTTCAGCAATAATAAAATAATAAATAATAATGTAATAATGTAGGCGCAGAGCGGACGTCCTCACGCCTCTCAATCTACTCACTCATGCACTTATTTTTTTTTTTTTTTTTTTTTTTTTTTTTTTTTTTTTTTTTTTTTTTTTTTTTTTTTTTTTTATTTTCCTCGAATATTACAATGTCTCCGCGCCCCCCGCGCCCCCCGCAAAAATCTATTAAATCTATTAAAAAAATCCAATGTTCCCTGTATTCCATACGTACTGTATTATTACATGACTATTACCCGCCGCCAGCTTAAATGTGCAGAATCCAGTCGAAACCAGGCTCCCCCGACCCCCCCTCAAACCCCGGAAACCTTGTGTTCTGCTTGACGAACTGATTAATGGTCTCTTCATAAACGAAAGACACTGAAAACCATGTGATTTTGTAGTTCCTGTGAATCCTATTGTGGGAGTGAGAGCAGGACTGTAGAACTACATTAACAGAGGTCACATGAGATGTGAGATATCTGCCGGCTAACGGTAATCGCCTCTCATATGAACAGAGCGGCAAGGAGCGGTTACCTGGAGAGTAGCCTCTCATATGAACAGAGCGGCAAGGAGCGGTTACCTGGAGAGTAGCCTCTCATATGAACAGAGCGGCAAGGAGCGGTTACCTGGAGAGTAGCCTCTCATATGAACAGAGCGGTGAGGTGCAGTTACCTGGAGAGTAGCCTCTCATATGAACAGAGCGTCAAGGAGCGGTTACCTGGAGAGTAGCCTCTCATATGAACAGAGCGGTGAGGAGCAGTTACCTGGAGAGTAGCATACGTTTACATGGCCGTGGGTTTTGCTTGTGCTGCATTTTGAATACAGCTGCGTAACCAAGGTTACAGCTCCACCACACAAGGGACAGTGTGGTTGCGCACTGGAGCCGTTAATTCGAGTGTGTGTGTGTGTGTGTGCTGGGGGTTTAGAGTGTGTGTGTGTGTGTGTGCTGGGGGTTTAGAGTGTGTGTGTGTGTGTGCTGGGGGTTTAGAGTGTGTGTGTGTGTGTGTGTGTGTGCTGGGGGTTTAGAGTGTGTGTGTGTGTGTGTGTGTGTGTGTGTGCTGGGGGTTTAGAGTGTGTGTGTGTGTGTGTGTGTGTGCTGGGGGTTTCAGTGGAGCTGAGGGGGATGGTGGGTTGTGTGTTCAGAGCCATGGCTCAGGGTGAGCGTGGGGACCACCTTCCTCTCCGAAAAGTGGACGGGAATGTGAATTTGCTTTATTGTATAATTTCATTCATTAATTATCGTTATTTTTCTATTTAGAGCCAGTGGAGGCCCCAGAACTCGTTAATGTTTTCATATAATAAGGCCGGAATTGGGCCGACCGTTTGCGAGATATCTGTCACACTGAAGCCTCACCATCAAGGAGCACCCCCTACATACTCATCCCCACATACTCATCCCTACATACTCATCCCTACATACTCATCCCCACATACTCATCCCCACATACTCATCCCTACATACTCATCCACACATACTCATTTCCTACATACTCATCCCCACAGCGTTGCAGTTACAACATCCAAGTCACCCCAGAAAGACGTGTCATCTGGTGACTCCAATGCATCGACACAGCCTGGCAGAGATATTGAGTGATCTGGTGACAGAGAGACTCCAGCCCCACAGTGTGCTTAAGGCTGTCAGCTGTCAGACGGGGTCCGTGGCCGGCACTCAGTGATGTTCCTGGCGAATCACAGAGCAGATCGGAAGCATCGCTACGAGGGGGGGGGTCGGCGGACCTCGCCGGATGACGGACAGGCCAGGGAAGCGGGAGGGGCTCTGGGAACGCCGCGCAGATGACCGGAAAAGAGGATGAGCGGGATACAAGGTGTATCACCGTGGAATACCAATCAGCTGCATTGCTCTGACCTCCGCTTGTAACTGCGCCCGAGCAGGGCGGATCAGACTTAACCTCGCGAACCAGTCGTCAGCTGCAAAGTGGCCATAATTACAGGCTCATTATGCCTCTGCACATTATAAATGCCAAAGCCGCTTGGGGATAATTGGCTGTTACTTAATTTGTCTTCAGATTTTTCTGTGCGTCTTAAGTGGTTTGGGAGTTTTAAATTTAAAGTTTTAAGTTTAAATCTTGCATGGCGCTTCAGTGCTTTTAAAGGAAGAATTATGTATTATTGTGGTCGTCTACACAAAATATAGTTCGATTTTTTTTTTCCGGATGTTATAAATTGAACCTTTAAAATGTTGTCGGATGCTGTCAAACCAGTCTTCTGTTTTGTCATTGTACTACAATTCCCATCAAGCATTTCACCTACATCTCGTATCCATGCCTTGCAATGAGCTGTTGGGACTTGAAGTGCCAGAGTGGCGGTTGTCCTGGCCGGGAGAGCTGGGCTCTTGAGTAATATTTTATTTTTAAAAATAACGACAAATTCAGGACAGCTGAAGCTTTACTGGGTACACAAAATAAATCATGTTGAAACCATGAGTGTCAGAACAGTCAAAAAAACAAAAAAACAAAACAAAATCAGAAATAGCCAGGGGTGTTTAACTGCCAAGCCAAATGCAGCCTGGCATTCATTGAATTATAAAATACAACATATTGGAAAAAAGTGTACTTTTGGGAGGGTTGTGAGCCAGCCTCCGTAGTGATGGCAGACTGCCTGATCATCTGGGACACTGAAGAACAGTTGGGCTTTTCACTGTTCCTAAAAATCTAGATAATCCCTTCCCTTCTGTCGTTTGCCAGTCTTGGCCCGGTCCTGTAAAGGGAACGGCGTTGTCTGGCTGTGAATGGGGACAGCGGAACCTGTAGCATTGCCAGTGTTGACGGGGGGCTTTCTGTAGGCAGGTCCTTGAGGTGGTGAGGTGTGTTAAAGGTGTAAGGCAGGGATATTCAAATTTTGACCTCGACTCCAAATCTGGTCCAGGTTTTCTTTTCTCCCAGGTAATTAACTGAACAATTAGTGCTACCGATTAGCCAGACTGTCTTCACACCTGACTCCCAGGTAAAGGGAGGATGGAAAACCAGCAGTTCTCGGCCGTTAGCGAGATATCTGTCACACTGAAGCCTCACCATCAAGGAGTACCCCCTACATACTCATCCCCACATACCCCACATAGGACCGTGATTTGAATACCAGGGGACTCTAAGGCATGGATACTGCCTTGTGTTTGCACCAGATCCTGCACAGTCCCTTCACAGGTTTCTACCTAAACATGAAGCCCCCCCCCCACACACACACACAGACATACACACACACACACACACACAGACACACACACACACACAGACAGCAGCCACTACCATTGGCTGCCTGTTACCATTCACCAATCAGGACCGGTTTATAACATTCAACATGTGCCTCCTTGGCTTGTCAAATGTCAGATATAGCATTGTGTATTCTCACAAGGTAATACCATGTGGAAAAGGAGCGCCTGCCACACCCACCATCCCGGGCCTTCTGAATCACACACTGATGCAGACTGAGATTAAATGCCAAGCTCTTGATGTTGCTTGTGTGGTGCAGTGCACGTCTCTGTGCATCTTGCATTGCTGCAGAGCTACTGACTGCGTGTGTGCGTGTGTGCGTGTGTGCGTGTGTGTGCGTGTGTGCGTGTGTGTGTGTGTGTGCGTGTGTGTGCGTGTGTGCGTGTGCGCGTGTGCGCGTGTGCGTGTGTGCGTGTATGTGTGTGCGTGTGTGCGTGTTTGTGGTTTCTGTCCTGCGTTTCCAGAAGTGCATTCGCTTGTTGTTGTTGTGTGCTTACTCTGTGCTCTCTCACACACTTGCTGCAGCCTTGCCCTTGTGTGCTTACTCTGTGCTCTCTCACACACTTGCTGCAGCCTTGCCCTTGTGTGCTTACTCTGTGCTCTCTCACACACTTGCTGCAGCCTTGCCCTTGTGTGCTTACTCTGTGCTCTCTCACACACTTGCTGCAGCCTTGCCCTTGTGTGCTTACTCTGTGCTCTCTCACACACTTGCTGCAGCCTTGCCCCTGTGTGCTTACTCTGTGCTCTCTCACACACTTGCTGCAGCCTTGCCCTTGTGTGCTTACTCTGTGCTCTCTCACACACTTGCTGCAGCCTTGCCCTTGTGTGCTTACTCTGTGCTCTCTCACACACTTGCTGCAGCCTTGCCCTTGTGTGCTTACTCTGTGCTCTCTCACACACTTGCTGCAGCCTTGCCCTTGTGTGCATACTCTGTGCTCTGTCACACACTTGCTGTAGCCTTGCCCTTGTGTGCTTACTCTGTGCTCTCTCACACACTTGCTGCAGCCTTGCCCTTGTGTGCATACTCTGTGCTCTCTCACACACTTGCTGCAGCCTTGTCCTTGTGTGCTTACTCTGTGCTCTCTCACACACTTGCTGCAGCCTTGCCCCTGTGTGCATACTCTGTGCTCTCTCACACACTTGCTGCAGCCTTGCCCTTGTGTGCTTACTCTGTGCTCTCTCACACACTTGCTGCAGCCTTGCCCTTAGCCTCTGGGTCCCAGACAGAAGTAAAGCAGGAACTGTAGCAGCTGTGTTTTTCATACTGATCATAAACAGGTCAGTCTGAACCGGGACAGTTTAAAAAAAACAAGACGTCGTTCACAATCATACAACGTGAAGCCAAATTCATTTCAGTGCAGGAAAGCTTACAGCAATCTGGTGCCGCCGCCTTTGAGCGCTGTTGGTCTGTCGTGGAGTCTGTCGTGTCTGTCTGTCTGTCTGTCTGTTTCTGAAGATCCCTGTGCTTCACAGGAAACCGTAGTGGCATCGATGTCAGCGTGACATGTGGAAATCACAGGCAAACGTGGCTTGTAAAAGAGGGGCAGAGAGCCGTAGGAAAGCCCAGGCGCCCGTGGTGGAGGCAGGCCTCTAAGGCATGCCTGTGTCACGGTGTTTCACGTCCAAATCCTGTGTGAACTCTCTCTCTATCTCTCTGAAATTTCAAATACCCTGTAGTAATTACAGGGCTCTCCCAACAGAGCAGAGCTCTGAACACACCCCATCACATAGACACATACCAGCTGCACTGCACTGCGTTCAGGTGTTCAGCAGACACTCTATATCCAGAGAAAGGTACATACAGCTAGATATTTACACAAGCAATTGAGGTTAAATACCTCGCTAAGGGTACAACAGAAGTGCCCAACCCAAGAATCGAATCTGCAACCTCTAAGTTTCAAGTCCATTTTCTTAACCCTGCCTGACTACTATACTGTAATATACCACCCCCCTAGTATACTGTACTATACTGCCCCCCTTACTATACTGTACTATACCGCCCTCTACTATACTGTACTATACCGCCCCCTCCCTATACTGTACTATACTGCCTTCTACTATACTGTACTATACCGCCCCCCTACTATACTGTACTATACCAACCTCCTACTATACTGTACTATACATTCCCATTTCTATACTGTACTATACTGCCTTCTACTATACTGTACTATGCCGCCGCCCCTACTATACTGTACTATACCGCCCCCTACTATACTGTACTATACATCCCCCCACTATACTGTACTACACCACCCCCCACTACACTGTACTATACTGCCCCCCTTACTATACTGTACTATACATCCCCCCACTACACTGTACTATACTGCCCCCCTTACTATACTGTACTATACCGCCCTCTACTATACTGTACTATACCACCCTCTACTATACTGTACTATACCGCCCACTCACTATACTGTACTATACTGCATTCTACTATACTGTACTATACCGCCCCCCTACTATACTGTACTATACCAAACTCCGACTATACTGTACTATACATTCCCCTTTCTATACTGTACTATACTGCCTTCTACTATACTGTACTATGCCGCCACCCCTACAATACTGTACTATACCGCCCCCTACTATACTGTACTAGACATCCCCCCACTATACTGTACTACACCACCCCCCACTATACTGTACTATACTGCCCACCTTACTATACTGTACTATACATCCCCCCACTACACTGTACTATACTGCCCCCCTTACTATACTGTACTATACCGCCCTCTACTATACTGTACTATACCACCCTCTACTATACTGTACTATACCGCCCACTCACTATACTGTACTATACTGCATTCTACTATACTGTACTATACCGCCCCCCTACTATACTGTACTATACCAAACTCCTACTATACTGTACTATACATTCCCCTTTCTATACTGTACTATACTGCCTTCTACTATACTGTACTATGCCGCCACCCCTACAATACTGTACTATACCGCCCCCTACTATACTGTACTATACATCCCCCCACTATACTGTACTACACCACCCCCCACTATACTGTACTATACTGCCCCCCTTACTATACTGTACTATACCGCCCTCTACTATACTGTACTATACCGCCCCCTCACTATACTGTACTATACTGCCTTCTACTATACTGTACTATACCGCCCCCCTACTATACTGTACTATACCAACCTCCTACTATACTGTACTATACATTCCCCTTTCTACACTGTACTATACTGCCTTCTACTATACTGTACTATGCCGTCGCCCCTACTATACTGTACTATACCACCCCCACTATACTGTACTATTGCCATACTACACACACATGGCGCTTGTGGGTATGGCAGTGAGGAGAGGTTGAAGGACACAGCCTCACTCTGAGTTTTCTCCTTTCCACAGCGACGGCCAGCAGACTGGGGGTGAGGGGAACGCACAAGATGCAGAGGAGGAGGAGGAGGAGGAGGAGGAGGAGGAGGGGGCGGGGGCCCGGGGGGGAGAGGGGCAGAAAGCCAGCCTGCACCACACCGCCTCGCCCATAAGAGCACAGAGGAGCGAGGGGCCCGGAGCCTGCTCATACACCTCCACCTCCGACTACGAGCTCTCGCTCGACCTCAAAAACAAGCAGGTAGGGGGACGCTGCCGAGAACCACACACCCAGTCCTAAACCACCAGGGGGTGTGCAGCCGTCCTGCCTGTTTGAGGGGGAAAATTAAAGATTAAAGATGGCGATAAGGCTGTTGATGCTTCACCACTGGTGCAGATTGGTGCTGGGAGAGGGCAGAGGTCAGTGTTTGTGTGTACTGGCCCCATTCTGGCTCTTCTACAGGCTCATTCTGGAGGTACCACCCTAACCAAGGCATGGTGGGCCGGCCTTTCAGGGTGCTCCTTTGATAATTAGGCCCATTAATCCTGCGTACCTTCCCCTTAGAGTCGCTGAAAAGGGCAGGCGTAGTTGTAGACAGAGTTGGCATGGGCTCGCTGGCAGGTTTTTTTAAACAGGTTGTCCTTTTGGGTGTTGTGTTAGGACCCACCTGTGTCGGGCAGGAGGGAGAAGGGGGGGTTGGGGGGGCTTTTGAAAGAGCAGCGTTTCTCCTCCTCCAATGCGTCGTGTCTCTCCACTCTTTCTGTTTCTCTCTCTCTCTCCCTCTCCCTGAATCTCTCTTTCTCTCTCTCTCTCTTGCTCTCTCTCTCTTTCTCTCTCTCTCTCTCTCTCTCTCCCTGAATCTCTCTTTCTCTTTCTCTCTCTCTCTCGCTCTCTCTCTCTGTCTCTCTCTCTCTCGCTCTCTCTCTCTCTCTCTCTCTCTCTCTCTCTCTCTCTCTCTCTCTCTCTCTCTCTCTCTCTCTCGCTCTCTCTCTCTGTCTCTCTCTCTCTCTCTCTGTCTCTCGCTCTCGGTCTCTCTCTTTCTCTCTCTCTCTCCCGGGGAGTCCAGCTGATGCAGCATTAGTTTTGCAGATGGAAGAGAACCCCCCCCCCCCATTACTACAGTGGAACACCAGGCAGGATTCTCACAGGTTTACTCATACAGAAATATCTGCAAGATGCTACACATGCAGCCCGTCTGCTGGAGCTTGCCTCCAATCTGTGGGGGAAGCCCAGGGACATTTTCTAAAGCCAAAGCAGTGTGACCCACTTAGGGTGGTCGGGGGGGGTGTGATCGGATTGTGGACCGGGGGGGGGGGGGGGGGGCGGTGTAGGATGGCAGGAGAGGAGAGGATCTGTCCACGTGCCAGGGACCCAGTTTTAGAGATTCCATGAAGCAGCACGGCTGGTCTGTCCGGCCTGCATCCCGCAAGACCCGTTTACGTGTTGCCATGGAGCCCGATCGGGGGAATGCTAACATTTGCGTGTACAGAACAAGCCTGTGCTGTGATTCTGGTGGATAGCTCTGTGCTTTCCTGTGCTGTTGATTCTGGTGGATAGCTGTGTGCTTTCCTGTGCTGTGATTGTGGTGGATAGATGTGTGCTTTCCTGTGCTGTGATTTAGGTGGATAGCTGTGTGCTTTCCTGTGTTGTGATTGTGGTGGATAGCTGTGTGCTTTCCTGTGCTGTGATTGTGGTGGATAGCTGTGTGCTTTGCTGTGCTGTGATTTAGGTGGATAGCTGTGTGCTTTCCTGTGCTGTGATTGTGGTGGATAGCTGTGTGCTTTCCTGTGCGGTGATTGTGGTGGATAGCTGTGTGCTTTCCTGTGCTGTGATTGTGGTGGATAGCTGTGTGCTTTCCTGTGCTGTGATTGTGGTGGATAGCTGTGTGCTTTTCTATGCTGTTGATTCTGGTGGATAGCTGTGTGCTTTCCTGTGCTGTGATTGTGGTGGATAGCTGTGTGCTTTTCTATGCTGTTGATTCTGGTGGATAGCTGTGTGCTTTGCTGTGCTGTGATTGTGGTGGATAGCTGTGTGCTTTGCTGTGCTGTGATTGTGGTGGATAGCTGTGTGCTTTCCTGTGCTGTGATTGTGGTGGATAGCTGTGTGCTTTGCTGTGCTGTGATTGTGGTGGATAGCTGTGTGCTTTCCTGTGCTGTGATTGTGGTGGATAGCTGTGTGCTTTGCTGTGCTGTTGATTCTGGTGGATAGCTGTGTGCTTTTCTATGTTGTTGATTCTGGTGGATAGCTGTGTGCTTTGCTGTGCTGTGATTGTGGTGGATAGATGTGTGCTATCCTGTGCTGTTGATTGTGGTGGATAGCTGTGTGCTTTCCTGTGCTGTGATTGTGGTGGATAGATGTGTGCTTTGCTGTGCTGTGATTGTGGTGGATAGCTGTGTGCTTTGCTGTTCTGTGATTGTGGTGGATAGCTGTGTGCTTTCCTGTGCTGTGATTGTGGTGGATAGCTGTGTGCTTTCCTGTGCTGTGATTGTGGTGGATAGCTGTGTGCTTTGCTGTGCTGTGATTGTGGTGGATAGCTGTGTGCTTTCCTGTGCTGTGATTGTGGTGGATAGCTGTGTGCTTTGCTGTGCTGTGATTGTGGTGGATAGCTGTGTGCTTTGCTGTGCTGTGATTGTGGTGGATAGCTGTGTGCTTTCCTGTGCTGTGATTGTGGTGGATAGCTGTGTGCTTTCCTGTGCTGTGATTGTGGTGGATAGCTGTGTGCTTTCCTGTGCTGTGATTGTGGTGGATAGCTGTGTGCTTTCCTGTGCTGTGATTGTGGTGGATAGCTGTGTGCTTTGCTGTGCTGTTGATTCTGGTGGATAGCTGTGTGCTTTTCTATGCTGTTGATTCTGGTGGATAGCTGTGTGCTTTGCTGTGCTGTGATTGTGGTGGATAGCTGTGTGCTTTCCTGTGCTGTGATTGTGGTGGATAGCTGTGTGCTTTGCTGTGCTGTGATTGTGGTGGATAGCTGTGTGCTTTGCTGTCCTGTTGATTCCTCAGTAATAGGGGGACAGAAAGAGAGCAGACAGTAGCTGGCTGTCTGTTAGTATTGTTAGTATAGTACTGTCCAATCAGCACATGCGCAGTCGTGACATCATGACACAATTTTGAAGGTTATTTGTTCCCATTACAGGGCATTGAATATATTGTAAAACCCAGTGGAGAGAAAAGTCCCTTTGTAACCCGGAACAGGATCTCATCCTCGTCAGCAGTCAAACAGTGGCACAGCCCGGAGCCGAGCCTGCAGCCTCCAGGCTGGCAGTACTTGTTCTTGGTACTGGAGAACAGCAGCCTACATTTAGGGCTTGATTTACTAAGACCTTTAGCGCGTGCAAAACCATTTAGCACAGGCAAAACTAATAACATGATCAATGAGTAGGTCATTGTATTTGTTTTGCACCAATCATTGGTTGTGTTAGTTTTGCGTGTGCTAAAAGGTTAGCAAAAAATGTGTTTTGCATGTGTGAAACCCCCGCAAAAGGTCTTAGTAAATCAGGCCCTTACTGGGCTACACTTAGGCAAAGATTGCCTGCATGGAGTGGGACACAAATCTCCCCTGGAAGACAGAGCCGGGAAACCTGTGACAGCAAAAACAGGAGGCTTCCTGTTGGTGGATCTCCAAGAGCACGGCCTTCGGATGATGTGATCGAAATGGACATGTAATTTCAGAGCAGATGATGAGAAAAGATTTTTAACTTTCACCTCGATGTGATGGGGCTCCTCCATCTAATGGGATTCCATTACCCCTGTAATTACCTAAAGGAGGGGATGAAGGTCATTCGTTCAGGAATGATGGAATGGGATGTTGATGAAAATCGTACGTATGTTGAGTCGGTGAAAAACTGCACTGTTTTTTACGACATTGTAGTCATAGATGGCGGTTCAGATAGATTCAGATCCTTGGCATTGGACGTCATCGGACATTTCTTACTCCTCATTTCCATTGTATCAAACATTATTTATGGCGGGACGCACCTGTACATTCCTCCGCATCAGCACTGCCCGGCACTTTCCCCCCCACCAGATCCATCGCATTGATCTTCCGTCCATTACGGCCCCCAAGGACATGATGTTCCATTGCGCTTAAACAGGTGACCGGCGGACTGAGTTATCAGCTCTGTCACTCCGCTAGATTGGAGGGAGAGAGATCAACAGCCCGTTTATTCTCAGCGTCTGGCGGTTTTCATGCGCTGCGTTTGGTGCAGAAGGGAGTGAAAAGTGGCACATTTCAGCGGAGGTGTGCATTAACGCCGTACTCCTAGAGCAGGGCCTTTTGACCTTTCTTAATCCCGGGACCCCCACCCATGGTGGGGCTCAAATGGTTTTATCTGTCCAAGGTACCAGCGGGCCATGGACCCCCTCTGGCTCTTTTAAGGACCCCCTATAGGGGTAGACTGAATCTCTCGGTTCAGACTCGGTTCAGAAATGTAAGAGCCTGATTGTAGAGGTTGGCCCCGCTGCTCCTGCTGAGGAATGTTCGACTGCGTTTATTTTCAGAATAGTCCACCGTTCCTGTTAAGAGTGTCCCAGAGACTTCTGTGTCTGTGGTTCATGTGGGAATCTTCATTTCCTTTGACTCAAATTGCCCTTAGACTTTGGCTGAGAAAGTACCTTCTCAGAACTTATTAATCAAACTGCATTTGTCCCAGAAAAGATTTATTGTGATTTTAGTTTCACAGTATTCTCGTTGCGACAGATCCCTATGATTACTACTTCTTATTTCGCAAGAGCACATTTGCTGTGTTTTTAAAAAGCCAAAGCTTGAGTTTCTAGAAATTTCTCACTTATAGGAAAAACTGTACCACTGCTTACGCTTAATCTCCAGGTGTAGAAGAAGTCTTAGTTTGCCCCATCATAAACTTATGCAGTTAATAATTCACAGAAAGGGATTTAGTTGTTTTCTTTAAAGACAGCCATTTTTTAAAAATGCATTCTTTGTTCACTAAACATGGCACTTTGGGATATAATATCAGAGTAGCATTTTGAGAAATTCAGGAAATGTATTACAGACGTGTTTGAAAGAGAGAACATGGCAGCGCGCCCTTGGAGACCGGGCGTTCTGTGGGATGAATGCCGACAGCAGCATGCAGGAGAGAACGCGCGTTCTGTGGGATGAATGCCGACAGCAGCATGCAGGAGAGACCGCGCGTTCTGTGGGATGAATGCCGACAGCAGCATGCAGGAGAGACCGCGCGTTCTGTGGGATGAATGCCGACAGCAGCATGCAGGAGAGACCGCGCGTTCTGTGGGATGAATGCCGACAGCAGCATGCAGGAGAGACCGGGCGTTCTGTGGGATGAATGCCGACAGCAGCATGCAGGAGAGACCGCGCGTTCTGTGGGATGAATGCCGACAGCAGCATGCAGGAGAGACCGCACGTTCTGTGGGATGAATGCCGACAGCAGCATGCAGGAGAGACCGCGCGTTCTGTGGGATGAATGCCGACAGCAGCATGCAGGAGAGACCGCGCGTTCTGTGGGATGAATGCCGACAGCAGCATGCAGGAGAGACCGCGCGTTCTGTGGGATGAATGCCGACAGCAGCATGCAGGAGAGACCGCGCGTTCTGTCGGATGAATGCCGACAGCAGCATGCAGGAGAGACCGCGCGTTCTGTGGGATGAATGCCGACAGCAGCATGCAGGAGAGACCGGGCGTTCTGTGGGATGAATGCCGACAGCAGCATGCAGGAGAGACCGCGCGTTCTGTGGGATGAATGCCGACAGCAGCGTGCAGGAGAGACCGCGCGTTCTGTGGGATGAATGCCGACAGCAGCATGCAGGAGAGACCGGGCGTTCTGTGGGATGAATGCCGACGGCAGCATGCAGGAGAGACCGCGCGTTCTGTGGGATGAATGCCGACAGCAGCATGCAGGAGCCGAGGCGTCGTCGCGCACAAAACTCAATCTGATAACCTCGTAAAAAGAAATCTTAAGAAATCCATAAACAGGCTCTGACCTTTGGTACACACGCCTTTTTCATTCTCCACCCATTGACTGTTCCCCACAAAGAACTCTCTGCCCTCTTTGGTTTCATCTGATATATTTGTGAATGTTGCACTGGGTAGATGAGGGCACACTAAGGACCGTTCTAGTTCTCCAAGAGAGATGCGAGAGGAGATCATAGACGGGCCTAGGAGTCTTTGACAGACAGACAGCTGGGACTCCTGCTCTTTCTTCTTGACTCTTTTCTGCGTTGTCCGTGCCTCTCCCTCCGCCCTGTACAGACCATGATGTCGCCCCCACGTCGGAAAAAGGACGTGATACCTGCCGTTTCTTTTTTACGCGGCAGCGACAGTGGTGCCGTTTGCAAACGTGCGCTTCTCCTGGGCGGGTGAGGCTGAGTGTGAGTGTGACTGTCAGACTCTTGCTTGCCACGCTGTTCACAGACCAGCGTCACTGGCATTCTACCGCAGGGCCCGCCTCCTCCAGTGTGTCAGTGCGTCAGTGCGTCACTCTCTCTCTCTCTCTCTCTCACTCTCTCTCACACACACTCACTGTCTCTCTTTCTCTCTCTCGCTCTCTCTCACTCTCTCTCACACACTCACTGTCTCTCTATCTCTCTCTCTTTCTCATTCTCTCACACACACACTCACTGTCTCGCTCTCTCTCTCTCTCTCTCTCTCACACACACACTCTCACTGTCTCTCTCTCTCTCTGACTCACTCACTCTCACTGCCTCTCTCTCTCTCTCTCGCTCACTGTCTATCTCTCTTTCTCTCACACACTCTCTCTCTCTCTCTCTGTTTAAATTGATGGCAGAGGGTGTACATGGACAGGGATACATGTCCAGAGAGAACAATGACTGGGCCTAATTGTATCATTCTTACACCCACCATGGGCAACGCCGAATTGATTACTCCTGATGGGCTGGGGTAATTGTGGCTAAATTACCTTTATTATTTTGATTAGAGGCAACCTTTGCGATAACCTGTGGTAAATGCTGTTCCAATTCTGTTCATCGTATGCGTAAGACACTTTGTAATTATTCCTTAGATTTAGATTAAGATGAATCATTCACTGGGTAGAGAATGGGATTCAGATCACTTCTATTATAGGATGTCCACACTGAAGACTGGTGCAGGAAAGCAGGGTATGAATGATGAGTATGCAAGGTATGGTTTGATGAGAGCACTCTCCTTCTTAATGCTAATGAAATAAGGCTTTCATAGACCACAGCTAACACCATTCTCCTTTAATATCCACAGAGCGCCTAACGCCATTCTCCTTTAATATCCACAGAGCGCCTAACGCCATTCTCTTGGCCGTTTAAATTAAATGTAAATTACCCAGATAAGCACCTTTCAGAGTGCTTTTAAACAAGTGTTTTTTTAAATATATAAAAAGTACTTCTTTTCATTTTCGAACTTCAGTTGACAATGGCAGGAGCTACATCACGCTTCGACCGACCACTTATCACAAATTAGCGACCCAGCAGCACAGTTTGGGTGCTTATCGGTGCTTTTGTCAACCTCATTTACTAGAGAGACCTGGTGTTATTCGGCCCAAATTCCCACAGGGACTTTCTGTGTCCTTGAGTGATGAAAAGGTGCACTTTTCTTTTTTCAACTTTCCCACTGATTCTTCAGTCTCTATGGCTGCTGTTGGGGAGGTCTACACAGTTGTAAAAGTTCCCAGAATGCAGTGCTGATTACGTCACAGATGGTAAATGCTACACTGAAAGCCTGTGAATGTTTTATCTTTTTTCCTGAAAAGAATTACAGTGCATAATTTAGACAGTTGATTTTTTTTTGCTTTTGATTGAATGACAGATTATTTTTTGAACATATCAAGCCATATTTTTGCTATCAAATGAGGCCATAATTTTAAAGACATTTTATTTCAGGGAATACATATTGTATTGGAAGCATACGGTATTGGAAGCTCAATAAATCCAATACCTTCCAAAAAGATTTACACTTTTATACTTATTGTTCATTCCCGCTATGCTTCAAATCAGTTTTTTTGTAAATATCAAATCTTATTTAAACTTGTTTAAAATCCTAAATTGCCAGGGGTAGACTGAATCAGTGAAGAGTGAAATAATTGGGAAGGATCTAATAATTTGATACGTCTGAAAGCGCAGCCTAGATGGCCATTTCATGTTCATTCTAGTGTGGTTATACGGTATATTTGCTCATTATTTTACCCGAGTATGATGCATGCATATTTATAAGTATGAAGAGCTAAAGATGAACATTATGTTTACACCTGAACACACACTTCTCCTCAGGGCTGCTGGAAATCAGAGAAGGCATGAAGTCTTTATGACTGTGCTGGCTGGCACACAGCTTTTATACCACTTACATCTCACACCTCGACACCATGACATTGCACCCCAGGATGTGTATTTTAATGTAGTTTCTACTATTGAATAATAACACATATGAAGCTTAAATAAGCCAATCAAATTTAGTCTCTAAAAGCGAGGCTGCTTTGTGGTACGTCCCAGATTTCTTAGTTACCTCGTTATTACAAACGTGCGCCGTCGGGCGTTTAGATAGACGTTAATGAACCACAGCAGCGAGTTACGGGGTACGCTGTTTAGATAGATGTTAATGAACCACAGCAGTGAGTTAGGGGGTACGCTGTTTAGATAGACGTTAATGAACCACAGCAGCGAGTTACGGGGTACGCTGTTTAGATAGATGTTAATGAACCACAGCAGTGAGTTAGGGGGTACGCTGTTTAGATAGACGTTAATGAACTGCAGCAGTGAGTTACGGGGTACGCTGTTTAGATGGACGTTAATGAACCACAGCAGTGACTTAGGGGGTACGCTGTTTAGATAGATGTTAATGAACTGCAGCAGTGAGTTAGGGGGTACGCTGTTTAGATGGACGTTAATGAACCACAGCAGTGAGTTAGGGGGTACGCTGTTTAGATAGACGTTAATGAACCACAGCAGTGAGTTAGGGGGTACGCTGTTTAGATAGACGTTAATGAATCGCAGCAGTGAGTTAGGCGGTACGCTGTTTAGATGGACGTTAATGAATCACAGCAGTGACTTACGGGGTACGCTGTTTAAATGGACGTTAATGAACCACAGCAGTGAGTTAGGGGGTATGATGTTTAGATAGATGTTAATCAACCACAGCAGTGAGTTAGAGGATACGCTGTTTAGGTGGACGTTAATGAACTGCAGCAGTGAGTTAGGGGGTACGCTGTTTAGATAGATGTTAATGAACCACAGCAGTGAGTTAGGGGGTACGATGTTTAGATAGATGTTAATGAACCACAGCAGTGAGTTAGGGGGTATGATGTTTAGATAGATGTTAATCAACCACAGCAGTGAGTTACGGGGTACGCTGTTTAAATGGACATTAATGAACCACAGCAGTGAGTTAGGGGGTATGATGTTTAGATAGATGTTAATGAACCACAGCAGTGAGTTACGGGGTACGCTGTTTAAATGGACATTAATGAACCACAGCAGTGAGTTAGGGGGTACGCTGTTTAGATGGATGTTAATGAACCACAGCAGTGAGTTAGGGGGTACGCTGTTTAGATGGATGTTAATGAACCACAGCAGTGAGTTAGAAGCTGTGTAGAATTGATGAAGCTGACATGGAATCACAAAGACTAGGTTGCAGGATCAGTTGTATTTGAGTGTATTCTGGGCCCGATCCTGATTTCAGATACACGTGCAGAACTCCACCTTCCACACAAGTTTCCCCCTTACGTGCATCCCCACACACAAGTTTGGTTTGGGCTCAGCGTGACCAATTTGGGACACAATAACCCAGTCCTCGGGGGCAGGGTGTGCATAAGTGAGTGTGAATAGTGTAGTTAATGACAGTACCGCCGGGGATTCAGATTCAGGGCGACATGCTGCCAAAGTGTTCTCATTGAGAGAGGGAAAGCCTGTGTATAATTTGTGGGCATTAATCACCCATGTTTTCTCATTCTGGCACATGCTGGCACACAACGCCTTGAATCAGACCTCATTAAGCATGCATGGTTTTGACGCTCCGCTTATCTTCGGCTCACAGAAGATAATGCACTGGCCAAGATGCTCTAGTCAGGGTTGAGGAGTGATTTTTAAAAAATATTCTTCAACTGCCAGTTGGAGAGCAGGCGTGGTCCGCATTTCTTTTTAAAAAGCTTATTATATGTTGCACACCTATTTGAGGAGTACATTGTTAAACTGATCTCTTGCTTTTTATTGCTCATTTCTGTGCCGTTGATATTTACATTCACATCTGGGTTGAGACATTGAGACATTCCTGTCATTGTAATGTTATTGATCTATAAAGGCTGTAAGCTCAGGGATGTGTCATGTTGAGCTGATTTTGAGCAGTAACTGAGAGAATGTGACGGCTCGATGTTGACTCTGTCAGTGGGGAAGCCGTTCTGATGTTTTCCAGAGTCACTTGCAAGATAAGGACCAAGATCTCTACTCATCTCTCAAGTTTTGTTTATAATAATAATAATACTAATGATAATATTTTTATTTATATAGCACTTATCAAGCATACAGCGCAAAGTGATTTACAAAACAGGAGGACAGTTAAAAGAACAATAAATAAAGACATTAAGAGGCGGATGGAAAAATGGCACCACTTCAAATTCTGTCTAAATGCAGTGTAGCTACTTTGAGTCAGAAATATGAGCTAATGTTTTTCTTTTTCACTTTAATGTACGTTTTTATGTCACCGTTCTCCAAACGCTGGGTATTTATCTTCCATACTCCACAGGGCTGCAGAGAGAGCAGAATGAAATGTAATAATTGTAATGCGTCAGCTTTTGAACTAGGCTTAGTTTCTTCTGTGGCACACTGAGACATTTCAGAACAGGTTGCCCGCTCATATTTAGCCGAGTCCTCAGCGCCTTCATTTACATTACAGCTATTATTTAAAATAAAACCCGTGTCCACAGCCTACACAGTATCCCATACAGCTGGAGGAGGTCAGGTTTAGCACAATGCTCAAGTGGACAATGGCACTGTCCAACCTGGGACTCGAACTTACAACCTTAAGGTCAACGGACCAGTTCCCTAACCATTATGCCCCACTGCCACATGGGTAGGGGCTGCCGCAGTGCTTCCTGTGTAAAGCAAAGGTCACATGAGGTCAGAGCAAATTCCATACAGCATCCCCAAGTAATGCTGACTAAAGCTGGTACGCAGAGACAATGTATTGTATTCTCTTCAAAGAAGAACAAACGAGACCCTGAACCAAATTTGTCACTCGATGGACCACGCCCTTTTTGTGTGTAGTCCCTACGCATTATAGAGGGCAATCGGTCCTGTGCTGTTTTTACAAAATTCAATACACCTCTTCTAGTTGAGCAGTCGAGTAAGTTGAGGACACACCATGAAGCCTGATATTGAATCACCACCCCCAGACACCCTTTATGTATGTGCTTTTTTACTGATATCTAACCCAGCTTGTGTAAATGGGCCTTTGACTGTATCCACTACTGTATGATCTTGATTTAATTCAGCCTCCCGCCCTGTTTCTTTCTTCTGTCTTTTGCACAGATCGAAATGTTAGAGCACAAGTACGGGGGTCACCTGATCTCGCGCCGTGCCGCCTGCAAAATCCAGACAGCCTTCCGTCAGTACCAGCTCGGCAAGAACTTTGAGAAGATCCGCAACTCACTGCTGGAGAGCCGGCTCCCACACCGCGTCTCCCTGCGCAAGGTGCGCGTCCAGAACACCGAGGGCTTCTCCGCCGAGAAGGTCCTGACGGAAGGCTACAATTTTGCGGGCATCCCCCTGGTGCGCTCCCCGTCCCTGCCCGCCACCATGGGCAACCTGACCGACCTGGAGGACTCCTTCAACGAGCAGGTGCAGTCGCTGGCTAAGTCCATCGACGACGCCCTCAGCAGCTGGAGCCTGAAGACCATGTGCTCCCTGCAGGAGGGCGGCACTTACCAGTTCACCGAGACCTTCAGCGCGGGGTCCCCCGGGACCGCGGGGGGCGCTGTGGAGCCGGGGATGGATCCTGCCGCCCTGCAGGCGGCCAGCCAGGAGGACATAGCCGACGGTCTCTCGCACAGCGCCAGCAAGCTGATGATGGCCTTCCGCGACGTGACGGTGCAGATCGACAACCACAACTTCCACGTGTCCTCCTCCGTCATGGAGTCCACCTCCGTCTCCGTCGGCAACTGCCTCCAGCAGGACGGCCCCGGCGACGAGCCCAAAGAGCCAAAAGAGCCAAAAGAGCCCCCCCAAGAGGAGCAGGATGTCCCCCAAGAGGAGGGCCCCCCGGATCTCGTGGAAAGTGACGATGATTTCCCAGCCCCCCCGCCCAGCGAGGAGGACCTGGCCCTGGATAAGCTGGAGCCCCCGGAGTTGGAGCCAGAAGGGGAGGCGGAGCCAGAGGTGGAAGCGGAGCCCGGGCAGGAGGTGCTGGAGGCCAAGCGCAGCGAGTCGGACACGCCCGACAACAGCTCGGAGCAGATGAGCAGCAGCAGCACCTCCACCTCGGCCAAGTCGGCCTCCGAGGCGTCGTCTAAAGAGGCCCTGCAGGCCATGATCCTGAGCCTGCCCCGCTACCACTGCGAGAACCCGGCCAGCTGCAAGTCCCCCACCCTCTCCACCGATGTCATACGCAAGCGCCTCTACAGGATCGGCCTCAACCTCTTCAACGTGTGAGTACCCCCGTGCTGTCAGCCCCTTTGAACCCGTGTGCCTCCACACATACACTGCACACACACTCAGGCATGGCCAGTATAAAATAAGCTATTTTAAATTCCTCCTGCATTTATTTACAGTTGCTGCGCTTTTTTCATTGAAATTCAGTTATGCCTCTTTTTCTCTATTCCAGGAGCCGAATACGTTTAGAGATAAGAGTGCTGAGGACATGTAAGACAGGGGCATGATGGGAAGTCTGTCCCCATGGGAACAGATTCAGAAAGAAATAGTACACTTACTTCACACAATATATGCAACTCTCTCTGTCTCTGTCTCTGTCGGTGTGTGTGTGTGTCTCTCTCTCAGTCTGTCTCTCTCTCTCTCTCTCTCTCTCTCTCTCTCTCTCTCTCTCTCTCTTAAGCTTATTTTGTTATTGTGTACCTGTGCTATTGGCAAGCCACAACCATAGATACATCTATCAAACAAAGCACTGGACTGGCATAGATTTGTGCATCTACTTCATTGGTGCATTTGCGTGCATTGTGCATTGTGCAATTGCCTTACCTCAGTCTCTCCACAGAACCGAAGGTAAAGTGCTTCCAGGTCACGGCTTAACCTGCCAGCTGGAATCTAGGCCTGGAGAGAGCTCGGGATGGGTTTTGGGCAAGGTCTCAAAAGCCATTCTGTTGAAAGCAAAGGTTATAATTAAATCTGTCTGAGCCATTATGGCTGAAAACTCTGTGGTAGAATCTGGTTGTCAGAAGATAGAGAGCTAATTGCAAGGGACCCTTTATTTAATGGAGCCCAGACACAAAATAAAAGAGAAGGTTTTGTGAGCCATTAATGAGATTGTCATTGTGTTGGACATATGTGTGTACATGATTCAATGGCCATCTTTCAGCTTAGACTCGGGTGCTGGAAGAGCCGTGCTTAGACTCACATTGCATTACATTACATTACATTACTGGCTTACGGAGACTTGCATGGGCTCTGGGGTTGAACCTATGTGTCCTTGAAGTGTCCAACTCAGCTGCATGAGTGGACATGAGGGATGCTTTCAAAGCATGTTCCTCCGTCTCATTCAAGACAGACTGAGGTCAGCGACTGGCCAACGGAAAATGACGTTTTTTCTCTCTCCATCCATTCCCATAGCATGGCGAAACAGGTCTCAAAAGTGCACTTTTAGCACATAAACGAATGTAAACAATGCGGATTATGCCCGGTTTCAAACATTCGGTCCCGGATGTTGTGATTTTGTATATATTTTGTATATGATTTATATAAAAATAAAAAAGTTCTTGGTGAATCTTGGAGGTTGGAGATGGGCTTCCTTTATGGAATGACCAGTACAGTACAAGTCGGGGCATTTGGGAGTGTGCATGACTGCATACTGCAGTGGGGATCATTAGCAGAATAGATTAACCTTGTTCTCCTCACAGTGGCTGTGGGATGATTCAATTAAAATCCTGCTGTGTGTGATTTTACTGCCACAGGGAGCAGTGACCCGCAAAAGCTTCTGAAAGCAAATAGAGCATGTGTGTGTGTGTGTATGTGCATGTGTGCATGTGTGTGTATGTACGTGTGTGCGTGTGTCCGTGTGTGTGTGTGTGCGTATGTGTGTGTGTATGTGTGTGCGTGTGTGTGTATGTGTGTGTGTGTCTGTGCGTGTGTGTGCGTGTGTGTGTATGTCCGTGTGTGCATGTGTGTGTATGTGCATGTGTGTGTATGTGCGTGTGTGCATGTGTGTGTGTGTGCGTGTGTGTGTATGTGTGTGTGTGTGTGTGTGTTTCCTCCAGGGAGGGAGAGGAAAGATAATAATAACGCAGTAAGCAGGAAAGGGTTTGCACACTTACAGACATTTTAGAATATCTGAAATGAGCTGCCGCAGAAAACGGACCCACCTCAGTTCCCGTGGGACAGCAGCATCACTGACTCCTACTTTGAGAGATGCTGTGGTTTGTGAGTTTTTACTGTTACATGGGTACACGTTTGCCTACAGTATGGGCACTGCAGTTTGCCTTCAAGTCCAGCATCTCTATGGTATATAAGAGCGTTCTCTGTGAAACAACTTTACCATCTCTATGGTATATAAGAACGTTCTCTGTGAAACGGGTACACACCATCTCTATGGTATATAAGAGTGTTTTCTGTGAAACAACTCCACCATCTTTATGGTATATAAGAGCGTTCTTTGTGAAACGGGCACACACCATCTCTATGGTATATAAGAGCGTTCTCTGTGAAACAGGCACACACCATTTCTATGGTATATAAGAGCGTTCTCTGTGAAACAACTTTACCATCTCTATGGTATATAAGAGCGTTCTCTGTGAAACAGGCACACACCATCTCTATGGTATATAAGAGCGTTCTCTGTGAAACGGGGACACACCATCTCTATGGTATATAAGAGCGTTCTCTGTGAAACGGGCACACACCATCTCTATGGTATATAAGAGCGTTCTCTGTGAAACGGGCACACACCATCTCTATGGTATATAAGAGCGTTCTTTGTGAAACGGGCACACACCATCTCTATGGTATATAAGAGCGTTCTCTGTGAAACAGGCACACACCATTTCTATGGTATATAAGAGCGTTCTCTGTGAAACAACTTTACCATCTCTATGGCATATAAGAGCGTTCTCTGTGAAACGGGCACACACCATCTCTATGGTATATAAGAGCGTTCTTTGTGAAACGGGCACACACCATCTCTATGGTATATAAGAGCTTTCCCTGTGAAACAACACCACCATCTCTATGGTATATAAGAGCGTTCTCTGTGAAACAGGCACACACCATCTCTATGGTATATAAGAGCGTTCTCTGTGAAACAGGCACACACCATCTCTATGGTATATAAGAGCGTTCTCTGTGAAACGGGCACACACCATCTCTATGGTATATAAGAGCGTTCTCTGTGAAACGGGCACACACCATCTCTATGGTATATAAGAGCGTTCTCTGTGAAACGGGCACACACCATCTCTATGGTATATAAGAGCGTTCTCTGTGAAACGGGCACACACCATCTCTATGGTATATAAGAGCGTTCTCTGTGAAACGGGCACACACCATCTCTATGGTATATAAGAGCGTTCTCTGTGAAACGGGCACACACCATCTCTATGGTATATAAGAGCTTTGCTTAGGGGGACACGCAGTGCAGGAGGACTGCAGTAAAGCATATTCACCCGTGTAGTGCCGCAGAGCTGCTCTCTGGGAGCCGTAAATCACGGCCATAAATCGCCCGAGAGGCAGCGGAGGAGGAAGACGTTTGACCTCAGTGGCTCCTGGGGGTCTCTCCTGCCGCCGGTAAAGATCACACGCTGCCTTCGCATTTAATTACCTCACCGCTGGAAAAATTTACACACCCGCAAAGAAAACAATGAATCCATCAGTGTATATATCTGACGCTGGTCCTACCCCGGCTCTCTGCCTCTCAGAACCGTACAGTGAGTAACGGGCTGTAGGGCAACACTAGTGGAGGTATTCAGTAACGCATTTCTGAACACTCCTCAGACCGCGACATCTCTTTTTAATGTTCACGCCAGCATCGTGCGGCATCCGCCTGTGATTTATGCAACCCTCGAACATACCCAGGACCCAGGACCGGGAACAGTGAGACCCACAGCTGCATGGCGCAGAGAGTTGGACATGATCCAGGGGTCTGTCTGTACAAGTCTCTAGCTCTGCTGAGCTTTTAAAAACCGGGTCTACAGCAGTAAGACGTAACGGAGGAAGCCAGATGAACGTGACATATCGCTCGAAACAAAAGCCTCATTCGTTAAAATATACAAACAAAGAAACAAAAGTACAAATCTTGGTTATGACTGAGGTCAGCATTTACTGTAATGTGTTTGGTTTCGGGGGTTTGGACATCTAAGGAAGGCCCAGTCAAATAAACAAGCAGTTTGTGTTAGGGGTGGGGAGCAGGGGTGAAGTATGGTTTGGGTTATGGTTGTGGACGTATTAGACAGAAGAGCGCCCTTTTTGAACAGATCGTCCTGTCAGTATCCATGCGGTCCACAGCAGGGAGCTGTTCTTTCAGCACCACAACCGCAGTCCGTCAACAGGAAACAGCAGCGGCGTCTCCTCTCTGACGAGGCCTTTCCACATGACGCACATGCCTGCGTTGCATAAGGCGGGTAGCGGGATGTTCATTAAGCTTTTATGAGCATTGCGGCATAACTCTGCATCTTTAATGCTGCTATAAATAGTGCTTTCGGTGGAACGGCCGTTCTGTGAGTAAAGTTGTGTTTTTTAAGAGAGTTGTTTTCCTGTCTGTACCTGCAAACAGAAAGACTGACTGGAGATTGACAGGCCCAGAAGTGCTGTTTTAAGTGATGCATAGATACATTTTTTGCCTTATTATTCTGACACTGGTAGAACATAGGGTGTTGTTGTACCACAGACACTTAATGTTCTGGGAGACGGTTACACAGCTAATTTCACTTATACACAGTAGCTATGAGTCAGTTGTAAGTATCAGCTGTGAGCACTGACATATTCTACTGTGCCACAACATTTGTGGACATTAATTAATGGTAACATTCGGAGCCTAGAGATTTCACTGTTCAGTCAGTCAATTTGGGTGTTCCATTGATTTCATTAATACAAGTAACGTGCTTGTTGAGAGAATAGCAGCAGTTCACAGCTCTACTCATGACTGGCCCTGATTAAGCTATAGATCTCTGATTAACTGGATCCTTTAGTTCCCTCTACACTGCCTGTGATTCCACGATTGGGCCTGGTGATTTGTTAAGGCTCATTCCTGACGGTGAACGTGGATGTACTAATTGGTGCGTCACCCCTGCAGAAACCCGGACAAAGGCATCCAGTTTCTCATCTCCCGAGGCTTCATCCCCGACACGCCCATAGGCGTGGCCCACTTCCTGCTGCAGAGGAAGGGGCTGAGCCGGCAGATGATTGGGGAGTTCCTTGGCAACAGCAAGAAGCCGTTCAACAGAGACGTCCTGGAGTGAGTATGCCTGAACCCAAATATGTGATTCTTAACTGAACATTCTAAGGCTGATTTAAAAATCAATTCTGCAGAGTTCTAGAACACTGACTTCAAATTAAAACAATTTTTTTTAAAACATTCCATAAAAACCCACTCTTCAAAGGGTTAAAGGATCCATTCCCCTCCCCTCTCCCATTTCTGACACTGATCTGAGATCAGAGCAGGTCTTGCCCTGCTTCACGCTAGAAGGGCCGCCTTTAAGGCAATTGTTGTCTTACATTGGTGCCAGTGATTTGACGTTGACGTGCTTTGATGGCGGTAGATCGAGTAACACAGCAGTGCTTAACTTCTCCCACACAGGCAGAAAACATAAAGGAGTAAGGCAGACTGACTTTGAAAATCAGGAATCAGGAATTTCTCGGTTGGTTTTTCTTCCGGCTTATCCTCAGAGACATTGGAAATCATCAGCAGATTGGCAGCATTTTTTAAATTAAATCTGTGCCAACGGCCAGCCAGGCTGACTGGGTTTAAAGTGCCTCACGCACACACACACACACACACACACACACACACACACACACACACACACACACACACTCACTGTACACAGTACAGAGGAACATCGCCATCACCGGCCTGCAGGAACTGAAGGCATTGCGAGCGCAGAGAGAGCGTGTCGTTTGTAGCACACAGAAGAGAGTGATGGAGGGAAGGTGGAGAGAGGGAGCAGGAAGGGCACAGTAAGACTCTGTAATGGATGTTTGTAGTTAAGTCCCTACGCTCTGAACTACAGTCAGGTGCCTGAATCGCACATGCACAGAGCAGTTTTTCTGCATGTCCTCGGATCCTAAATGCAGCCCAAGGCAGCGGGTATGTGGGGTCCTAAAAGCAGCCCAAGGCAGCGGGTATGTGGGGTCCTAAAAGCAGCGGGTATGTGGGGTCCTAAAAGCAGCCCAAGGCAGCGGGTATGTGGGGTCCTAAAAGCAGCCCAAGGCAGCAGGTATGTGGGGTCCTAAAAGCAGCAGGTATGTGGGGTCCTAAAAGCAGCCCAAGGCAGCGGGTATGTGGGGTCCTAAAAGCAGCCCAAGGCAGCGGGTATGTGGGGTCCTAAAAGCAGCCCAAGGCAGCGGGTATGTGGGGTCCTAAAAGCAGCGGGTATGTGGGGTCCTAAAAGCAGCCCAAGGCAGCGGGTATGTGGGGTCCTAAAAGCAGCGGGTATGTGGGGTCCTAAAAGCAGCCCAAGGCAGCGGGTATGTGGGTTCCTAAAAGCAGCCCAAGGCAGCGGGTATGTGGGGTCCTAAAAGCAGCCCAAGGCAGCAGGTATGTGGGGTCCTAAAAGCAGCGGGTATGTGGGGTCCTAAAAGCAGCCCAAGGCAGCGGGTATGTGGGGTCCTAAAAGCAGCCCAAGGCAGCGGGTATGTGGGGTCCTAAAAGCAGCCCAAGGCAGCGGGTATGTGGGGTCCTAAAAGCAGCCCAAGGCAGCAGGTATGTGGGGTCCTAAAAGCAGCCCAAGGCAGCGGGTATGTGGGGTCCTAAAAGCAGCCCAAGGCAGCGGGTATGTGGGGTCTTAAAAGCAGCGGGTATGTGGGGTCCTAAAAGCAGCCCAAGGCAGCAGGTATGTGGGGTCCTAAAAGCAGCCCAAGGCAGCGGGTATGTGGGGTCCTAAAAGCAGCGGGTATGTGGGGTCCTAAAAGCAGCCCAAGGCAGCGGGTATGTGGGGTCCTAAAAGCAGCCCAAGGCAGCAGGTATGTGGGGTCCTAAAAGCAGCCCAAGGCAGCGGGTATGTGGGGTCCTAAAAGCAGCCCAAGGCAGCAGGTATGTGGGGTCCTAAAAGCAGCCCAAGGCAGCGGGTATGTGGGGTCCTAAAAGCAGCCCAAGGCAGCAGGTATGTGGGGTCCTAAAAGCAGCCCAAGGCAGCAGGTATGTGGGGTCCTAAAGGCAGCGGGTATGTGGGGTCCTAAACGCAGCCCAAGGCAGCAGGTATGTGGGGTCCTAAAAGCAGCCCAAGGCAGCAGGTATGTGGGATCTGTGACGTTTTGCATCTGATGAATTGCCTTTGCTCGTTGAGATGTGTGTGCTCAGGAGGCTGACAGATGACATCAGAGGGATGACAAGATAAAAAACAGGAAGCTGTTAAAGCCACTTTCAAAAAAATCCTTGATTAGCCTCTATGAAAATGTTTCTCGTTCAAACCCGCTGGGGACGAGACGGACTTACTATTCAACTCCTCTGCTCAAGCCTCCGTCGCCGACAGGGAGCACACGGCTCCACGCGTGACAGGTCTTCGTAATTGATTTACTTTTATCGTCTTTGAAAGACAGCTCACGCAAAGCCTGATTCCTCTCCTCTCACAGTAGTGCTGTCTGGCTCCAGGGACCTGCACATGCTCAGAATATCTACTACATCTTCCGTATCTTGCGTAAAATTAGTTTTTTTTCCCTCTGTGAATTAACAAAACCCGCTCTCATAAAATGTGAAAAGTCTTTGAGTAATAGCAGTGGACATCCCATTATTCTGTTTGCTCATGCAGTGCAGCGATGGCAATATAGAATGATTGTGTCCCCCAACGTTGCATAACATGCCATTCAACACTTGCTGAACCATGTAGTGACAATTTGTATAACGAAGGCAAACCTGGCTCAATGTCCAGTGCATTGATGCACTTAGCAGACTCAGGACACAACACATTAGGCGATCGTATTATGAGCTCTCTCTAGGTAATGCTGTAAAATATGTCTTTCTAATAGTGTTACAGATTGGAGGGATTCTAGGGTGAAAATTTATATTATGAGTGGCTGAATACATTCTAATAGAACTGAATCCAATGCAATCTCACTGTGAAGTCTTCCCAGTTTGCAATACGATACCAAAAACAAAAAGCGCCCTTATCTGGGGGAAGCTAGAACAGGGTTGTATTTTATGTACATGCAGACAGACAAATGTATTTACATAACTTATTTAAGACATGCTGAGAATCATGGGAATTGAAGTCATTTGTCTTTGCTGTATGAGCTGGAATTAACAAGGCTTAATGAACTTGTGGGTTCAGCTGGTTTGTGTTTTGACTCATAGTTTCCCTGGTAAGTGTGGTGGACATGCTGTGACGGATATTTTTATTAAATTGGGAGGCCAATTTGAGGCCGACTGCATGCAACAGTGTGCAGATCACTGGGTATAGGCCTGCGAGAGATGTGTTCTTTCCAGGGGTGTTGCAAACGTGAAGGATAATGGTGTGTTTTAGTTGTGAAATGTGTGGGCTTTGCAGCCATGACAGTTTGAAGATTCAGGGCGGTTACATGTGTGTGTGTGTGTGTGTGTGTGTGTGTGTGTGTGTGTGTGTGTGACGGGCTGTGTGCATGGCTGTGCACTCGGTGCATTATGGGAAAGCACCGCCTCATACTCATGTGTGTAGTTAGCGTTTGTGTTACGATCCGCTCCGCTCCCCGTTCCTTCCTTGATGTTTTCCTCTGTTTTCCCCGAACCTGATTGTATCATGTCTGCGTTCATTGCCTGATTGTGTCTACATTGCACATTATTACTTGCACCACATCTTAATGACACAACTCACACTTAATTGCCTTCACCGCATTCCTCATGCATTTCCTAATTGTTCAATCAATTCGCTGATCTCGCACGCATTTCCCGCAAGCTGCAGCTTATCAGCTCTAATGACACTAGTTATATAACCGTGCTGTTCCTGTGATTCCTTGTCAAAGTATTACGGTTTGTCAGAGTACATGGTCCTTGTCGCGTTACTTGTCTCCCCATATGCTAGCTTGCTGAAGCCAAGTTGACTACCCTGGTCTGGAATTGCCACACCTGCTTCCCAGTGTGGATCCCAGCTCTACCTCCGCCTGACTCTGCTTCGCGACCCAGGCTACGACCACTCCTGGCCACTTCGCTGGATCTCGATCGCCAGCTCTCTACGGGTTCCACAGCTTATTATTTGTGTTTAAACCTGATTTCCCGGTGTGGATCCGACCCGGAATTACGAAATAAAAACCTTCTTTTCAAAAGAAAGACTGTCTCGTTGTGCATTTGGGTCCTGACCTGCTGGACGTCACAGAATACTTTGACCAGAAATGGACCCAGCCGACGCGGAACAGATTTGCCACGCCCTCACCTGCCAGGCTACCCAGATCGCCCAGCAAAGCAGCCGCCTGGACGAAGCCATGGAATTGTTCCGGGGCATGGTGGAACGGACCACCCAATGGGGCACCATGCTAACCCAGATGGCTGCCCAGACTTCAGGGCTCCGTCCTGAAGCGGAGAATCCTCCTCAACCACCGGCACCAGCTCCATTACGACCTCCTCGGGAACCTCGCGCCAACCCTCCAGAACGGTACTCAGGTGAGCTGGGGAAATGCCAGCCCTTCCTACTGCAGTGTGAGCTGGCGTTCCGGATGCAGCCATCCTCCTACTCTGCTGACGCCACCCGTGTGGCGTATATTATCATCTGCCTGGGAGGAGAGGCGCGGGACTGGGCCGCCGTGTTGTGGGAGAAGCAACCCATCCTCTGCACCCAGTACCTGGACTTCGCCAGGGAAATGCGGCGCACCTTTGATCATCCCGTGTGCGGGAGAGACGTGAACCAGCAGCTTATGGCGCTTAAACAAGGCGAACGCAGTGTGGCGGAGTTCGCCATTAAGTTCCGGATCCTCGCGGCGCAGTCGGGCTGGAACGACGCCTCCCTACAGGGCGTCTTCCGCTTCGCCCTTTCCGAGGAGATGAAGGACGAGATGGCCACCCGCGATGACACACCCACGCTGAATGACCTCATCTCCTTGGCCATCACGGTTAACAACCGTCTGCGCGCCCGCACCCGCAAGAGGAGGGCTTACGTCCCTACTCAACCGCCTCTGGGAACCACAACCGCGCACCCTGCTCTTCGCCATCAGGCTCCCATGGCTTTCGAACCTCCGGAAACCGGGGAACCCATGCAGCTGGGCGGCACTACGTCCGACCCTGCCGCTCGCCGCCGCCAACGCCGGGCCACCGGAGCTTGCTTCTATTGCGGCCGCACGGATCACCTCCTTAACTCCTGTCCGGTGCGCCCAAAAGAGAAGGCTCGTCAGCAACCCTAGGCCTACTGGCGAGCCAGACCCAAACACCGGGCCTAGCTCTCAACCGCTTCCAACTCTCTGCGGTCCTCAAATGGGGCACTACGGCCTCCGCCACCGTAGCTGTTCAGGCCCTCGTCGACTCAGGAGCCGACTCCAACTTTGTGGACTCCCAGTTCGTGTACGAGTCCGGGATTCCCACGGAAGAACTGGAGACACTCATCAACGCCTATGCCTTGGACGGCCACCGCCTGGCCCACATCACCCACCGCTCCATTCCCATCCAACTGCTTCTGTCCGGTAACCACCGTGAGATCATTCAACTCCACATCATCAGCACTCCCCACTCCCTTCTGGTCCTTGGTCAGCCCTGGCTGCACAAACACAACCCCCTGCTTGACTGGATCACATCCAGCGTCACCAGCTGGAGCACCCAATGCCACACCTCCTGTCTCCACTCGGCGGAACCTCCCTCTAGCTCGGAAATGAAGACATCCGTTCCAGAGGTCGACCTGAAGGGGGTCCCCCACTGTTACCGGTACATGTCCCGGGTCTTCTCCAAGTCCCTTGCCTTGTCCTTACCCCCCCACAGACCCTACGATTGTGCCATCTCCCTGTTTCCGGGTGCTCCCCTACCCTCCGGCCGCCTGTACAGCCTATCCGGTCCGGAAAGAACGGCCATGGAGGACTACATCAAGGCCTCCCTCGAAGCAGGTATCATCCGCCCCTCCTCCTCGCCCGTCGGAGCCGGATTCTTCTTTGTAAAGAAGAAGGATGGCTCCCTCCGCCCCTGCATCGACTACCGGGGTCTCAACTCCATCACCGTCAGGAATAAATACCCTCTACCCCTACTGAATTCGGCCTTTGAACTGCTGCAGGGCGCCCGGGTCTTCACCAAGCTGGACCTCCGTAACGCCTACCACCTGGTACGGATCCGGGAGGGGGACGAGTGGAAGACCGCCTTCAACACCCCCCTGGGCCACTTCGAGTACCGGGTGGTCCCGTTCGGCCTTACTAATGCCCCTGCCGTCTTTCAAAACCTAGTGAACGATGTACTGAGGGATTTCCTCAACCGCTTTGTTTTTGTTTATTTAGACGACATACTAATTTTCTCCCAGAACCAACGGGAACACCAAGACCATGTCTCCCTGGTTCTACAACGCCTACTGGAGAATAAGTTGTTCGTAAAAGCCGACAAATGTTTGTTTCATGCTCCCTCAGTCTCGTTCCTAGGTTTTGTGGTGGAGAGGGGCGACATACGGCCGGACCCGGCCAAGATCCAGGCAGTGACGGAGTGGCCCATCCCCACCACTCGTAAGCACCTGCAGCAGTTCCTGGGGTTCGCCAACTTTTACAGAAGGTTCATCCGGAACTACAGCCAGGTAGCCGCACCCCTCACCGCCCTCACATCCATTAACAACCCATTTGCTTGGAATTCCCTGGCAGATCAAGCCTTCACCAAACTCAAGGCACTATTCACCACGGCCCCCATCCTCTGCTGCCCGGAACCCGACCGCCAATTCGTGGTGGAGGTGGACGCCTCGGACACAGGCGTAGGGGCCATCCTGTCCCAACACTCCCCCCTCAACCACAAGCTCCATCCCTGCGCCTTCTTCTCCCGCCGCCTCTCCCCCACCCAACGCAACTACGGGGTAGGGGATCGGGAGTTGCTAGCCATCAAGCTGGCACTGGAGGAATGGAGACACTGGCTTGAAGGGACCACTCAACCGTTCCTGATCCTGACTGACCACCGCAACCTACAGTACATCCAGTCAGCTAAACGACTCAACTCCAGACAGGCCCGTTGGTCGTTGTTCTTCTCTAGATTCAACTACTCCATCACCTTCAAACCCGGGTCAAAAAACATCAAACCCGACGCCCTCTCTCGGATCCACTCCTCCCCTGCCGACCTGTCTGTCCCGGAGACCATCGTTCCGGCTTCCTGCGTCGTGGCTGCGGTCCGGTGGCCCATCCAGAAGATCATACTGGACGCTCAGGTGACGCATCCCGATCCTCGCCCTAACCCCTCTTCTGCCCTGTTCGTTCCCAACCCTGTCCGCTCCCAGGTCCTGGAGTGGGCTCACTCCTCCCGACTGGCCTGCCACCCCGGAGGCAACCGCACCGTGGAGCTGGTGCGCAGGAGCTTCTGGTGGCCCACCGCCCGGCGGGACACCCTGGCCTTCGTCCACGCCTGCCCTGTCTGCGCCAGGAGTAAGGCGTCTCACTCCCCCCCTGCTGGTCTCCTCCGCCCCCTTCCCATCCCGGGCCGTCCTTGGAGTCACATCGGGGTCGACTTCGTGACCGGACTACCACCATCTGCCGGTAACACAGTCATTTTGACCCTGGTGGACCGGTTTTCCAAGGCGGTTCACTTTGTTCCCCTCCCCAAACTTCCCTCCGCCCTCGAGACGGCCGACCTCCTGGTGCAGCACGTGGTGCGGCTGCATGGGATCCCGTCGGACGTCGTCTCCGACCGGGGCCCCCAGTTTGCCTCCGCAGTATGGAAGGCATTCTGCACTGCACTCGGCGCCACCGCCAGCCTCTCCTCCGGGTTCCACCCGCAGACCAACGGGCAGGCAGAGAGGGCCAACCAGGACCTGGGAGCCGCCTTACGGTGCGTGACGGCCCGCAACCCTGCCTCCTGGTCCCAGCTCCTCCCGTGGGTTGAGTACGCCCACAACACCTTGGTGTGCTCATCCACAGGGAGGTCCCCCTTTGAGGCTTCCCAGGGCTTCCAACCCCCACTGTTCCCCCCCCAGGAGGCCGAGGTGGCGGTTCCGTCAGTGGACGCCCACATCCGACGCTGCCAGCGGGTCTGGAAGGCCACCCGCAACGCCCTCCTCAAAACCTCCTCCCGGAATCGTCGCCTGGCGGATCAGCACCGGTCCGCAGCCCCTCACTACCGCCCGGGACAGAAGGTTTGGCTATCCACCTCCACCTTCTCCCTCCCCGGCACCTCCCGCAAGCTCCAACCCCGCTTCGTCGGACCCTTCACTGTGCACTCCATTCTCAACCCAGTCACCCTCAAGCTCCGTCTCCCTGCCTCCCTCAAAATTCACCCCACTTTCCATGTCAGTCAGGTCAAGCCAGTTGTCTCCTGCCCTCTCAGCGCTCCCACTCCTGCCCCCCCACCTGTTCGGGACATTGATGGTGCTCCCGCCTTTACAGTCTCCAGCATCCTCGATGTCCGGCGCCGGGGACGGGGCCACCAGTACCTGGTCGACTGGGAGGGGTATGGGCCCGAGGAACGTTCCTGGGTTGCCCCTCGTCTCATCCTGGACCCTACCCTCATCCGGGACTTCCATCACCGCCAGCCCCAGTCGACCAGAGCCTGTGGTCCGCCAGGAGGCGTACCTTGACGGGGGGGTACTGTTACGATCCGCTCCGCTCCCCGTTCCTTCCTTGATGTTTTCCTCTGTTTTCCCCGAACCTGATTGTATCATGTCTGCGTTCATTGCCTGATTGTGTCTACATTGCACATTATTACTTGCACCACATCTTAATGACACAACTCACACTTAATTGCCTTCACCGCATTCCTCATGCATTTCCTAATTGTTCAATCAATTCGCTGATCTCGCACGCATTTCCCGCAAGCTGCAGCTTATCAGCTCTAATGACACTAGTTATATAACCGTGCTGTTCCTGTGATTCCTTGTCAAAGTATTACGGTTTGTCAGAGTACATGGTCCTTGTCGCGTTACTTGTCTCCCCATATGCTAGCTTGCTGAAGCCAAGTTGACTACCCTGGTCTGGAATTGCCACACCTGCTTCCCAGTGTGGATCCCAGCTCTACCTCCGCCTGACTCTGCTTCGCGACCCAGGCTACGACCACTCCTGGCCACTTCGCTGGATCTCGATCGCCAGCTCTCTACGGGTTCCACAGCTTATTATTTGTGTTTAAACCTGATTTCCTGGTGTGGATCCGACCCGGAATTACGAAATAAAAACCTTCTTTTCAAAAGAAAGACTGTCTCGTTGTGCATTTGGGTCCTGACCTGCTGGACGTCACAGTTTGCTTCCCTCGTCTCAGATAAAGTGATCTGGGGAATTAAACGTGGGAATTAAAGCCATCTTCCTCTGCTGTGTGAGCGGGAATTACAGACAAAATCCCGCTGCTTTGGACAAGAACGTCTCTGACACTCCAGCCCCGTCCTTAAATCGACTGCGGAGGCAGGCGCGTTATCGTAACCAGCGCAAAGGCCATGGCGGAAGTGTCGAACACCAGCATTGTCATTCGTAAGAAAGAGCGCAGAGTTTTGTGCGCAGTCCAGTTAATTAAATCATCGTAATGATATGCGCTTCCCAGAGACAGTGTCTCCCAGAAACACGTTCACATTTAGATTTTGTGTAAGCAGCTCCACGCTTGTTTACTGGGAGAGAAAAAAAAAGTAATTGGGTTTCTTTGTGTTCCAGTTTCATCATCAGTCCACATCAACAAACAGCGTTCCGCCGGATTAGTTCTATTGACCCCACTACGGTCCCATGCCCATATTCAATCTAGACACATTCTGCAAATGCAAACATTAAAGCAGGCAGAGACTTGCCGACCGTAACAAACTGAGTAGGTAATCAGTGTGTGTGCACAGCCTACCTTTGAGCGCACTGCAGCCGTGTGCTTTTCATGAGAGTGATGGAGGCTGAGGCTACACCTGCGTCAGATGTGCATTCTGAGCACGCTAACCGTTTAGATGCCGGTAAAATTAGAAAAACCACTCAGATCCCTGACAATTTTCAATGAAACGTGCTCCGAACTATTCAGGCCTGGTTGAATTACCTACATGCTCTCTAGTCTCGGAGCACATGCACAAGCACACACTCTCTCTCTCTCACACACACACACACACACACACACACACACACGCAGACACACACACACACAGCTAGTTGTCTGTGCCTGAGGGCACAGAGTGGGTCTGTGGTCCTACAAAGTTGTATCTGTTTTAACTTGACCTGCATTTCAGGTCTTTTCTGCTCCTATACACCTGTGGGAACTGCAAGAGTACTGAACCGAATACTTCCATTTATAATATGCATGTCTGGGCGTGTGTATGTGCGTGTGCATGCATTTGTGTGATTTTAATTATATCTGGCTATTGACTTCTGTTGTTTTGGCTGCCCAAACAAAAAATTCCCTGTCACCTGAGTTTCAGGACTAGTAATACAGGGGAGAGTGTTGTTGGAAGCGTACAATATATAGATGGAGACGGGAGAAGCTTTAGTCTGTAGGACGCCGTATAAACGTCGCCATTCTTTTGTCATTATTGGAGTGAGTCATTGTGTGGTCCAGGCCAAAAAACCTTAAAAGATCTTCGGCTGTCGAGGGAAATAAAGATAAGCCTGATCGATACAGAACATTTTCCCTCTGTTCCACTATTTCCATTCTTCTGGCTGTCCCATAATGCAGCGCTCTCAGTTTCGGGGCTGCTGACAAACTATTAAATCACAGCCGTGTTCCCAGTGGCGCTGTGATAAGACACTGTGAATTGTGTTCAAAATAGGGGACTCTAAATTTGTCTTTCTCTCTCTCTCTCTCTCTCTCTCTCTCTCTCTCTCTCTCTCTCTCTCTCTTTTTTTCTTCAAAAGTCACCCCTTATTTTTATTTGCTCTCGATGTAGAACGGAAAATAATATTTCCTCAGCAGAGTGCAGACGAGCACACGTCCTCTGCTGCGGCCTACGCCTCCAGCTCTGCCGGGCTCAGGCTCAGTTAATGCAAAGCAGGCGCAGCTTGAACCCCACTGAACCCAAAATTGCTCCCAATGAGCTGGCTAGCACCTTGCATGGTAGCTGCCGCCATTGGTGTGTGAATGTGTGTGCGAATGGGTGAGTGAGAGGCCATTGTAAAGCGCTTTGGATAAAGGCGCTATATAAGTGCAGTCCATTTACCATTTACCATTTGGCTGCATACCCCTGACTGAGTCTCTGACACAATGAAGGGCAAAGAGCCCCCGGCAGCCGAAACTCTGTCTCCCTGGGCAACACTGGGGCCTGATGTACCTCACCCTGCGGGACCCTTCTGCCTGACCACAGGGCACATCAGCCTGGACTACAGCTTTAGCTACAATACATTGCAATCACTTAGCAGGCGCTCTTGTCCAGGGCGACTGACAGCAGTGGGGAACATCGGTGATATCACCAAGAAGGCACAGAGGCCCACTAACATACTTAAATACTTGCTACAACTTATCAGAAATGATTTACTTTCCTTGAGAAGGGGGGCAGGGAGTAAAGCAGATCCATTCAAAATGAGTTTCATTACATAGACGCTCCTATCTAGAATGACTTACACAACTTAAACTTCTTATTACATTTATCCATTTATACAGCTGGATATACTATACTGCAGCAAAGTACCTTGCTCAAGGTTACGACCTTT
The DNA here is from genome assembly GCA_022702515.1 of Ilyophis sp. 1 JC-2022. Lineage (NCBI taxonomy): Eukaryota > Metazoa > Chordata > Actinopteri > Anguilliformes > Synaphobranchidae > Ilyophis > Ilyophis sp. 1 JC-2022. Next base: position 9,214,104 of record CM040403.1, on the reverse strand, counting down.
CAGTTGAACCTGCAACCTTTCAGTTACAAGTCCAGTTCCTTAACCAGTATACTACACTGCCGCTTGGTTTCGCCAATGAATTAGCACCATTTAGGAAGGTCAGAGTCTGTGTAGTGCTCAAATGATATCAAATTCCTGTTATTACTTTGTAAAGTTTGTGGTACTTCAGTGGCATTCAATTATGTTTACTTACTTTACTTAACCCCAGGTTTTCCATTAAAGCACTGAAAGGTGTTAGATTTTCTGCATTGAGGACTTATTTCTCAAGATCTATTGGCATGCTCAGTTGATATTGCAAGCATTCGTGTGTGTCTAATACCTTCAAATCCAGGTGGATTGACAACCCAGAAGTAAAGCGGTCAAACTTCACCCGTAATAAATATTCTTGAGGTGGAATTCTGCACTGCGGTGGTGGAGACAAACTGAGATTCAGACGCCGCATGAATACCAACTTCTATCGATTCCTGGAAACTTATGACTAATATTCAGTGTAGCTCTACAAGAACAGGTACATTTCCGGGGTACTGGGAGGGCACTAATTGATGAACCTTCCAATAACTAGTGTACCCTGAAGATAAATGTAGCCTAATTTCAACTTCATACAGATAACCATGTGAATAAATTAAAAGGGTAAAACTATGACTGTTTTTATACATTCGTTTGAAAATAACAGCTGACTGCTGTCCGAGTGCACGTACAAACTCTTTACTTTTTGCAATCCATGTATTTATTTTCTCCTTGTTATCTGTGCTATGTATATTTCTCCAATCAAACCCAACAAACAGCACAGATGTATCACAGCAGAGCAGTAAAGGAGGCCACACAGCTTTACCTTGTGTGGGTCAGGAATGGAATTTAAAAAATATCATCTAACCTTCATTATTGTATCTAACTCCAGGTACTTTATCTGACTCCAATAACATAACAGAACCGTTCAGCCTGTTCTCTGTTCAGTTATTACAGTTTATCAATTGTTTCGACACAGTTTCTGAAATTAAAACTCATTCCTCAAAATTATAAACACAAAACCCACACGGTCAACTCATTCTGCACTATTATTGGCACCCCTGGTAAAGATGAGTAAAAAGGGTTATAAAAAATGTATTGGCTTGAATTAGCTTGATGTCACACTGAAAAAAATTAGGAAAATACAACCTGTAATTGAAGTAAATTTATTATGACAAAACTAAATCCCTCATCAAGAAAAAAATATTTTTAACAAAACCACGTGTGCCACAATTATTGGCACCCCTGCATTTATATATAGAATAAAGGGTAACACTTTATTTTGAGTGTCCCATGTTGACACAACTTGATATCAACTCATATCAATTGAATATCAGTTCAGTGTTAATTTAAAGTAAATTGCATGTCAGGTGATTGTCCACAAACTCCACAAACAAGTGAGTGAAACACTGTATTGACACTCATCACTCTTTTCAAGAAAGACTCTATTGGCACTCAACAAAGTATAAACTAGCTGTTTGCTGTATCTCAACATTCAGTTGATATCAAGTTGAGTGTCAACATGGGACACTCAAAATAAAGTGTTACCGAATAAAGTAATCATTTTTTATATTTGATCACATATCCTTTGCATGCCATGACTTTCTGATGTGGATGGATCACTTTAAGGGTTGTTTCTCTTGACACATTTTTCTATTGAACTCTATGAAAAAACAAGTCAAGAGAAGAAACCCTTCAAGTGATCAGGCCACATATTCTCATGTACATAACACATTATATTTTCTCTGGCCAAGCAACAGGAGAAGGGGGGATTACACAGTCACCCTTGGCATGACTGAGAAATTAAAAAGGAATGGTTTCATTGAACCAATTTTGAAACAGAGCATCACGGTGAAAAATCACAATGACAACATGTGTGAGCTGCTCTGGTCTATCTTCTCTGTGTGTGTGTGAGTGTGTGTATGTGTGTATGTGCATGTGTGTGTGTTTGAGTGAGTGTGTGGAGCTAATTTCTGCAGCACTGTGAAAGGTATATTTTCCCTGTGTTTCAGGTCCTCTTTAAGGCTGGTAAGATAAGCTACTCTCTGCTGCAGAGGGGACAGGCTCTCTCGTATTTACTCCACGTAGGGGTGGCTTCAGTATGCACACAAGGGATACTGCCAGCTTAGCTTGTGCACACTATGCTGTCCATACTGTGGTCCCCTTGTAGTCATATACATTAGGTACTCTGCAATACAGGAATACAGTACATTACTGAGTATTGATATGTTACAGTAAATTACAATAGAGCAGATCTACCTATTCTCATTTCTAAATGTTTGTCAGCCATTGTTCTTCACATACAGGAGAGCTCACATTTTCTCTTTTTATTTGTGCTAAAGCTCAGATTGCTGATTGAATAATTAAATCAACTGGTGTTTTACCAGTGAAGAATGCCTTTGGCCGTGCTTATGGCCTACAAAGAATACAATTGTGCATTTTGTGACAGTACTAGTTGTATAGGCCAGTGACTACAGAGTGTATCTATCCAAAATTCTATGTGTGTGTGCTGTTATCAGCGACCTTAAAAAGACCAATGAGTGATACCGAGTTGAGACTAGCGTTAATACATTTATTAGCCAAAGAGGAGGAAGTACTTAAACAGTGAAGGTTACGGAATACAGTGTGCGAGAGTGATTTGAGGTTAACTCCTAGGGTGGCAGTTTTTGTTTTTGGGGGGGTGATTGCTGCACAGCACTTGAGCCGATATCGTTGTTGGTTTATTGCACCTTGCTGGTTTCCTGCCAGCACAGTGAAGCCCATTTACATACCTTTGGGGGCGATTAGAAAGGAGACGGGCTTGTGTAATCTGTAAAGCACGCAACAGACATTCTGTACTGTCGGCCGCTGCCTTGTTTCTCCTCTCCTGCCTCGGCCATGTCTCACTCGGTAGAGGTGTTTTAATCTCACTTCCTAGTTAGTTTTAAGGCTGTAACATGAGTTTTATAGCAGAGAAGGAAGCTCGGGTCCCTTTTCAAAGCCAGTCTGTCCTTCCTTTCTTCCTCAGCTGTGTGGTGGACGAGATGGACTTCTCCAGCATGGAGCTGGACGAAGCCCTGCGCAAGTTCCAGGCCCACATCCGCGTCCAGGGCGAGGCTCAGAAGGTGGAGCGACTCATCGAGGCCTTCAGGTGAAACCTCCCCCCAGCCCACTCATGGGCTTCACACGGTCAGTCCTAATCCAAATGTAACTCAGGCACTAATTAGAATGCGCAAAACCCATATATGAAGACCAGCAGGGCTGCTCATTCGTTTTGAGACCACCAATGAAAAAAGTGTCTCATTTTCTTTATTTATACTTTTATTTTTACTATGCGTATGTAGTCATTTATTTTCCTTGTTACTGCTTCTCATAATCACTGCAAAGAATTAGAGTGGCTGTAGATATTAGAGTGGCTGAAGAAAGCCGAGAATCAGGGCCACTCAGACGCATGAAGGTGTTTGACATTGCCCTATCAATGGCTCTGGGCTCCCTAACTGTCAGACTGGCAGACGTCACACAGTGGTAGCTGTTTGGCAGGGGGGATTAGAAGAAGGTGTGTGAGGTGTGTAAAAAGTCGTGCCATTTATATAAATCAGCATTAACCCTTTAAGGTGTAAGATCACAAATGTGATTAGAATGTTCTAAACTGAACATTCTAATGCTGCTGTAACAATCTCTGCTGGTAATTGAAAGCAGTGGAGTTCTAGAACTCTGACTTAGAATTTTGAAGAAAAAAACATTCCAAAAAACCTACTCTTCTAAGGGTTTAATTTCATATCTTTGCAGTGAGCATACCTGACTCCCCTTTTAATAAAAATACAAAATGTACAGCATCTCCTTGTTCAGGTCTGTTTTCATTCATTAACGGCATATCAGCAGCAATATTCTTAAGTGGTGCTAACATCCTGCAGAGCGCTGAGAGCTGTAACTGATAAGAAAGTGCATCTGGTTTAAAAATAACGCTGCTTACGTAACTGAGGTCGTTTCCAGGAGCAAACCTCCCTCTTTCATCCTCTTAATGTCTCAGAAACAAAGCTTCCGTGGAAGAAACTCCCAGAACAAACGCTCCGGAACAAAGCTCCTGTGGAACAAACTCCCGGAACAAACGCTGCGGCTGCTAATGAACAGTCCTCCCATGTGTTCTCGCACACATTTGCTTATTTTTACTCATTATTTTCCAAAAAGGAATTTAAAATTCATTAACATGCAGACTTTTTCCGACAGGGAAAATTTTGTCCGTGTGTCGGGTTTCCCTGTCGAAGCTGCTGAAGCTGAAGAACATCTGTCAGAGCAACAGCTGGCTCATTAATTGTTCATCAAAACACACACGTGAAATACTGGGTAATGTAATACAATTCTGAATCAGAATCCAGTCATAAATTAAGAATAAAAAAAAACATAATTTTTACAAATTTTTTATTTTAGAGTGAGATTTCTGTCTGAATTTCAGATCCTACTTCTATAAAATCCAAAAAATATGTCTCTCAAGAAAGTTATTTTTTGGGGGGAAAGTTAAAAAGAAGTGAAAAAAAACAAAAAGCAACATTTTCTTTTTTTCAGGTCCCAGTTTCAGAGTACATACAAGTTCACATTATAGTGGAGTAAAGAGAGGAAAATACAGTGTGAGCCTTCAGAGGGAGCGAGGTGTTGCTTTCTGAAATACGGTGTCTGTGATCAGTGCACAAGCCCCGTAGCGGCTTCTGTCTGTAACAGCAGTGCGCCAAAACAGGGCCGGATCTGCTTCTGCACTTCTGCTGACCCTGTATCTCCTGCCCTGAAAAGCACAAGGGCCCAGGCTGTGATTTATCTTTATGAAGTGCGCCGTCAGTGGATAAAGTGCACGTTTATCCTTTATGATGCCTTTGTGCTGGCTAGCGTAACCGCGCAAGAGGTCACTGAAGCGAGGGGACCAGAATCCCCTTGTGAAGAGCGGAGATCTCCGTCAGAGATGTGCGTCGTGAGTGATTAAAGCCTGGAGCAGGCCACTTGTTCTTCTCTTGTGGTAAAGGGAGGGGAGTGAGCTCTTCACTGTGGAATGGGAGAAAGAGGCCTGCTGTCTGTTGACGGGAGGTGGGGAGAGTGTGTGTCAGATGCTGTCTCAGGGCACAGTGTGGAGGAGAGAGAGAGAAGCTCTCATTGATTCTCTTTGTCAGGAAAGACTGCAGACTGGAGTGGAGTGATCTCTCTGAGGGAGCTTTATGTTGTGAAAAGAAAGAAAAGAACCTGTCTCCCAGGTCCAATTACTCCTGAAGAGGAGTGTGTGTGTGTGTGTGTGTGTGTGCATGGGTGTGTGTGTGTGTGTGTGTGTGTGTGAGTGTGCATGGGTGTGTGTGTATGAGTGTGTGCGTATATGTGTGCGTGTGTGCGCATGTGTGAGTGAGTGTGTGTGAGAGTGTGTGTGCGTGTGTGTGTATAAGTATGTGTGTGTGTGTATGTATGCGTGTGTGTGTAAGTATGTGTGTGTGTGTGTGTGTAAGTATGTGTGTGTGTGTGTAAGTATGCATGTGTGTGTGTGTATATGTGTGTGTGTGTGAGTGCGTGCGTGTGTGTGTGCGCATGCGTGAGTGAGTGTGTGTGTGTGTGTGTGTGAGAGTGTGCATGCATGTGTGTGTATAAGTATGTGTGTGTGTGTGTAAGTATGCGTGTGTGTGTGTGTATGTGTGAGTGCGTGTGTGTGTAAGTATGTATGTGTGTGTGTGTGTGAGTGCGTGTGTGTGTAAGTATGTGTGTGTGTGTGTGTGTGTGTAAGTATGCGTGCGTGCGTGTGTGTGTCAGTGACCAGCTGTATTGCAGTCTCTCTGTAATAACAGCCCCTCCCGTCTGTAATAACAGCCCCTCTATGGTCCGCTGTAATTAATTAAATAAAACCTCCAGGCAGTGTAGACTGCACTACAATCTTACATACAGTAATATCTGGACAGCAAAGGCTTCGCGGGTCACTAATACAATACGCCATGATGTATGTTTTTCATGCGCTGCTCATAATGGGAGTGTCCCATATTAAATTACAGCTTATTAATGCACGAAGAGGCGTGTCCAAGGACAGAACATCCATTGCCACAGCATTGTCCTTGGCCATGCCCCTTCATGAATATTCATAAGACCCATTGAGCCGGGCTCTCTCTCGCTGTCTGAGTGGTGCACTGTGCCCGCAACAGGGATCTTCAAAGCAAGAGGTGTAAGGGGTTGTGCAGGGTTTGGAGACGTTGCCAATGATTACAAACAGAACACAAGTGCACCCTATTAGAAAAAGAAATGCTTACAGATTGGAGTGCTTTTGTGAAAATTGCGCGAGGCGAAAGGGAGCGGTGAAGTGCAGCTGCCGCTACAGGGTGTTGCGAAGCAGGGCAGCGTGGGTCCTGTGACTGTTAAAGTGCTCCCCATGGATGCAGGCTGGGCCCTATAGTCACAGGTTTAGGCCACCCGTCTTTTCGACTCCGCAGGGTAGGGTGGGTATAAGCCAGCCAGAGTTTCTCTGGTTACTGTTCATCACAAAAACATTGTGAGGGATATGTCTCTCCTTGATCAGTACTAGCTCTCTCCTTTAGCACTGTGTGGACTGTAGTGTATGAAATAGCCCCTGGCGTTCAGGTAAGTGTGTCAGAGGAGCGTGTCAGGTGTGTCAGGGGAGTGTATCAGGTAAGTGTGTCAGGGGAGTGTATCAGGTAAGGGTGTCAGGTAAGTGTGCCAGGGGAGTATGTCAGGTACGTTTGTCAGGGGTATGAGTCAGGGGAGTTTATCAGGTGTGTCAGGGGAGTGTATCAGGTAAGGGTGTCAGGTAAGTGTGCCAGGGGAGTATGTCAGGTACGTTTGTCAGGGGTATGAGTCAGGGGAGTTTATCAGGTGTGTCAGGGGAGTGTATCAGGTAAGTGTGTCAGAGGTTAGGCAGAGGTTTTAACTGTTTATTTCCCCACTTCTTTCTCCTGCTCCCCCTACCTGACAGCCAGCGCTACTGCATGTGCAACCCGGACATGGTGCAGCAGTTTCACAACCCCGACACCATCTTCATCCTGGCCTTCGCCATCATCCTCCTCAACACCGACATGTACAGCCCCAACATCAAGCCCGACCGCAAGATGATGCTGGAAGACTTTATTCGCAATCTGAGAGGTGAGTGTGAGCGCCCGGGCACTGTGGAGATCAGGGCCCTGTTTCCCAAAAGCATCTTAGAGTGATTTCTGTTTGCGCTTTATTACTTTTATGAGTAAAATTATTCAAATCTACTAACATTACTTAGAAAAGATGATAAAAATAGAGGGAGAATCCGAAAAACAAACAAACAATGAAAGTAATATAAAAACAAAATAGCCTAAGATGATCTTTATCTAAGATCCTTTTGGGAAACAGGGCCCTGGTCACTGCCGAAGAACCACAGAGGAATGCCAGCCTGCTGATGGATGGACAAACTCAAAATGAGTGAATTTCATTTGACAACGTGTGGTGACACTGACATAAACAAGGACATGATGTATGAGCCACAGAGAGGAGGCAGAGTCTGTACGCCATCAGAACCGAGGCATAAACAAGGACATGATGTATGAGTCACAGAGAGGAGGCAGAGTCTGTACGCCATCAGAACCGAGGCATAAACAAGGACATGATGTATGAGTCACAGAGAGGAGGCAGAGTCTGTACGCCATCAGAACCGAGGTATAAACAAGGACATGATGTATGAGCCACAGAGAGGAGGCAGAGTCTGTACGCCATCAGAACCGAGGCATAAACAAGGACATGATGTATGAGCCACAGAGAGGAGGCAGAGTCTGTACGCCATCAGAACCGAGGCATAAACAAGGACATGATGTATGAGCCACAGAGAGGAGGCAGAGTCTGTACGCCATCAGAACCGAGGCATAAACAGGGACATGATGTATGAGTCACAGAGAGGAGGCAGAGTCTGTACGCCATCAGAACCGAGGCATAAACAGGGACATGATGTATGAGCCACAGAGAGGAGGCAGAGTCTGTACGCCATCAGAACCGAGGCATAAACAGGGACAGGATGTATGAGCCACAGAGAGGAGGCAGAGTCTGTACGCCATCAGAACCGAGGCATAAACAAGGACAGGATGTATGAGCCACAGAGAGGAGGCAGAGTCTGTACGCCATCAGAACCGAGGCATAAACAAGGACATGATGTATGAGCCACAGAGAGGAGGCAGAGTCTGTACGCCATCAGAACCGAGGCATAAACAAGGACATGATGTATGAGCCACAGAGAGGAGGCAGAGTCTGTACGCCATCAGAACCGAGGCATAAACAGGGACATGATGTATGAGTCACAGAGAGGAGGCAGAGTCTGTACGCCATCAGAACCGAGGCATAAACAGGGACATGATGTATGAGCCACAGAGAGGAGGCAGAGTCTGTACGCCATCAGAACCGAGGCATAAACAGGGACAGGATGTATGAGCCACAGAGAGGAGGCAGAGTCTGTACGCCATCAGAACCGAGGCATAAACAGGGACAGGATGTATGAGCCACAGAGAGGAGGCAGAGTCTGTACGCCATCAGAACCGAGGCATAAACAGGGACAGGATGTATGAGCCACAGAGAGGAGGCAGAGTCTGTACGCCATCAGAACCGAGGCATAAACAGGGACAGGATGTATGAGCCACAGAGAGGAGGCAGAGTCTGTACGCCATCAGAACCGAGGCATAAACAAGGACAGGATGTATGAGCCACAGAGAGGAGGCAGAGTCTGTACGCCATCAGAACCGAGGCATAAACAAGGACATGATGTATGAGCCACAGAGAGGAGGCAGAGTCTGTACGCCATCAGAACCGAGGCATAAACAAGGACATGATGTATGAGCCACAGAGAGGAGGCAGAGTCTGTACGCCATCAGAACCGAGGCATAAACAGGGACATGATGTATGAGTCACAGAGAGGAGGCAGAGTCTGTACGCCATCAGAACCGAGGCATAAACAGGGACATGATGTATGAGCCACAGAGAGGAGGCAGAGTCTGTACGCCATCAGAACCGAGGCATAAACAGGGACAGGATGTATGAGCCACAGAGAGGAGGCAGAGTCTGTACGCCATCAGAACCGAGGCATAAACAGGGACAGGATGTATGAGCCACAGAGAGGAGGCAGAGTCTGTACGCCATCAGAACCGAGGCATAAACAGGGACAGGATGTATGAGCCACAGAGAGGAGGCAGAGTCTGTACGCCATCAGAACCGAGGCATAAACAGGGACAGGATGTATGAGCCACAGAGAGGAGGCAGAGTCTGTACGCCATCAGAACCGAGGCATAAACAGGGACATGATGTATGAGCCACAGAGAGGAGGCAGAGTCTGTACGCCATCAGAACCGAGGCATAAACAGGGACAGGATGTATGAGCCACAGAGAGGAGGCAGAGTCTGTACGCCATCAGAACCGAGGCATAAACAGGGACATGATGTATGAGCCACAGAGAGGAGGCAGAGTCTGTACGCCATCAGAACCGAGGCAATATGGGGACAAGCTGTTTCTTAAATACATATAATCATTGGGTAGCAATATAATATTTCTCTTACATTTTGCATAATCAGGGCAATACAACCTTTTTAATACCAATTTTTCCATGCATGTAACATGTTTTATTATTTTTTTGAAAACTGAAAAAAAGAAACAGAATGGATACATCTTCTACAACTACACTTCTCTGTGCAATTGAAATAAATGTGGAAAATCTATTTTAATATCTAGATTAGAATTAGTGACCCCGGTGATTCACAGTCATTCTGTAGTGTTTGAAATCTCCGCCCACCTTCACACTCATTTTAAAGCCTGGAAGAGCAACAACACGTTCTCATCTAGGCCAAACAAAACAAATAATCGTTAGTCAATTCCACGTAGACTTCATTAAGCCAGTGTTGAAATGTTGAATGAGTCTGTTAGCACAGGGGCCCAGCAGCCTAATTTACCCTCTTATCTGTCTTCATTCTCACCGTGAGCCAGACTCATTTCAGCGCTGTTCTTCAACTGTCGCACAAAGGATGATTGGAGCTTTCGTGTCACGCTGTTAGAAAGGCAACCAATCAGAGATAAGGTTGCTGGGCCGTCATCTGTGTGGGCTTTGATACGGCATTGGCGGCTGAACCAGACAGACATCAAACACAGGGTTGGAGCCAGTTCACAATCAGTCTCCAAGCTGTCCGCGGATTCTACAGCTTTCACTCTGGGGATAAAACAACGTGCTTTTATTTTGAAATGCAGATAAACAACATGCTTTTATTTTGAAATGCAGATAATCAACATGCTTTTATTTTGAAATGCAGATCAAAGCGACCAGATTCACTGTTTTCATGCCGTCTAGTTTGGTGGAAATGGCAATCTTGTCCCAGTGATCTCTTTATGACTTTCGTCCTGTCCCAGGAAAACCTAGGAAGCAAATTCACTGCTCCCGTCATTTTGTACCACAGAAATAACACACATTTAATTGTTAAGGAGGATTCTGAGACCCGCTAGCATGTCCAGCGTGCAGAACTATTATCAGTGTTTAAAGCGTTTTAAAATATGGTAAGACACTGGCTTCCCCAGCTGAACTGCATGATGGGAACAAAAACAGCCCATTGTTTCTGGCTCATCCTGTTGCAGTTGTGCTCCAGGACCCTGTACTACTGTACGGTAGCTCCCGTCTGTAATAACAGAGGACAGCTGTACGGTAGCCCCTGTCTGTAATAGCAGAGGACAGCTGTATGGTAGCCCCTGTCTGTAATAACAGAGGACAGCTGTACGGTAGCCCCCGTCTGTAATAACAGAGGACAGCTGTACGGTAGCCCCCGTCTGTAATAACAGAGGACCGCTGTACGGTAGCCCCCGTCTGTAATAACAGAGGACAGCTGTACGGTAGCCCCTGTCTGTAATAACAGAGGACAGCTGTACGGTAGCCCCTGTCTGTAATAACAGAGGACAGCTGTACGGTAGCCCCCGTCTGTAATAACAGAGGACAGCTGTACGGTAGCCCCTGTCTGTAATAACAGAGGACAGCTGTACGGTAGCTCCCGTCTGTAATAACAGAGGACAGCTGTACGGTAGCCCCCGTCTGTAATAGCAGAGGACAGCTGTACGGTAGCCCCTGTCTGTAATAACAGAGGACAGCTGTACGGTAGCTCCCGTCTGTAATAACAGAGGACAGCTGTACGGTAGCCCCCGTCTGTAATAACAGAGGACCGCTGTACGGTAGCCCCCGTCTGTAATAACAGAGGACAGCTGTACGGTAGCTCCCGTCTGTAATAACAGAGGACAGCTGTACGGTAGCCCCCGTCTGTAATAACAGAGGACAGCTGTACGGTAGCCCCCGTCTGTAATAACAGAGGACAGCTGTACGGTAGCCCCTGTCTGTAATAACAGAGGACAGCTGTACGGTAGCCCCCGTCTGTAATAACAGAGGACAGCTGTACGGTAGCCCCTGTCTGTAATAACAGAGGACAGCTGTACGGTAGCTCCTGTCTGTAATAACAGAGGACAGCTGTACGGTAGCCCCTGTCTGTCATAACAGAGGACAGCTGTACGGTAGCTCCCGTCTGTAATAACAGAGTACAGTTGTACGGTAGCCCCTGTCTGTAATAACAGAGGACAGCTGTACGGTAGCTCCCGTCTGTAATAACAGAGTACAGCTGTACGGTAGCCCCTGTCTGTAATAACAGAGGACAGCTGTACGGTAGCTCCCGTCTGTAATAACAGAGTACAGCTGTACGGTAGCCCCTGTCTGTCATAACAGAGGACAGCTGTACGGTAGCTCCCGTCTGTAATAACAGAGGACCGCTGTACGGTAGCCCCTGTCTGTAATAACAGAGGACAGCTGTACGGTAGCTCCCGTCTGTAATAACAGAGTACAGCTGTACGGTAGCCCCTGTCTGTAATAACAGAGGACCGCTGTACGGTAACCCCCGTCTGTAATAACAGAGGACAGCTGTACGGTAGCCCCTGTCTGTAATAACAGAGGACAGCTGTACGGTAGCCCCTGTCTGTAATAACAGAGGACCGCTGTACGGTAACCCCTGTCTGTAATAACAGAGGACAGCTGTACGGTAGACCCTGTCTGTAATAACAGAGGACAGCTGTACGGTAGCCCCTGTCTGTAATAACAGAGGACAGCTGTACGGTAGCTCCCGTCTGTAATAACAGAGTACAGCTGTACGGTAGCCCCTGTCTGTAATAACAGAGGACCGCTGTACGGTAGCGTGCTATCCGCTCCTCTTAGGAAGCAGTGCTGGAAGCTGACACTAATAGAGACAGTACCCCGGGCTGCCGGAGCTCTGATTGCGGTCTGCGTGTGGGTGGGCCCCCTCCTGCAGCGATGACACATTTTCTGACCTTTTCCAGGGGAAAGGAAATAGCAGAGGCCCAGTATGGTTCCCCCTGACAGGCAATGAACACAATTAGCATTCATCATCGCACCCCTCCTCATTTATGCCTCATAAAGACATGCAGACAGCGGGACGTCCACGGTGGGGTAATGAGACGGCTCCAGTGGAGATGACATGCAAGAGCAAAGGTGTCAGAAGATAGAGTCTGCTAGCTCTCAGAAACGCGTGTGTGTGTGTTTCTGCATGTGTGTGTTTGTGTGTCTGTCTGTCTGTTTGTGTGTGTGTGTGTGTTTGTGTGTCTGTCTGTCTGTGTGTTTGTGTGTGTGTGTGTGTGCATGTTTCCATATGTGTGTGCATGTGAGTGTATGTCTACTTTTTTGTGTGTGTGTGTGTCTGCATGTGTGTGTTTGTGTGTCTGTCTGTCTGTGTGTTTGTGTGTGTGTGTGTGTGCGCGCATGCGTGTGTGTGCACATGTGTGCGTCCGTGCGTATGTGTGTGTGTGTCTGTGTGTGTACATGTGTGTGTGTGCGCATGTTTGTGTGCGTGGCTGTGTGTGCATGTGTATGTGTGTGTGCGCATGTGTGTGCGTGTATGTGTGCATGTATGTGTGTGTGTTTGTGTATGTGTGCATGTGTGCATGTATGTGTGTGTGTGTGTGTGCATGTGCGTGTGTGTGTGTGTGTATGTGTGTGCATGTGTGTGTGCGTGTATGTGTGTGCATGTGCGTGTGTGTATGTGTGTGCATGTGTGTGTGCAAGTGCGTGTGTGTGTGTGTATGCGCATGTGTGTGTGTGTCTGTGTGTTGTTGGGACACACTGACCCCTGGTCTCCCCGTGTTCCCCCAGGGGTGGATGACGGGGTGGATATCCCGCGGGACATGGTGGTGGGGATCTACGAGCGCATCCAGCTCAGGGAGCTGCGCTCCAACGAGGACCACGTCACCTACGTCACCAAGGTGGAGCAGTCCATAATGGGCATGAAGACCGTGAGTCCAGTCAAGGCGAACACACAGCTACAATATGAAGGGCCATAAGACTGCACCCAACATTCAGCTCAGACACTCTGCTTCGTGAATACATGCAGTTATATATTTGTGCCTTTTTCCATAAGGGTGTATAGAATGATTTTGTCCATGGTTACAGTCGCTCCCTTATAAGTGGAGATGGTACTGTTCATGGTTACCGTAGCTCTCTTATAAGTGGAGATGGTACTGTACATGGTTACCGTAGCTCTCTTATAAGTGGAGATGGTACTGTTCATGGTTACTGTAGCTCCCTTATAAGTGGAGATGGTACTGTTCATGGTTACTGTAGCTCTCTTATAAGTGGAGATGGTACTGTTCATGGTTACTGTAGCTCTCTTATAAGTGGAGATGGTACTGTTCATGGTTACTGTAGCTCCCTTATAAGTGGAGATGGTACTGTTCATGGTTACCGTAGCTCTCTTATAAGTGGAGATGGTACTGTTCATGGTTACTGTAGCTCTCTTATAAGTGGAGATGGTACTGTTCATGGTTACTGTAGCTCTCTTATAAGTGGAGATGGTACTGTTCATGGTTACCGTAGCTCTCTTATAAGTGGAGATGGTACTGTTCATGGTTACCGTAGCTCTCTTATAAGTGGAGATGGTACTGTTCATGGTTACTGTAGCTCTCTTATAAGTGGAGATGGTACTGTTCATGGTTACTGTAGCTCTCTTATAAGTGGAGATGGTACTGTACATGGTTACTGTAGCTCTCTTATAAGTGGAGATGGTACTGTTCATGGTTACCGTAGCTCTCTTATAAGTGGAGATGGTACTGTTCATGGTTACCGTAGCTCTCTTATAAGTGGAGATGGTACTGTTCATGGTTACCGTAGCTCTCTTATAAGTGGAGATGGTACTGTTCATGGTTACTGTAGCTCCCTTATAAGTGGAGATGGTACTGTTCATGGTTACTGTAGCTCTCTTATAAGTGGAGATGGTACTGTTCATGGTTACTGTAGCTCTCTTATAAGTGGAGATGGTACTGTTCATGGTTACCGTAGCTCTCTTATAAGTGGAGATGGTACTGTTCATGGTTACCATAGCTCTCTTATAAGTGGAGATGGTACTGTACATGGTTACAGTCGCTCTCTTATAAGTGGAGATGGTACTGTTCATGGTTACCGTAGCTCTCTTATAAGTGGAGATGGTACTGTTCATGGTTACTGTAGCTCTCTTATAAGTGGAGATGGTACTGTTCATGGTTACCGTAGCTCTCTTATAAGTGGAGATGGTACTGTTCATGGTTACAGTCGCTCTCTTATAAGTGGAGATGGTACTGTTCATGGTTACTGTAGCTCTCTTATAAGTGGAGATGGTACTGTTCATGGTTACCGTAGCTCTCTTATAAGTGGAGATGGTACTGTTCATGGTTACCGTAGCTCTCTTATAAGTGGAGATGGTACTGCACATGGTTACCGTAGCTCTCTTATAAGTGGAGATGGTACTGTTCATGGTTACCGTAGCTCTCTTATAAGTGGAGATGGTACTGTTCATGGTTACTGTAGCTCCCTTATAAGTGGAGATGGTACTGTTCATGGTTACTGTAGCTCCCTTATAAGTGGAGATGGTACTGTACATGGTTACTGTAGCTCCCTTATAAGTGGAGATGGTACTGTTCATGGTTACTGTAGCTCCCTTATAAGTGGAGATGGTACTGTTCATGGTTACTGTAGCTCTCTTATAAGTGGAGATGGTACTGTTCATGGTTACCGTAGCTCTCTTATAAGTGGAGATGGTACTGTTCATGGTTACTGTAGCTCCCTTATAAGTGGAGATGGTACTGTTCATGGTTACTGTAGCTCTCTTATAAGTGGAGATGGTACTGTACATGGTTACAGTCGCTCTCTTATAAGTGGAGATTGTACTGCACATGGTTACTGTAGCTCTCTTATAAGTGGAGATGGTACTGTACATGGTTACAGTCGCTCTCTTATAAGTGGAGATGGTACTGCACATGGTTACTGTAGCTCTCTTATAAGTGGAGATGGTACTGTACATGGTTACTGTCGCTCTCCTATAAGTGGAGATGGTACTGTACATGGTTACTGTAGCTCCCTTATAAGTGGAGATGGTACTGTTCATGGTTACTGTAGCTCCCTTATAAGTGGAGATTGTACTGTACATGGTTACTGTAGCTCCCTTATAAGTGGAGATGGTACTGTTCATGGTTACTGTCGCTCCCTTATAAGTGGAGATGGTACTGTTCATGGTTACTGTAGCTCCCTTATAAGTGGAGATGGTACTGTACATGGTTACTGTCGCTCTCCTATAAGTGGATATGGTACCGTCCATGGTTCTGTAGCTCCTGTGTGAATGGAGATGGTACTGTCCATGGTTACTGTAGCTCTCCTGTTAATTGGATATGGTACTGTCCATGTTCTGTAGTTCCTGTGTGAGTGGAGATGGTACTGTCCATGGTTACTGTAGCTCTCCTGTTAATTGGATATGGTACTGTCCATGTTCTGTAGTTCCTGTGTGAGTGGAGATGGTACAGTCCATGGTTCTGTAGGTCCCCTATAAGTGGATATGGTACTGTCCATGGTTACTGTAGCTCCTGTGTGAGTGGATATGGTACAGTCCATGGTCCTGTACCTCCCCTATAAGTGGAGATGGTACTGTCCATGGGGGTCTGTGCTGTCCATAGATGGCTATGTCCAACACTGTCATTTCATGTCAACTCTCTTCAACATTCTTCACCTGCGATCGGTTGCAGTGAAAGTGCCGGTTGGTTGCAGTGAAAGTGCTGATTGGCTGTTAACTGCACTGAGAAAATGGAGTGACAGCAGTCTTTTAAGTTGCCGGATTCAGGCAAAGGCAGCCTAAAGACTTGGCCCATGTGCAGTGTCCCTGGTCAATGTAATCCCTGGTATAAATTGGGTCAGTGCCGTGTGAATAGGATGCTCCCAGGATTCCAGGGGTATTGGAAGATTGTTGAAGAGTGCTGACGGTGTGAAAATTTCTCCTTATCATCAGTAAGAGCTAAGAGAGTTGTAAAATGTTGCGGCAGGAGTATTCTCACAGCGTATAATGGACCAGTTATCGTGGCTGTTGTACTGCATTTTTAAATGCTCTTCAAAACTGGCGAAAAGAAACGGCTGTGTATCTCGCTGAGAAAAGAGAAGCGTTGCTATAGACTTATTATTGACGTTATCGGGTCAGACTGCAGCGAAGCACTCGGCGGTAGATTGAATTGGCCTTTGGCAGCATTGAAAAGCAGCAGCGGAGGGGATGTACGACTGCGGGGAGCGGAGAGAAACGTCTCTTCCCTCGCGGTGAGACGCTGTGCACAGGCGCACGTCTCGCTCTCGTTAGCTGCAGTAATCCAATCATCATCGTCAGAGCGCAGCTGGGAGCAGCGGGCGTCGGCGCACCTGTGATTACCGCGCTCGCCGAGATCACAGGGTTCCCCTCTGTCAAAATTAAACACGCCGAAAGTGTTTGGTCCTGACGCACACCGCATCGCTAATAAGCCCGGCAGCGGCCCATGTTTGGAGGTACAAGTCTGAGTTTTGTAATCCATACATTTGACGTTTTTCACGAGGGAAACATGACATTTATTTAAAAGCTTAATTTAGATATGTGTCACCACTCTAGGGAGAATGAGGTACAGTGATAAGGTCTGTACCACTGCTTGTCATTTTTATGTTTTTATTAAAGTACAGAGTTAAAATGTCAGAGTCCTAATTAAAGCTCTCTGTGATGGGATAATTAATTGAAACTGTGAAAGTTGTGGAAACGTTTCCATGTTTTAAAGCTGCAGGAGGCAAGTTTGAAAATATACAAGGCAAAAAGACTTCCTCCTTTTGCTCTCCTCCCACCTATCTTTTTCCTAAGCCCCTCCCACCAAATGATGCTCCAGTGCACACGCGGAGACGGGCAGACAGGGAGGGGTTTATTCTACCGGGAGGATATTTTGCTTGTAGATAGTTGCCCTGATTGGTGGCTACATCGCTAGCCCTGATCAGTTGGTTTTTGGAAGACCGGCTTGAGATTTTTTTCTCAGAACACTTGATTTATTGATAGCTGCTGGAATATAATGAGCAAATTTAGTAATTTTGCCAAAATTATATCAAATTTTTTTTGCCTACTACATCTTTAAGGCATAAAGCTCCACTTTTTTTTTTAAACCTCAAAGTTAGTTTTGAGTGTAGTGTTTCTCTATGCGTGCTGGACCTTCTACTGACAGCTTTCAACAAAACACACCGCCTTACACACCGTCACCATCACCTCCTAGAACACAGAAGATCTCTGAATGAATGAATGAATGAATGCGGTTGGCAGTTTCCCTTCTGATTTAATAAAGTCAGAGACTGTGGCATTATGGGTAATATTCATATAAAATAAACATGGGGCCTGGCCGAGGTGAAGCACTTTGCTCTGGGTGAAGGAGAGAGCTGCACACAAACCTGCTGACAGTGAGGAGAGAGTCCGGGAGGCTGGACTGACAGCTCCGTACTGCAGAAGAGTGCTTTCAATACGCCTGCCGCCTTCCTGTCGAGCTAATGTGAATCATGCCTGCAACCCGCATGCTAATTCGCCCTCCTGCAGAAACAGCCACACTTCTGAAATTACGGAGTCGAGCAAAAAAATAAATAAAAAAACGACAGATTATAGCAAACAAACATGCGATGGTTTGTTCTGGGCTGTGAGCTGCAGTCAGCACGCTTGTACATGCGATGGTTTGTTCTGGGCTGTGAGCTGCAGCTGCAGTCAGCACGCTTGTACATGCGATGGTTTGTTCTGGGCTGTGAGCTGCAGTCAGCACGCTTGTACATGCGATGGTTTGTTCTGGGCTGTGAGCTGCAGTCAGCACGCTTGTACGTGCGATGGTTTGTTCTGGGCCGTGAGCTGTGAAACGGCATCCGAATGACGCTGGGAACTCACAGGTCTTTTACGGCCTAGATTCTGGACTGAATGGTGAACATATTAAACAAAGCTGTATATGTATATTGAATCATATGTATGTGCATGTAAATTGGTAATTGTGGAAGTATAAAGTAATTGTGGATAATATGATAAATGTGGTGAACCTGGATAATACTAATTGAAGTGTGTGGTATGTGAAAGTATAGGAGGGGGAGAAATAAAGAATGTGAAAGGAGGATTGTATAGGTTATCAGGGATGCGCTTGTCCATATAAGTGTCTGGAACCTAGAGTGGCCATCACCGGGACCTCACCTGATATCTAGATATGATAGAGAAGATCATAAGATCACGCGCCGTCGTTCAAAGAGTCTTATTACTGTCACTAGGTTGGGAGAGGTAGACTCTGTTTCTCTCCATGGAGGGGGGTCCCTGGGGGTGAAACTTCTCTTCCTGCCAGACCTTATTTGGACAAACAAAGGGACTTGTGGAGTGTGCATACCGGCGCTGTACTGCATTTAAGGACATCCCAAAGGGATATTCGAGGAGAATCTGCTTAACAGGTCTCCTGGTGCTGTAGTGGCACCATAGTCATTTTCATATAGGAGAATCTGCTTAACAGGTCTCCTGGTGCTGTAGTGGCACCATAGTCATTTTCATATAGGAGAATCTGCTTAACAGTTCTCCTGGTACCATAGTCACACCGTACGGAATCATTTGGTGATATACTTTGTTTGTGAACTTGTTCATGTTTATTTGTCTTGACAGCATGTTATCCTGTGTTTAGTTATAGGCATTGAATGTGTTCGTGTTTGTTCTCACAGTTTTAACCAGTGATTATTTGTCATTAATAAATTACCATGTTTTCATATCAACTGCATCTTTCTTTTAATCCTTTTTCCCAGCTTCAATTGTCTGCATGATCTGAGCTGCAGCGTTCCAAGCTAATGACCTCCCTGCCTGTTATCCAATTATTTTTATATTTAACGTGCGTGGCTCTCATCCATCTTATACCCTTTTCAGCCTAAATTATGACTGAAGACTCAGGGGGACAATTCTGACCCAGGACCGACTGATCAGCGGCCTGGTACAGACGTGGCGGACTCAAGTTGGGTAGGCAGCAAGTGATGGTCCAAATATAAAGGTTGGGTGGTGTATGGTTCTGGTAATTTGATATGGGAATCCATGGGCGTCCTACGCCGATTCTTGTCAAATTTGCCTTAAGGAGCCCTTTAAATACACCCAGAGTAGTGCATGGTTCTGGTGATTTGATATGGGAACCCATGGGCGTTTACGCCGGTTCTTATCAAATTTGCCTTAAGGAGCCAGGTTCTTGTGATTTGATATGTGAACCCATGGGTGTTTTTACGCCGGTTCTTGTCAAATTTGCCTTAAGGAGCCCTTTAAATGTACTCAGACTGGGGCTCGCAACTATCTATGATAAATGAATATCATGTATTGTGTTGACTAGACCCCCAACCTCTGCGTTCGCCACCGAACTGAGCTTCAGCAATAATGTTGATTCCGGCAAACATATATTGAAGTAATGATGGTACCTAAGGGCGAGTT
>CM040403.1:9081853-9189353 GCA_022702515.1 Ilyophis sp. 1 JC-2022 | reverse complement strand
CTGTAAAACATGGGTCAGTTCTGGAGTCTAGTATCGATTGAAGTACTGCACAAAGTCATGGATTTGGCTAAAATCACACAGACAAGTACAGGGAAATGAATCAAAAATGAAACAGCCAAGAATAATTAGTGTCCTCATTAGGCTGCTGTAGAGATAATCCTTGTGAAGTATTTAGCTCCTTTCACAATGACACAAACGATCATCCTAATCTTTATGAAAGGGAGTGTCACATGAAGCATGCACGTTTCCTATTTCCCTTTATGGGAATGTTTTACAAGGTGATTCACTCAATGAACTGCAGTGAAGTGTTAAATTACGGACAGTAAATCCACGTGAGGGAAGAAACAGGTTCTGGAATACGTGCTATAACAGGAGGTTCAGTGAAAACCAGTGCTTTGGTTGACATTGCTATCAAAAGGTTTTTTTGTCCAATTTAAGCAAGTAGATTTGGAGAATGTTGTGCATGAAGACATGCTTTGTGTTGCGCTTTGTCATAAATCACGATCACTGGGTTTCAGCGAGCCTTGTCAATCATCTTACTTAATTCCCATTCACAGAGTGCAAGCAGTCCAAGTCGGCACGTTTGGAGCCTGCATGTGGATGACACCCCCCCCTTCCCCCCCCACACCTGTGTTTTAAAAGGTGTGTCATCAGGCCCTTTGCTTTGCTCTGCACTCAGATTCTGAAGTTGTGCCCAAAGAAGAAAATCTCGGCCACCTATACCTTCTGCAAAGCCCTGGGCCTGCTGGGGATGCAGTTTCACCTGTTTGAAACTGAATGTAAGTGAGCGCCGCATTATTCACTTACCCACGGCGTCTGCTAGAAATGGCGGTAATGTGGATAACACAGCGTTTTTTGAACAAAAGGTTTTGCATTTTTAAATGGTATACGCTTTTTACACAGCTGGATACTTACTGAAGCAATCCAGGTTAAGTAAACACGCTCACGGGTACAATGGCAGTGTCCCACCTGGGAATTGAACCTGCAATCTCAGTTTCTTAACCTGTATGCCACGCTGCCACTTATCTCCCCCCCGTACACGCTCCCGCAGGAGACAGAACCGGGCCGGCCCGCAGGAGACAGAACAAGGCCGGCCCGCAGGAGACAGAACAAGGCCGGCCCGTAGATCCCTGTGGGAGCCTATAAAAAAGAGAAGACCCTGAGAATGTCAACTTTTTTTTTGTTCTTTGAAAGCAGCGCACGGCAATGTTTCAGTAAGGCAGGCAGGACCGCCACAACTGCTGTTCCTTCCTTGTAAAAACACGTTTTTGCTTCTGTGCGGTGATTTGTATCGCCATGCGCTCCGGGGCTAATCTCTCCCTTTGGATCTCCTGTTTTTGTTTGTTCAGCGTACTGATTGCAGTTTTTGCAACAAAAAAAAAACCCATGAAAATGAAATATTGCATGCTGTGTTTAAGTGGCCTGGCTCTTATGTGGGAGGCTATAAGATTGCCTCCTGCAAGAGTCATTAGTTGAAGCCTTGCGCCTCCTGCAAGAGTCATTAGTTGAAGCCTTGCGCCTCCTGCAAGAGGTTCTTCGCAGTAATGGCTGCACCATCAGGGGCCTAATTAAGGAGGATCAAACTTGCATTTTTGCATTCTCAGGTTTGATTGATTATTCCACTAAAGAAAATAAGGGGGAAAAAACACATCCTGGAAAATTAGGGAGCTGTGTGTGTGTGCTTGCATACTTAGGGGGCTGTGTGTGTGTGTGTATGTACTTGCATACTTAGGGGGCTGTGTGTGTGTGTATGTACTTGCATACTTAGGGAGCTGTGTCTGTGTGTGTGCTTGCATACTTAGGGAGCTGTGTCTGTGTGTGTGCTTGCATACTTAGGGAGCTGTGTCTGTGTGTGTGCTTGCATACTTAGGGAGCTGTGTCTGTGTGTGTGCTTGCATACTTAGGGAGTTGTGTGTGTGTGTGCTTGCATACTTAGGGAGCTGTGTCTGTGTGTGTGCTTGCATACTTAGGGAGCTGTGTCTGTGTGTGTGCTTGCATACTTAGGGAGCTGTGTCTGTGTGTGTGCTTGCATACTTAGGGAGCTGTGTATGTGTGTGTGCTTGCATACTTAGGGAGCTGTGTCTGTGTGTGTGCTTGCATACTTAGGGAGTTGTGTGTGTGTGTGTGCTTGCATACTTAGGGAGTTGTGTGTGTATGTACTTGCATACTTAGGGAGCTGTGTCTGTGTGTGTGCTTGCATACTTAGGGAGCTGTGTCTGTGTGTGTGCTTGCATACTTAGGGAGCTGTGTGTGTGTGTGTGTGCTTGCATACTTAGGGAGTTGTGTGTGTGTGTGTGTGCTTGCATACTTAGGGAGCTGTGTCTGTGTGTGTGCTTGCATACTTAGGGAGCTGTGTGTGTGTGTGTGCTTGCATACTTAGGGAGTTGTGTGTGTGTGTGCTTGCATACAGGGAAACTAGGATTGTGATGGTTACTGTTGAGCAACAGAGCAAGAGTACCAGAAAATAAGATATCAAGAGTCTTTTGATGTTGTTGGGTCACAGACATCAGGAAGTCATGGCATGCAAAGGATATGTGACCAAATGATTACTTTATTCTATATATAAATGCAGGGGTGCCAATAATTGTGGCACACATGGTTTTGTAAAAAATAATTATTTCTTGATGAGAGATTTTTTTTTCTCATAATAAATTAACTTCTATTAAAGGTTGGATCTCATTTTTTCAGTGTGAGATTAAGCTAACTCACCAAACGGTGAATTTTTTATAACCCTTTTTACTCATCTTTACCAGGGGTGCCAATAATAGTGGAGGGCACTGTATATATATTATGATGTGCACAAATCAATAAATTATTTTATTAATTGATTTATTTACTTCTAAATGACAGGCATGGCTAATTAATTCTGATACTCTGTAAGGTATGGAGTTTTGTTATTATGACTTTATATGAATGTGGAATGAGTGGATAATATTGCTACTGAACACATGAATATAGTAATAAAAAAGTAGTGGGAGGCAGAGTGTGTGTATCGCTCTGAGAAATGGCTGCATTTTCACTTGTGTGTGTCTGAGAGATTAAACGGCAGCGAGGGCTCTTTGATGTCCATGGCGATGTCATATCCGCACGCGTGCGGTGAGGACAAACTCCACGGCCTCCCCTCTGATCTCGCCACTCTCCCCTGCGGCAGACTACGCTCACGGGATCACCATGGTGTCGCCCCTCCCCGGCTCAGAGAAAAAGCAGGTGCTGAACTTCTGCGGTCAGAGTGCTGAGGACTTGCTGAAGTTCGTGGAGGACCTGAAAGAGTCCATAGCGGAGGTGTCAGAGATGGAGCAGATCCGCATTGAATGTGAGCGTCCCGCGTCGTTTTAAATTATATCCTATGTTAACATTTGTCTGCTATGCATTTTATGAGAGTGGGGTGATGTAATGTCCTGTATATGTAAAGTAGGCGTAATAACCCATTCTGATTGGGCAACAGCTTGTATCACTGCTGAAAAGTTGACCTAACATTCTCTCTGAATGTTTTCACAGTGCCTTGCTGCATTCATCAGTAAAATATGCCCCGCCCCCTCCTGGCTTTGAAACACCAGACTGGCCATAAGTTCTGCCCCTCATAAATCGCTGAGGATTAAATATGCCGAAGTTGACCCCCATCTTTCCCCCTCAACGAATGCCCACACCCAGTGAAATCAGAGAGGCAAGGAGAGGCTGTGTTTGCCTTTGGCTGTGTTATATTTGAACAGACAGGTCATTTTCCTAATGCTGGTCTCAGTGGAGAGGTGGAGAGGTGGAGAGGGGGAGATGGGGAGGGGATGCAGGGTACTACATTACCCAGAGCTCCACAGCACCGCGACCCCGCCCTGCACAGGAAGCAGGCAGCCCTCCACTCTGGTTCTTCTGAGGGAGATGAAAGACACACCCGCCTCACTATCCTAAAAAACAGGGCTGCATTCAGATACAATGTAATAATAATGATAATGCCTGGCATTTATATAGCACCTTTCTCACACTCAAAGCCCTTTACAACCACCACCAATGAGGGAGCACCCATCTGGGCGATGCAATGGCAGCCATTTTGCACCAGAATGCTCACCACACATCAGCTTAAGTGGAAAGGGAGAGGACAATGTTTAGCCAATTAAACTGGGGGATGATTATGAGGCAGGTTGTGAGTTTAGCCAGGTCACCAGGGAAACCCCTACTCTTTACGATAAGCATCATGGGATCTTTAATGACCAAAGTAAGTCAGGACCTTGGTTTAACGTCTCCAAAAGACAGCATTTCCTACGGCACAGTGTCCCTGTCACTGCGGCATTGGGGTTTATTTGACCACAGGGAAAGCTGCCCCTTACTGGCCCACGAACACCACTTCCAGCAGCAACTTGGTTTTCCCAGGAGGTTTCCCATCCAAGTACTAACCAAGCCCACACTTGCTTAGCTTCAGCCATTCAGCAGGAGCAGGGTGCATGGCGGTATGGACACACGTATTGTTCTTGCTGGAAGCTTGCATTTTATACCCTTGGTAGAAGGGAGGATAAACGAGGCAGTGAGGGAATATAATTACTCCCTTCCCTTTCTTAAATTGGATCCGAATCCTATTTGGTGTGGCTGCCATATGTCATCCTGGCATTTTGGGGATTCCCCCCTTGGAGCAGCGACAGGGAGAAAGCATAAATATTGGATCCGAACACATTCCAGGAGCTGAGAAAGTGCAGTCTTTGCTTTGTCTGTGTGATGAATAATGAGAAGTTCTCAGACAGAATAGATTATAAGCGTGTGTGTGTGTGTGTGTGTGTGTGTGTGTGTGTGTGTGTGCATATGTGCAAGTGTGTGTGCGCATGTGCATGTGTGTGTGTGCATATGTGCATGTGTGTGTGTGTGTGTGTATGCTTTTGTGTGTGTGTGCATGTGTGTGTGCATATGTGCGTGTGTGTGTGTGTGTGTGTGTGTGTGTGTGTGTGAATATGTGCAAGTGTGTGTGCGCATGTGAATGTGTGTGTGTGCATATGTGAATGTGTGTGTGTGTGTGTGTATGATTGTGTGTGTGTGTGAATGTGTGTGTGCATATGTGCGTGTGTGTGTGTGTGTGTGTGTGTGTGTGTGTGTGCATATGTGCAAGTGTGTGTGTGTGTGTGTGCGCATGTGCATGTGTGTGTGTGTGTGTGTGTGTGTGTGTGCATATGTGCAAGTGTGTGTGTGTGTGTGTGTGTGTGTGTGCGCATGTGAGTGTGTGTGTGTGTGTGTGTGCATATGTGCATGTGTGTGTGTGTGTGCATGTGTGTGTGGGGGCGTATGTGCATGTGTGTGTGTGTGTGTACTATTGTGTATATATTGTGTATATATTGTGACATTTAATTCAATTTCAAATGTGTGACAAATCCAAAAAAGGATTTTTTTTGCACAGACAATTAAGTCGTAAGACTTGCATTAATTCATATATTCATATCCCTTCATATTCCTTTAATAATATCACATCTAACAGGTTTTGTGCTCAGGAGTCATGCTGGTCTTAGATTGTGTGCATCCTTGTTTGTTACCTGCAGTTCCTTTTAATCTAAATTGAAGAAGAAAAAGACAAAAAGCACATTGTCGTTTGTTGTTTAAATCCCTGCTGGAAATGACAAGCGATTACCATACAATCAAAAACCTAATTTGGGGAGCGGGGAAGAGCATCATTTGGCTAATTGGCAAGACTGCCGGGACGAGTCCCACGCCGTTCAGGGGGTCACATGCTCACATCTGTCTCCCCGTTGTCTGTTCGTCTGTCTCACAGGGGAACTGGAGAGACAGCAGGGGGCCCAGACTCATTCAGCCAAAAACAACGGCACCCAGCTGGACCTCAGAGGAACGCAAGCCTCCCCGCTGGGTACAGCCTCCTCACATTCAACCAATCATATCACTTTACTGTCTGTGACACACCCCTGCGCCGTGTAAGCCGACGGGATACTGCTCAGGAGCAGTCGAGTGCTCTGTAAGCCTCAGCATTATTACTAATGAACCCCGTGTACCCAAATCCATCACCCGTGAGTATCTCTGAGCACCTGTCTATGATCCTGCTGAAGGCATAACAGTGATGCATTAGGAGAATACCGCCTCTTCCACACATTTTCCCCAGACCTGATTGGTCTAGAGCCCCAGAACCAGGGTCCATTCCCAGAGGGCCGCGGCATCTGCAGGTTTTTTGGTGCGTTTCAGCACTCAGGTAATTAATTTAAGTGGGTGATTAATCATGGGCTGAAGAGTCCACACACCCTGTGTCTCAGGCCCTAATCCACTCTTGATTCAAAGAAAACTAGAAAAGGCTGCAGAATCCGGGGCCCTCCAGGACAGCGTGACACCGCTGGTCTAGTGATTTGGCCAAATGCATTTAAAAAGAAAATAGTGATGATAATAAATTGGAAAAGTGATTCATTACGATCAGAGCTGGAATAAAAAACAGGACGGACATACTGAGCCCCGGAGGAAATTAGCTTTTTGGGGCTTTGAAAAGCTCAGCTCAGGTACAATGACTGTGAGAGCAGGCAGGGCTCTCTAGGCTTGAATTAACTTCATACTTTAGTTTCTGAATGATGTCATTAGCTGAATGTGGCTGAGTTTGCGCTGGTGTGACACCAATGGGCTCTTGGTCTAAGTCACTATAGCACCTGTGTTCAGTGAGAGACACAAACATCCCTCAGAGTGATGCGTTCTCTGCTGCAGTACTGTGCAGGACATTAAGGTGTGAGATAGTCGCTGTTTGACATTAGTTAAGCTGCGTCGCTGTTTGTTTTGGGTGGCGCAGCTTTTGGCCCGAAGAGGCACGACTGGCCATTCATATTTAGGGTGGGGGTGGGGTGGGGGGGGTGAGGGGTGCCATAAAAGCACGCTGGTTTTAAGTCAATGATGTTCACTCTTCTCAGTTAGGTGATTAACAGGTGGCCCGTGTCGTGGCAAACGCAAATGTGGCCCAATGTGATGATGGCTTGTTCTTCATCGTTCCAAAAAAACGTCTGCTGTACGTACATCATATTTAATCGCCATTTCTGTTACTGGTCAACAACAGTGGCAGCGCCAGAATTGCAATAATTCCAATCATGGGCGTAGCGGAGAAAATTGTGCATGGGACAGGAGTGGGGGTGAGAGTGTGATGGGGGAGGGGGGGCTTTGATGTTTGGGTGTACCAATCAAAACCTGGGTGTGTCTAGAACACGCAGGACTCAGCGTGCCACCGCCAGTGCTGGGCAGGTGTGCATAGTGGTGATGTGTCACAATTAGGTACAGGGGTGACAGCGCTGTCTTTCTGTGGCACAGGTAAGCTGGACCTGGAGGAGAAGAGCGGGAACAACAGCATGGAGGTGAGTACTGATTAGCACAGAGAAGCGCCAGCGCAGGTGAGTGTGTGTGTGTGTGTGTGTGTGTGTCCTCACAAGGGAGGGTGTGCCTTAGGGTGTTGTTGTGTATGACAGCACTTTGGATAATAAGCGTCAAGCCTTCCCAGAATGCATCTGTGAACTTCCGTATGTGTGCAAACCAAGATAACGTTCCTGAAATGTTTAATTAGGTGCATTAACATTTTGCTAATTGGTTATATAATTGATCCTTTCTGCAGTCATATAATTGTACTCCGTGACAACACAAGCAAACAAACACATATTATGCACACGTCCACGTTTGACAAGAAACATAATCCTGGTCTCCCTTGAATGGCTACCAGTTGTTTCTGTAAGATGTTGTAATTGTAATGGATCATGGTTAATCATGCACCTGTGGACCATATACTGTATGTTTTATACTGCATACTGTATGTTTTATACTGCATACTGCTAATGCAAGATCATTTGTAAAGCAAAGGATTAATATTTTACTCAACCAAAAAGTACATGAAGCGTAACTGCATAAAGCATAGATAAGCATGATATACAGTAAGTACAAAATAAAATGTTTATGAAGCATTGTTCATGGTTGTGGAATCAGGGTCTGCGTAACACATTATGTTATATAATGTATTGTTCCCACACCTTTGTAAACTTTTTTGTAATGTCATGTGAATGTACGCTTTTACGTAGTTACACTGACTGTACTTTGTGATCATTCATGGAGTTTCCCAGCAGGCGGTAAAATTGGGTGCTGAGGTCGTGTGAACTGCAGTGTTCTGTCTTTGACAAATTAATTACAGAGGCCTCGCATTAGTTTGGTGTTAATGCGACCAGTCAGAGTCACCTTCACCCCCCAACAGTGTGGTAAAACAGAGCGTTGTGCATAAAAAGCAGCATTTAGACTACCCAAAGGGACTGCACAATACCATTAGCATTCCGGTGGAGTGGTGACATTTCACAGCTCCTCCATGCTCCAGGCTAGGGAGTACTAGGCAACGGCAAACACTTAGCATCAATTTGACAAGCAAGGGTAGGCCCGAAGAGTCACACACTACACGCATTAGGATGCAGCTGTGGGGGCCGTGCGAGGGACTCTGTGTGAGGCAGAGGTGTGCGGAGGTTAGGACTCTGTGTGAGGCAGAGGTGTGCGGAGCTTAGGACTCTGTGTGAGGCAGAGGTGTGCGGAGGTTAGGACTCTGTGTGAGGCAGAGGTGTGCAGAGGATAGGACTCTGTGTGAGGCAGAGGTGTGCAGAGGATAGGACTCTGTGTGAGGCAGCGGTGTGCGGAGGTTAGGACTCTGTGTGAGGCAGAGGTGTGCGGAGGTTAGGACTCTGTGTGAGGCAGAGGTCTGCAGAGCTTAGGACTCTGTGTGAGGCAGCGGTGTGCGGAGGTTAGGACTCTGTGTGAGGCATGGGTGTGCAGAGCTTAGGACTCTGTGTGAGGCAGCGGTGTGCAGAGGTTAGGACTCTGTGTGAGGCAGCGGTGTGCAGAGGATAGGACTCTGTGTGAGGCAGCGGTGTGCAGAGGATAGGACTCTGTGTGAGGCAGCGGTGTGCAGAGGATAGGACTCTGTGTGAGGCAGAGGTGTGCAGAGGATAGGACTCTGTGTGAGGCAGCGGTGTGCAGAGGATAGGACTCTGTGTGAGGCAGAGGTGTGCGGAGGTTAGGACTTTGTGTGAGGCAGCGGTGTGCGGAGCTTAGGACTCTGTGTGAGGCAGAGGTGTGCAGAGCTTAGGACTCTGTGTGAGGCAGCGGTGTGCGGAGGTTAGGACTCTGTGTGAGGCAGAGGTGTGCAGAGGATAGGACTCTGTGTGAGGCAGCGGTGTGCAGAGGATAGGACTCTGTGTGAGGCAGAGGTGTGCGGAGGTTAGGACTTTGTGTGAGGCAGCGGTGTGCAGAGGATAGGACTCTGTGTGAGGCAGAGGTGTGCAGAGGAGAGGACTCTGTGTGAGGCAGCGGTGTGCAGAGGATAGGGCTCTGTGTGAGGCAGCGGTGTGCGGAGGTTAGGACTTTGTGTGAGGCAGAGGTGTGCAGAGGATAGGACTCTGTGTGAGGCAGAGGTGTGCGGAGGTTAGGACTTTGTGTGAGGCAGAGGTGTGCAGAGGATAGGACTCTGTGTGAGGCAGCGGTGTGCAGAGGATAGGACTCTGTGAGGCAGCGGTGTGCGGAGGTTAGGACTCTGTGTGAGGCAGAGGTGTGCAGAGGACAGGACTCTGTGTGAGGCAGCGGTGGGCAGAAGATAGGACTCTGTGTGAGGCAGAGGTGTGCAGAGGATAGGACTCTGTGTGAGGCAGAGGTGTGCTGAGGTTAGGACTCTGTGTGAGGCAGTGGTGTGCGGAGGTTAGGACTCTGTGTGAGGCAGCGGTGTGCGGAGGTTAGGACTCTGTCATCCTGATACTTTAACAGGGAGACAAAGGTCAGAGGGTGAGGTCTGAGTGGGGGTGATTGCACACAGTTTTTAAGTGATTGCTTTACTCATAAAAGGTAAACAAAATTGCCATATTTCACTTGAGCCCTAAGCTTTCACTCAACATGGTACATTTAAGGACAGGTGGGAGGAGTACTCATTTAAGGACAGGTGGGAGGAGTACTCATTTACATCAGAACTGTGATGCCAGCAGATCCTAATCCAGTGCTTCCTCTCCACTGTGCTGCTGTGGCAGGCCTTTCATATCATGAGATGAATGCAGTCCTGCCACTAAACCCCTGGTGCTGGTGCTGGCCGTAGAAGTGTTCTCACTGGATTTATATGCATTTACTGTACTTATTTTTGCATTACCATAAACACATAATACCTGAATAACAGGCATCGCTGATAACTGGCTTTTGGGAGCTAAAAGTGTTTATGAGTTTGCTTTGACTCTCTAAGGACATTTTAAGATGGAAAACGATGCTGAATTAATTATTTAGACCATTTTTATATAGAGAATGTCAGCATTTCGGCTGACACCCTCTTCTTTTAGACCCAAGTTCTGCAATCAAGAATTAGTTGGACTAAAAGAAAAAGAAAATGAATTGCCAGCGGCGAGTCACAACAGGGCTGTGTTTGTGCACACTAATGTCATGCATTCCCAAATAACTTCCTGAACAGTGGAGCTGAATTAGAACTGCACTCATTTCACTTTTTTTAGGTTTTTTTAAATATTTGGAATGTTACGGGGGTAATTCACAGCGCACAAAGGAGATGCTTTTGCACACTTCATTTGGACTTTCTGCTTTGATATGGGCTGATAACAGAACTGATTTTGGAATTTCCCGTTACCGTCACCTTCTCCTGAGATGACCGCTTCGGGCCTACAGCTCCGTCCGTCAGTCTGCTTTGTGAATTCAGGCGAACTCAGGCCTCAAAGGAGCAGTTTTTCTGGCAACAGAAGCCCAGTAGGGAGAGGGATAATGACCAGATGTTTCTTCCTTGGCACTTATGGCCAGATTTACAAAACCTTTTAGCACAGGCAAAACCAATATCACAACCAATGATTGGTCATGGTTTTTGTTTTGCACCAATCATTGGTTGTGTTATTAGTTTTGTGTGTGCTAAAAGGTTTTGCACATGCTAAAGGTCTTAGTAAATCAGACTGTAAGTGTTGTCTTCCCTGGAGCAGTGTCTCTTCCCTCTGGTTAAATATCTCCGTGTCTCCTGCAGATTGACGTGCGGCCTGCTATTCAGTGTTATGATTCGCCACACAGCTTGGGTCTAATGGATTTTAGGTTTACTTGTTCCAAGTAAAAAATGTGTCTTTCCCCAAGCCTCAACTCAGTAACGGTAAGACGTCTCTGCAGTCAGAGTTGACTGGTGGAACGGAGACCTCCCGTCCAGTAGGGGGCGCTCCTCCATATCTCAGTTCAGCAGTCAGTGTGGGCTGCGGGCGGGCAGGAGAGGTCAGTTAACCGCACGCGCCCAGTGTAGAGTGTCTGCGGTGAGGAGCCCAAACACAACCTGAGCGCACGGCGAGCCTTCCCTCCACATCCATACGCCATCCCCACCCAGCTCGTCCCGCGGCTCTGTCTCTACACCACGTCTCTTAGGCCTCGGTCGTACCAGCTCTCATCCACAACCACCCCGAGTCCTCCCCCGCCGCCTTGCTGCCCCAACGCTGTATCCATAACGCATTCTTAACCTTTCACACACTATCTGTGCTGCTTGGTGCAAATGATGGACATTTGGTACAGTTAATAATATCCAAAGGTGTTTTCCAAATGTGTACCATCCTTTAGGAGTGTGGGGGGGGAGGTAGTAGTGCTGCAATGCAGGGGGCCTTTGTGGATACTGCTCAGAATCTGATTTAGACAGCTTGAGTCTATTGATACATCCTGAAACATAATCTTTTAAAGAGGCTTGGTACTTCTTTACTTGAATCCCTGTTTCGGGTCTTGTGAAGCATCACATGTGCAGAAAAGAAAGCCATCTTGCATATTAAAACCCTCAAAGCAAGATACATATTTATGCATAACATCATCATGTCACAATGTCATGGAATGTTCTAGTACGTGTGAGGGCTTCTGTTTAGCTATATTGATTATTATAATTCGCCATTGAACATAAGACTGCCTTGGGAATTTGTCTGAAAAATGAAAGTGTATTAATGTTTTTAAAGGATTTAAAAAAGTAAAGTATAATTGTATTTACCTTATCGTTTAATTTGTTATTTGTACTGTGTACTGAATAAACATATAAATCATGGCATATGACATCATAAAAATATGTAGTCAGAGAATGAATTACATGTAATAAAAATGAGACAAATAACCATAGTCCATTGTGTCATAAGAGAGCCACACAGACTGTTTCATGATATATTCCAGTAGAGCCCAAGCCAGTTCCAAAATCAAATCAGATCTTCCAAAAGCCAGCTAAAATGCCTGCTGAATTGTCACCTTAATTAAAAAAAAAAAAAGGGAAAGCATCCAGCGTCCAGTGTGTTTCTCTGCAGAAAGCCCACTGCCTGGATGCGAGCAGGCTTGCCGCTCGTCCAGCTTACACACTGAAGGCATGCGTTCTGCTGAGTGTCCCTGTAATGTCTGTGAAAGTGGCCCCGCCTCTTGTTCAAGCCCCGTCCCTCCCCTTTTCTGACTCCTCCCCCAGCTCTTTAATGGATCCCTGTGGACACAGTAGTCCCAGGCTGTGAGCCAGCTCCTTTGATATCCTTCCCCACCTTGACCTGAATCCACCATTGCATTCCCATGAGCTACACTGGTTCAGCAGAGTGGCACAAGGCCACTTAGTGTCTTCTTGTCCCCACCTTTTAAAAGCAAGTGACCCAACCAAAACCTCCCACCTCCCCTTCAGCCCACAGCTGTTCCCCTGTCACCTGCTTCTCCTTTTGAGTGGACTTGCATCATGCCGCACGCCCCCCAGAAGAGCATGTCTGTGTTGCTGTTTTACACCAGAGGGCTAATCGACCCAGAGGAGGACAGTACTTATAACACTTAATGCTGTCTCTGGCTGTTTCTAAACTAGGTGTCAATTCACAACAGGCTTCAAACATACCAGCTCAATGCGTCCCGGAGCCCCGAGACTGGATCCCTCCCGGGCACCCTTCTTAACCACCGGGGGGCGCTCTACCGCCCGCAGCTACAGCCCGGCGCGGGTACACCAGCTCACCAGCCCGGCCCGGTCGTCGACCTGCACCCGGAAACGCCCGTCCAGTGCCAGCAGATCGTCAGGGTGATCGTCCTGGACACGGCTGGGCACGGGCGCATGGAGGCTTACCTCAGCCATACCCCCACCCACCAGATCATCCGATCCGCTGTCTCCACCCCCGCCAGGTCATCGGAGGGCAGGAACCTGGAGAAGTCAGGCCCCAAACCCCCTTTGCCTCCACCACCGCCCCCCTACAACCACCCCCATCAGTATTGCCCTCCTCAATCGCCCCAGCTCTTCCTCAGCCAGCGGAGATACTCCAGCGGCTCCCGCAGCCTGCTGTAAATAGACCTGACCTCTGACCTCTGACCTTTTATAGAGAAAATACATGTATTATATACAGTACATATGTATATATGCAGCGTTAACAAAAAATAGCAGTATATTTAAGAGAAAATGGATATAAGCAAGAAGAGATACAGCTTCCAGAGTTCTACTTATTTCATGTGTATTTTATGAAAGAGGAAGTAGTTTTAACCGATTTATATA
The DNA here is from genome assembly GCA_022702515.1 of Ilyophis sp. 1 JC-2022. NCBI lineage: Eukaryota > Metazoa > Chordata > Actinopteri > Anguilliformes > Synaphobranchidae > Ilyophis > Ilyophis sp. 1 JC-2022. Next base: position 9,175,900 of record CM040403.1, on the reverse strand, counting down.
GCATTGTGCTGGGTTGCTCTTTGATGCAGTTTCTTTTCAATTTTTCCTCAATGAACTGGCATTTGGAAAAAAGGCCATCGATACCCCTCCTTCAACCTTATGATAACCATCTCCAGGATAGTTTCAGACCATTTGTAACCCTTTGTTTGATTCTTCAACCGATCCAAAATAAGGCCAACCCTACAGAATCCTCAAGGCTAAAGAGTCCGTTTGATTAAGTTATGGGTAGAAGTATGTTTGTGCTTCAGTAGCATGTACTCATTTCAATCTTTTTAAAAAGATTTTTATATCATTTTAATCTATGTCTCACTGAAACTAATTCAAGCCTCCGACACCTCACTTTCTCAATATTCACTGTAAGTATTTACTGTTTTTCTGTGGGGTTCATTGTTCCTCCATTTTGTTCTGTTCCACAGCTTCAGTGAAGGTCAGATCACTGTGCTATCGGTGATATCTCCTTCAAGTTAAACTGACTGAGGCGATCCTTTGTGTTAAGCAGGAGAAACCATCGCTGTAAACAACAGCTCACTGTAAAGCAAAAGCCTCTCTAAGCAAGAGGAGTACTATTGTGATGCATATTGCGCTGCTAAGGAAAGACACTGGATGTAGGGCCTCATATTAAAATGGAGTTGTTGGTACGTGAGCTGTTTTTGCAAATATCCTGCAGCGGCAACTGCTGTTCACACAGAGCTGTCTAAAACACGCTGCTTAATTTGACTTAACAAAAACATTCTAGTCTGTTTTAAGAATTTCTCTTCTCATATTAACAATGTTTAATTATGACTTTTATTTTTTTTAGCATATACAGTTGACCCCTTATAAGCATTACGCAGTATAGAAAAACCTCTAATTTTTGTATAAACTGAACATACATTTAAAATGTATACTGTACAGCAGACAGGCTGACGTGTTTATACATGAGAACATCCTTTGCTTATTTTAAATAGTATTGCTTCCAGTAAATGTCTCTGGTCTTTTGCTATTGCAATTCTTATAACTACACAGTCATGCACATTGTTGATTTTGTGTAACATTTTACATGAAATATCTTGTATGTTATCATGTAGTAGGGGAACAGCACTGAATTTGTAGGAGCGGGAGGGGGGGGCAAAGCCGGACTGTATGGGTTTGGAGATGTACTGCTCAATTGCAGGGGGGGGGGGGGGGCGCTCTGAGAGGTGCTCTGAGCTGTTGATTGCTCTGAATGTACTGTCCTAGAAACCTTTAGATTATCACTGACCGTCCCTCTGTTCCAGTACCGGCGGTAATTACGCGAGCAGCTGTCCGAGAGTTCTCATATTTTTCTGTTTCTAATTCCAAATATGATGAGAACTGAAATGCAATTTATTCAGCTGTGGAGCTGAAATGTTATCACTTCACGTGGACATATTAATTTGTGCTTGTAGTGATTTATTGCTTTTTCCATTGGGGTGAATGTTGGATGCAGCCGTCATATCCGATTCCAGCTGCCCAAACCGGACAGTTAATCAGTTTGATCCATCGGACTCTTTCATCACAGAAAACCGCACCTGGTGTGACAAGTCATTTGTTTTTGGACAGAGTATATTTCCTTTATATTACATGTCCAGAAAACAGCAGCTAGTAGATATGAGAAATATGTATTTATGGGCATAAGCCAATGCTCCAAATGGATTTATGGCTGTCAAAGCAACTTGTAGTAAATCATAAATATGTATGGGTTTTTCATTGTCAGTTACACTCTGGAAACATATATGTACAAATGTTGATTTAATTGGTTATTTTTAAATTTCACATGTCCAAATGCTGTGATGACATCATTCCATACTACAAAACAAACTACAAGCCCCATCAAACCAAGGGCTACAATATCCAACATGTTAGGATCATCCAGAGCTACAACTAGTGGCTACAGCAGCAGGCTTGCTACCACTTGGGGAAAAAAAACATTTTTAGGAAAATGCACCAAACAGCTGTTGTTTCTGTTTCCATTTGACCTGTGTGAAAAGCTCTCTCAGATTATCTTACACAGATGTCTTTGTAGAACAGAGAGTGGAACACAGGGGCAAGCAGTGGCATTATGGGGTCCATTAATCATGGTTTTACTGCGTTTCCCAAAAATGTTCCACAACGTTTATGAACTCTTTTTTTATTTATTTTAACGTTGAATTGAATTTAATTTTTGTTTTGTTTATTTCCCACGCACAGTTGAGCTCTTCAGTTATTCCTTGTGCTGATGTGCTGTTGGTTCTGGCTCCTTACCTGTCAGTGTGACATCACACTGAGTCACCTGCATATGTTCTGCCCACAGGACCCGGGTTTGATCCTGTGGCATCTTAGCAGACGTTTGAGCCTCTTGGACATTAGTAAGGGTTAGTCTGTCGCCTTCTCCGTGAGAGGACCTCACCGTGCTGACACAGCCCGTCTCTCTTCACAGGGAAGAAACTTTTTTTTCTTGTTTTCATAAACACATGTCCCATTAGAGCAAATTGAGAAGATCACATGCAGCTTGGATGTATGTTAGAGTTGGCATTTTAATAGTTTTGACGTTGAGAAATCCAGTGTTCTTATCACAGACCTTTTTTTATTTTCTCTAGTCATCAAAAAAATTATTTTTTCCCTCCATTAAGAAATCATATCTTGAAAGTGGCATCAATCGACAAAATTTAATTTAATCAGCAGTGACCTTTTTGTTCATTCATACAAAAAAAAAAGTCATGATTCAGTTCATCCAGTTACAGGGGAAAATGATCAGCATTTTAGTAAATTAATTGCTGTGTGTTACAGATGTGCTGTGCAGGGTTTTCTATTATGACTGACATGGCCCAAGGTTACCTGATGTCCTTTTCTTACAGCTGCATAACCATCCAAGCAGTTCAGGTCAATTAGCATTCTCAACATGGCCGCCTGACCATTCCCAGCCCCCCACCTGACCATTCTCAGTGTCCCACCTGAGATTGGTGTCTGCAGCCTTCATAATGAGTCCAGTTCCTTAATCTCGACACCTTTCTGTTACCATGGTAAAGTCACAGTGTGTCAAGCCTGGAGAAATAAAGAGCAGATTAAAGTCTCAAGATGGTTCCAGCTGCTCTCATAAGAGCAAAGCAGAGCCTTTTTTGCCATGGAAATAATGACTTCTGCAAGAAGCAAAGGCTTTGCTGTTGTCAAACAACAGAATATAAATATATTGGATTTTCTCGCCCTTCAAAATTATTGGAACGATAAGAAATCCAGTTCAGATGAAAGACTGAGTTTTCCGTAGTCCTTTAAAATGAGAAATGTCTGCTGTAAAAATGACGCAACTCCATGGACCCGCCTTGAATTATTAATTAAATCAGGAAGACTCCAGCTTATGTATCTCTTTTAGTTACTCGTGCGGGTGAAGGTTATTTTAATTATGTGCGTACTGCCTACCCGTGGGAACATGCATAGTTCATAGTCCATCAATTCAACTGTGTTATTCATGCTTTTATAAAACATCCTGATATGTATTGAAATGCAATATACATTTTATTTCTCTCCTGCTTATCAAACAAACTGTGGATTTTTTGTTTTGTTCTCAGTTATGTTTAAATCTAATGATAAATGACACTCTGTGTTCCCAGGAATCCTGTACGTTGCTGCTTAGCAACTTTGAATAATGTAAGCCTGTGTTTCAAACACGCCATTCTTGTTTCCAGCATAGCCTACCGGCATGGGGCTGGGCTGTCAGACAGTTATGACCTGGGGTGGCCCATTTAAAATGGCCGTTTCAAAATTAAATGTCACATGGATGTGCTGTGCACTGTGATCTGTGGACTTTGCAGATATTTCTCCAGAAATATGGTCTTAATTATAAAAGTGATATTCATGAGGGAACCAGCACTCAATGTATAGCGTATGAATGCAGACGGATGCTGGATGAGGTTATTTTACGATGCAGTATACGCATTAAAGATGGCTTGCTACATGCATTGGTATTCAGCTCTGTATTAGACTGATTGGCTTGATGGTTTTAGCGATGCACATTCACCCTTGAAATGCAATGCATGTGTTGAATGCCAATTTCAAGCTCCATTCTCTATCCTCTCTCTGACACTTATTTCATTTGAGATGCGGTTAATGCACGTTTCTTTTTTAAAAATGAACTCAACCTTTTTAAGGATTTTATGTTTCAGCTTGTGTTGAATTTGAAAGATCACGATGACCGATGCTTTCTGGAGCAAACATGTTATGGTGGTAAGACCATTTCTGCCACAGGCTTCAAACAAAGCTAGTTTGGTTAAAGAGATATATATAGTTGTGGACAAAAAAAATTTAAACGCTTATGTGATATTACTTAATAGCGTCAACACTATTTTTGTGCACTTCCATTCACTGTTGCCCTTTGCTGAGGATGACTATAATCACCTTCATCACTAGTAAAGAGCTGCGGAACCTGATATATATGACTTTGGTGTAAACTGGCAGTGGTAAACTCCGCCCCTCCTTTTCCTACAAACTGATCTGTGAGTGTGTGCATATGTGTGCTGGATGGGAGATCAGGGTGGGTTCCATAGCCACTGGTATTGCATATTCACCCACCTCAGAACTGACTGACTGTGACGTCACAATGGGAGACGGAATACTCGGGGAAGAACAAAGGAAATGAATGATGATCAATGATCTCGTAGAACAAAGAGGCACCCGTCTCCATGGAAGCCCATCTCTTCTATCTTCAGTCAAATGGACCTTCCTCACATCGGCTCTTTTTGCCTGTTTATGCTCAGCTTTGCTTTCAGACAATTTACAAAAAAATGAAAACTTATATTTAAAAATGAACTGAGATATCAAACATGTATGTATCAATAACTTAAAAAAAAAAAAAAGCTTTACTAGAGAATTTGCACAATTAAAACATTTTGGTTTCATTTGTATTATATAGTTAATAGAGGCTTATAAATGAGTAGTGTGTGTGCCAATGTATGTATAAATATACTATGTACAGAAAAGAGTCAACATGTATTTTGTTATCCAATAGCAGAGCTCTGCATATATTCAGATTTACATTGTACATTGAAATATAGGGACTTGATATCCATTTCTCAATATGCTATACAATGCTGGTAGTCGATGGCTTATTGTGTCACATGGTTTTGTGGGGGGTTTTATTTTCTAAGCATGTGTTTGTGTGATGCATCTCTAAAGTGCAGACGGGTGTTTCCTGAGGGTATAAAGGGCTATAGCTCCCAAGAAAACAACTGTGCTCTGTGGAAGCACCGTTTCTTTTGTTCTCTTTTTTTAATCTTTTCTTAAGAGGACCGATCTGTGTGATTTCAAAGTAAATCCCACCGGCAACCACTGTCCTCAAAGGATCTCTGTTGCCCAATTTATTAGTTTTGTATCCTTGAGAAGAGCTGAGGACAAAGGGATACCAGCCAGGGGCAGCTCGTAACACCTTCTAATGTACTTTAGAATAAGCAATACCGCATCAAGGCTGTTCCAACAAGTGTTCATGAGTGCACTAAAACTGGGGCAGTGCTTCTGTTAGTGTTTGTAAGGGAGATATTCATTATTTATTGTGGATTACAATTAAAGATTGCTCTGTGAGTGCTGTGGTATTGAACACAAGCTCATTATATTTCCCCTTCTCTGTGAAAGAGCCTCAAATGTATGATTGCATCCTCAGGGATTTAAGGGAATAGTGGTGTGCAGAAAAACAAAACTCTCCCAACCAATGACACACAATCGATCACACTGAGGCCTCAAAGGAATGTTGCTACAACTCCATTATGACTTTTTAAGAATACTGAACAGGTAATGTTGATCTCAAAAAAAAAAAAACACCAACAAAAATCCTTTGATTCCTTATATTCTTTCTCTACCAAATTGGAATGCCCAGTGATATTTTTAGTCATGTTCTATTGCTGTACCATTCCTCTGTCAGTTCAGAACACTGCAGTCGAGCCCATGTCTCCATGGAAACATGTGCAGCTAGCTTCTGATTTTCTTCCTGCTCTGCATGCTGCTAACTCGATTGCACACTGCACCACCATGCTGATACCTGCGGCCAGCCAATCAGAGTAGTCCTAAATCCAGAGTACTGGCCAGACTGCTGCCAGCCAATCAGAGCAGTCCTAAATCCAGAGTACTGGCCAGACTGCTGCCAGCCATTCAGAGCAGTCTTAAATCCAGAGTACTGTCCAGACTGCTGCCAGCCAATAACAGCAGTCCTAAATCCAGAGTACCTGCCAACTGGAAACGTTCCATCCCCAGGGTGATGCTGTGTGAACAACTATCTATTGCCCTTGTGGGGCTATTGGTCACAACCGGGACTGGGAAAAAGTCAAGATTTGATTCTGGTCTATGGGACACATCATAGCATTGAGAACGAGGGTTTAGGGGGGCGTAGCAACCCCCAATGCTCCATTAGCTGGGTCGGTTTGATTATTAGCGCAGTGTCTGTCTCCCGGTATCTCATCCGCGTTCTTGAGACTGCTGGGAGACACAGCAAACCTTCTTGCGACGGTAGGTATCGATGTGCCATCCTGGAGGAGATGGACTACCTGTGCAACCTGAATGGGCTGCAGGTACCGCCTCATGCTACCAGTAGTGACAATGGCACTAGCAAAACTAGAGAAAATTCAGTCAGGAAGGATAAGGAGATAGAAATGGTCTTTGGCCACCACCTGCAAAACCATTTACTTTTTGGGGGTTGTCTTGCTGTTGCCTTTGCTGTGTCCATCTGTTGTCACTTTTATTTGCACCAAAGCAGGTGAAATTGATTCACAATCGTTTACGCTTCCTAACTGGACAGCTCGATATCCCAGAAGTTTAATTGACTTGGTGTTATACTGGGTTGATTAAGTGTTCCCTTAATTTCTTTGAGCAGTGTTGTATGGAGGATATTTTTTTTGCTTACTGCACATTGCATACTAAACAGTACACAGCTGCTAGCATGTAGTACACAGGCGACAGGATTCTGATTCGGATACAGCCGGGGCATGCTGGGTATCTGTGCCTCGTGGCCGGCCCTCAGATAACAGATAGAGACTGAAGCACTCTGGGATAGCTCTTCAAATAACACTGCTGTTGTGTCTGTCAGTCCTTACTCTCTCCCTGTCATGATTAGCGCCCTAATCCGTGAAGCTCATTTTGAAGATGCATTTGCTTGCCGATCAAGATTAATGTACGCTTTTATAAACACTAATGTACGCTTTTTAAAATTCCATTCCCCTTGGAGCTTATATTACCATCAAATCGTTCACTGCTTCATTTAGAAGTGCCAATCTCTGGCCATGACATAAGTTTACAGCCAATGAAAAGAGAAACTGATGTAATGGCTTTCATTTCAGAAGACATTAGGTACATTTACCGCATCTTTATTGAATTGCAGAAGCATGAAGACCTCAAGAAAATGTAATACGAGGCATAATCACTTTAGATGACATCTCTAAACTATTATGGAATATACTGCTGAAAAATGTTTTTATCACAAAAGGGTACCTGTTACCTGGGTTACTGAATATAATTCTGAAAATTGCATCATCTTATGAAAACTGAATAGTTTCACACAAACACATGCTTAGAAAATAAAACCCCCCACATATGCACCAAAAATATGTACTTTATGGAAGCGAACGCATCTACATTTAAGAACCAGTTAAAATCATCATCACATGTCATGCAGATATCACAATAAAACCATACGTTATAAATGTCCTATATGTACAATACATTTTAAAACATAAAAAGCTTGCTCATTTTTTTAACCTGTCTGTGAGTAGGCTCAGAACATTTCCTCAATTGCCTGGCGGGGGTATAAGTACAACAGGTAAGTGGTAAAAAAAAAAAAAAGGGTCAAAGGTCACCCAGGCTGCATCATGGGTAAGGTGGAGGCCCAAATGGGAACAAGTGAGAAAGGCTCGGAAAATGGAAATGTTAACCCTTTCAGTACCCGTTTAACGGTCCTATTTATCTCACACCATGGCGAGGGAGTAAATGGCGAATTAAAAAGAAAAGTTACAGTTGCTGAGTTGCATAATCACTGCGAAACACTTGAGCAGAACCACCAGTTTCATTAAGGCTAACTTCCCCCAAAAATCTAATATTTGACAAGTTTTTCCGTCAGATTTACGGACTTGAATACATACAATCGACACCCAGTCTTACCTTTCACAAATACATGAATAAACTCATGGGTCCTGATTGATTTAAGTTGCGTATATTTTATGGAAATGCTGTTTCTTAAAATTTTTCTCAAGCTGAGCACCTGTGCTGTCACTTTGTTCATATTTGCCTACAATCCCCAGAATGCACCGTGCTCCTCCAATCAGACAGAATCATCTCCGGTGCTCCCAGTGAGTGAGGTCTTGTGTGTGACTTCATTTTTCTCCTGAGGTTTGAAGTCCACTCTGGGTCGGGACATCTTGTGCCATCGCTGTTTGGGAAAGGGAATCATGCATCCATGAATTATAGAGCTTTATGAATCATGTAAATCAAACACTTAATAAACTGCAGAAAGAGGGGATGCTAAAGTATAAATCTATACCTCATCTGCAGGTTTGTGGACTGCACTGAAATAAGTATTCTGACTAAAATTCTTCCATTCTAAACAGTATTTGCACAAGTTTAATTTTAGAAAAAAGCCCAAGGAGCTGGAAGGGATTATTGTATGGTGCCATGGCAACATACTACATTTGCACAGACAACTTTTTCACTTCAGGGTTATTATCATATCAAATGAACCTATAATATTTTCTTTTAAATAAAAATATAAAAAGATGGACAAAACAGAAACAAATATGCAACCATTGATAGTTCTTTGAAGTAATATTTTTCAACTGAATATGAGGTATTTGTTAATGTTTGGAGGTTTAGTACTGCTTATCTCATATGTTCCTATTTTTTTTAATTTGTGTTTTATTGTATAAATGTGTTTGCTTTTATAATGTGTTGTGTTTTGTATGTAATGTCCGATGAAAGCAATCTGCGTTGGGACCGACTACAAAGTTAAAAGTAGCCCATTGGCTGACCTCATTGGCTACAACGCATCACATGATCGTCAGCGTTTGTCATTATACATCATTCCCAATAAATCAATAATATAGAAATGCTACAAAAGAAAAGTGCATGACAGAGCAGAAAGTACTCAGAACGTGATAGATCTGTGAATGAGCCACACAGTGCGTCAGTCTGTTCTCATGTCACACTATGACCCCTGTTATTGTTACGCCTGAGTGGTGCCGACCTTGCATTCGTTTATGGCATGAGGTCGGATATCGGAGGTGGTAAATGCGTCGTCGCCACGTCATGCACCGGGGACTCGCCGTCATGGACGCCCGCCGCAGGAAAGGTTTGGCTTTGCTCAACATGCACAAGCACCCAAAGCAACAATGAGGCGAGATATTTGACCCGTGTTGAAGACCTCGAGGATGTCGGCCAATACAAAAGCAGTTCATGCTGAAAAAACTAAAGGTTGACGTGTTTTAAAAGCTAAAATCATGTAAAAGTAATGTTTGTTTATTGTTCACAATGTGGCTTGCGGTGTGAGCTGCCGCGATGATGTGACGTCAAGTTATTCCAAGTCGTGAGGTCGGGGTTGATTTCCCGATCCCTGGTTTCTGACACGGAACTCCTAGTTGGAAGGCCGTTTTATTATATTTTCCCTAGTAGGATATCGGAATGAATAAAAAAATGCAGCATTAATAACGCAACAACAGCCACAATTTTGGCCAGACAAAGGGGGCGTATTGGCACAATTGATTTACTATCAGCGGAAATGCCTGGAGCCCAGAGCGTGTCCTAAAAACCACCTCATAAAGCAGAGACATCTAGCCCTCCTCATCAAGGACCCCTGTGTCTATGGGCCGTCCTTAATAGAGCCCGAATCAAAATCATCCTCAGTGCATTAGCACTACCGTAAGCAGAGATCTGCTGTAGGCCTATAGAGGCTTGAATAACCTTGTTATGAAGCGCAGACAAGGACAAAAGGGAACGCTATACAGAGACGCATCGGGGGAGACTCCACAGAGCATGGATGGGTAACTCCAGGCTTCGTGGTTTTTTATATGCAGGTTTTCGCTGCCACCAGTTACCAATTATTTAATTAACCTATTCAATTATTTATATGATCTGATATTGTATCTCCATTCCACAATATGAACAGCAGCTGATGAATGTTCTTGTGTTGGTATGCAGGTATTGTAGCGTTTTATCATGGTGTAATTTACGAGTGAATCGGTGATGGTGCATACAACTAATTAGCTGATTGAGCCAGGGTAACTGGTGGCAGTAAAAGCCTGCATACACACAGGCCCGCGAGGCCTGGAGTTGCCCACCCCTGCCATCGAGCATGTGTATTCAAATCTTGACCTCGAATCCAAATCCAGCCCTGGTTTTCTTTCTCCCAGGTAATTAACTGAACAATTAGTGCCACTGATTGGCCAGACTCTCTTCACACCAGACTCCCAGGTAAAGGGAGGGTGGAAAACCAGCCATTCTCAGACCTTGAGGACCGTCATTTGAATACCAGGGCCATCGAGCATATATAAGAACTGCATAGGGTGGGAGGGGCCAGGCAGTGAAGCACCCGGAAGTATGCTTGCTAAGCGCAAAAAAACTTTCTGCCCATTGAATTCAATGGAGAAAACCAAGCCGATTTGACAACCAAAGAAAACCTCATCGTCAATTTTTTGTGATCATAAATTTCATTGTGTGTAGCAGTTTGTGAAACAATGACTGTTTTGGTCCGTATGTGTTGGGAAAATATTTGTTAAAATTAGATTTTCCTAAAAAATGTAACATATTTTCAGTTTGCTTTTCATATGAAACGTAACGATCATTAACCAAGTTTAGAAAATATAATGGGAAAGTTTAATTTCGCCTTCAAAGGTCTGATATTCCCCATTCATTTTAATGGGAGCTCTAGTCTTTTGCACTGAACGCAGTTCGCACAGTACAGGTTTACTTCCGGGTGCTTCCCAGCCTAGGTTGGCCGAGGTTGTGCTTTCCTGTCTAGTGAACCATGCATGTCTACAGGAGACCCATCCCGTCGGTGTGCGGACGGCGGGCGGCGGACGGTCGCTTGCCTGGCGTATGCTCCCTTTGGTGGTGACGAGCATGTAGATGACGTATCCGGGTATGAGCACCATGGAGGAGAAGGACATGAGCCAGCCGATGCCCTGCCCCCAGGCCGGGTACACGTACTTCCCCAGCGTCAGCGGGGTCATCTCAATGGCACTGAATGTGAACACCCCCTGGGTTCAGAAAACGGATGAGAGAGACCGTCACAATGTGGGTTGCGGTGTGAGCCGCCACGATGATTAAATCAATCCGTCAAGCCCCAGGAAAGAACCATTCAAAGCTTCTGATATGGGGGGTTAGGGGAAGGGGGCACTGTGTTGAGCCTTACCAGGCAGATGAGTGGAGTGAAGTATATCCAGCACAGTTTCCACCAGACACAGGGCCTGTAGCCGATCATCTCCTCAATATTCCTGTAGAAATTTTCCGCCCCTGGAAACACAGGAAGAGCTTATTAAAAATATATATGATAAACTGAATCAGACACCACCTGAGCCACACAGGGTTACCTGACAGGGAAAATACACCTGCCACACTACAGTGAAGAGAGCTCACATAATAAGCAGGTAAGAAGGTACAGTAAACGGATCGCGAGGTCACATGATCAGAGAGGGACATGACCTCGCCACAATGGCTCAATTCAGACTTGGCTGCCGTTCTTGAATGGTTGCTTTGACTTCCTCTTGAAGCCAACTCGTCAGTCACTAAGGGAAGAACACATCGTCAGGTACGTACCGTAGAGCCAGGATATGGATATCGTCTCGAAGAAGACGAGGAACAGAAGACACATCCCACTGGCGGAGTAATAGTCAAACAGCTTGAAGACGTACAGACCGCCCTGCGTACACACACGGACGCACACATGAACTCGCACGGACTCGCATGACAGATTACCTGACAGTTTACTCGCATGACAGCTGATCTGCAGATCAGCACTGCTGCACGACGGAACCAAGACAGTTTGACAGTGACGAGTCTACAGCTGCTGAACTGTAGGGCAGTATGTTACATCAAAGTCGTGAAACATTTTACACTTGGTGTATCTTCACAAGGCTTGTATAATTATTCATTATACACACGACGCCTTATGAGCCTGTCATTACTGCACATAACTATCTGAATGAGCACAATCACTTGTCATATAATGTATATATATATAAATACATATTGTGTGTATATATATATATATATATATATATATATATACTGTATCTATAAATTATTATCAAAACTGCATGAACGTCTGAACTTAGTTGGACAATGTAAACATGTGAGCTCACACCTGGGTTATGTTGGACAAGCCAATGAGGAAGGACAGTGCGCACACGATCATGATGAAGATCTTCTTCCTCTTCCTCAGCACCGAGGGGTATTCGTCCATCAGTGCAGTGACGAAGCCCTCCACTGTACAGAACTACGGGGCAGAGGAGCGCATGACACATCTGAGCCCTTTCCTTCATTCCCGCCCTCTGATTGGTCACCGACACTGGTCATGTGACTGGACTTCTGGCCCTGAACTGAACCACAAGTGTCTGTTGCTTTTTCAGAGTGCTCTTGTCTGTGCATGGCAGAGATGGTGAAATGTTTTACTTGCGTACTTTTAATTTATGTTGGACCTGCGCTCACAAAGCTACAAACCAAACATGATTTTATGAAACGTGTCACCCAGTTCCGCTACAGTGCTTCATTGTAGTTTGAACTTTTTTTTAGCATTCATCAAATACAGTCATGTCAATTATATACTGTAAGATCATTCAAAACTAAACTAATATAAGATCTGATAACGGGAACATTTAAACTGGATGAAGTTTATGGGGTTTTGTGGGGAGTTTATGGGGCAGAGCACCTTACCTGACTGTCCAGTCCCAGCATCAACAGCATGGAGAAGAAGAGAATGGCCCAGAGAGAAGCCATGGGCAGCTGGGTGACTGCCTCAGGGTAGGCCAGGAACGCCAAGCCAGGGCCTTCACCGATAACACAACACAGCCAATGAACAACCCCTCTGCTCGGGGCACAGGGATTAAACTATAGAGGATTAAACCCATTAAAGAGTAGGTTTTTTTCAGGTCAGTGTTCTAGAACTCTATTGCGTACCAGTAGTGATTGTTACATCAGCATTAGAATGTTCAGTTAAGAACTTTCTAATCACTTGTGAATACAACCAAAGCCCATCGAGAGACACAACCTCTGATACAATCCAGCTGGTGCACTCCCATGCCACACAATGATAAATTGAGAGGCAGGGGCCCGCCTACCTGAGGCGGCGAGCTCCTGGATGGGCTTCTTGGTGATGTGAGACATGAAGCCCACGATGGAGAAAATGACAATGCCAGCGAATATGCTGGTGAAGGAGTTGATGGCGCAGACGATTATGGAGTCCCTGTGTAGAGAGGGGGGGTAAAGGGCCTCCTCAGTACTGCCCCCTTCTACCATAAACAGGCCATGCGCCCTTCCCCACAACAAGGCACTCAGAGGCTCCGCCCCTACTTACTTGTACACGTTGTTGTTGAATGAGTTGTAGCTTCCCAAGGCGATTAGAGAGCCCAGGCCCAGGCCATACGAGAAGAAGATCTGAGTTGCAGCGTCCAGCCACACCTGAGGACACAGACGGACGAGCGTGTGACCTTGGGCAGTAGAACAGAGTGACCGCACACATTTGCCCTTCCGAGGCCATGGGCCGATTGCAATGGTGCAACAGCCCGTTTCACTGCCTTTGAGCAATAGATATTATAATGGGAAGCTCCTGGGTATTCTCTTAAATAACGTTTAAATGATGAACGAGATAATAAATTAGAAATCCGTTCTCAGTTGACCTCTCAGGCTATTTAAAGCTTAATATATGAACTATTTCCATTTTGATTGATTGCGCTATATGTAGGGCAATAAGTGAGTTCTCAAAGCAAACTGGAAATATTTGAAAAATGGATCCAAACCTATTGAGTTATAAAGGCACGGGGAAACCGTTACTAAGAAGTGGAGTCAAAACTGCTGCCTGCTATCATGTGTATGTCCAATTCCCACCCTAATTTGAAACCATTAGGTTTGTCCATTTGTCCCCCCAACAGCGTTCATGTAACAACCCCACTGCACAGGACACACGGGCTCTCACTTCAGATTTGATGAGCTTGTTGAAGTCGGGCGTGATGTAGAAGAGGATCCCGTCTATCGCCCCGGGGAGAGTGACCCCGCGGAAAAACAGGATGAGGAGCATGACATAAGGGTACGTGGCTGAGAAGTACACCACCTACAGGAAGGGAGGAGTATGACAGCCCCAGGGTCAGTCCACAATCCAGTGTGCTCATCACTGCAATGTATTGACCTTATTGAAACACAAGTTTGACCAGAGAAACTCCACAGTACAAACGAGGCAACAAAATTTTGTTTTTATGTACAGTAGGCTACCCATTGCAAAGAGCCTGGAAACAAGATGAGAGAAAGATAATGAAATCTGGTATATTTTCTCTATTTATTATGAGTATTTAAATGCAAAGTATGAGCAGCAGTCATAAATGTGGTAATTCCCGAAACCCTTTAAAATCCGCCAACGGTACAATCATATTTAGTTGTGAAGTTGTTTTAAATCACTGTTGGAACCAGGGTGCATGGCAGTTTAATTATAGTTTCAGCTGAAACACAACGGAGAAGATTAAGTTTTATAATGAAGATCACATTTCATGTCTCACATTATTTTAGGATAAGTTTACTCACTGTACATCGTATGCATTGGATCACCAAGCGCAAAGCAGAAGTAAATAAACTCAATCTGAAAAGTCACTGGTCTTTTGCCTATCTTTGGGGATCTGTGGAAATGTGACTTCCACTTTGGAGAGAAACAATGATATTTAATTGAAGATGTTCATTTCATCTGGGACCCCAAGGGTGATATCATTTTCCATTATCCAAATATGATATTTTTTGAGCATATTCCCATTATGTAGAAAAGGAGAATGAAGGTAATGTTTTTAAATTTGAATATCCACTGTATTCCTCTGGTCATATTTCACAAAATAATGATAATAATAGAATAGCACAGCATACAATTATACAAAAAAAGACAGAAAATCGTTTATAGCAGCCATGGGAATTAAGCCATTACGCTATAGGTAGTGAATAAAATGGAACGGAAATGAGAACTTTTCATCATTGTTGGCTGAGAAATCTGGGCTCTGCGTTCAAATCCAAAATGTATGTTTTATTCCTGTCTTTCCCATCCCTTGCTTCAAGGGGGAATCCCCAAAATGCCAGGATGAAATATGGCAGCCATACCAAGTGGGATTCGGTTCCAATTTAAGAAAGGGGAGGGAGTAATTACATTCTCTCACTCCCTCGTTTATTCTCCCTCCCACCAAGGGTATAAAATGCAAGCTTCCAGCAAGAAGAAAATCCCACAATGCAATGCTCCACACAGAAAAAGTGGGCAGTCACGTTTCAACTCTATGGTGTTGCACTTCCTATATCAGTTGCGAGGGCGGGTCAGTTCCGTTTTTTGTTTGTTTCTCGTCAGTCCTCCCTTGCAGAGCACCTGTTAAGTGTGCTTGCTGCACGTCGCAAGATGGCTCACTCGAGGGACGAGAGCAAGGGAAGGGAATGTGTTAAACTGGATTTGAATGCAGCCCTGGTGTTTTTCTTGCTTAGCCAGTCCTTTAAACTGTGGGGGCCGTAGGGGTAGTTTCCCCAAAAGGATGCAGGGGGGCTTCTTGGGTTTTTGGGCAGACAGGCACAACAACAGAAGCAGGACTGCAGATAGCACTGACCTTGCCTGTCCACTCCACTCCCTTCCAGATGGAGAAGTAGACCAGGACCCAGGCCAGGGCCAGCGTACCAACCAGGGGCCACCGTATCTCCCCCGGCTCCTCCAGCCCAGTGGACATCTGGTGCATGTTCCGCCTGGGAACCAGAGCGAGAGCCAGGGCTCAGCATACAGGGATTGTGTGTGTGTGTGTGTGTGTGTCTGTGTGTGTGTGTGTCTATGCCTTGCATGTGAAGGAGGCACAGGGCACAGTGACCATGTGAATAATTGTGATTTTTTTGTACAGACACACAGACATTCTACCACATGGTCACTCCACCTATTATAATATGCATTCTAACCATGTTCACCTAGAAATATAGTTTTCCCCACTACAACTTAGCTTGAGGGTTTGAGAAAGGGGTTCAGGAGGCAGCGTGATGTCACTCACACCCAGAACTCGGTGACAGCACTGGTCAGGTTGGTGGTGTCCGTCAGGCTGTAGTTGGAGAAGCAGCTGTCCGTGTTCCACGTGTGACCACAGCTCTGCCACGGGAGCTCCTAAGAAACAGAAGGGCGGGGTCCCTCAGACCTTAACAGCAGCCTACTCCATCCCCTTCCCCTTTTTTTAAGGTTTTTGGCTCAACCAACTACTGTGGACAATTACATAAGCATAAGCGCCATGCCAGTTCACTCATGGATTAGACAACATAAAAAGAGAACCTTTCATGTAGGGACTGAGGGGACTATTAGTTATGAACATTTAAAGAAATTTTGAAAAGGAAAAAGTCAGATCACATAATCTATTGGGGCTAATGAGCTATTTCAGGAGAGACGCTGGCATGAAATGCTGAAATGGACACAGCCCTTGTTGCACAGAGCTGTCCTGCGGTTTTCTAAGCAGGGCTGCCAGCCACGCCTTTAATGCAGTGGTGAGCGGCTGCTACAGGCACAGCTTGGCAAGAGAACAGAGAGAGGGGAGAAGAGGACGCTTAACCCTTTGAAGAGTAGGTTTTATGGAATGTTTTTTTTTCAAAATGCTAAGTTAGTGTTCTAGAACTCCATCACTGTCGATTACCAGTAGTGATTGTTACATCAACATTTGGAATGTTCAGTTAAGAACTTTGTAAGGCTGAAAAGGGGATTATCAGTCATAAACCCTTGGAGCTGGTGGTGACTTCCTTGAGGGTGCAATAAAACAATTTACCAGGTGGCCTGAGAACCTTTTTCCTCTGACCTCTCATGGCCTCGTAAACTACAGCTGGGATTGAGCCTACAACTGGACATCAGAAGGAAACGGCATTCCTAATGACGCCGGGAACTCAGGCATGCTCACAGGTCTTTTACGGCCTAGGTTCTGGACTGAATGGCTAACATATTAAACAAAGCTGTATATGTATCTTGCATCATATGTATGTGCATGTAAATTAGTAATTATGGAAGTATAAAGTAATTGTGGATAATATGATAAATGTGGTGAACCTGGATAATACTAATTGAAGTGTGTGGTATGTGAAAGTATAGGAGAGGGAGAAATAAAGAATGTGAAGGAAAGAAGGATTTTGTAAGTTGTCAGGGATGCGCTTGTCCATATAAGTATCTGGAACCTAGAGTGGCCATCACTGGGACCTCACCTGGTGTTCTCAAGTTGGGAAAGGCAGTCAAGTTCTGCCCGCAAAACAGGGTTGGTAGTGTATGGTTCTGGTGATTTGATGTGAAGAGAACCCATGGGCGTTCTACGCCGGTTCTTGTAAAATTTGCCTTAAGGAGCCCTCTAAATGCACTCTGACCTGGGTTCGCAACTATCTATGTCTAAAATAAAGCATGTATTGTGTTGGCTAGACCCTCAACCTCTGCGTTCTCCAACGAACTGAGCTTCAGCAATAATGCTGATTCCGGCAAGCATATGTTGAAGTAATGGTGGTACCTAAGGACGAGTTGAGTGTAACCACTCCGAGCTCCACGCATGTTTAACCCAAATTCTAAATTATAATTATAAATGGAGTCAGATACACGAGTAAATAAAATAATAATATTTCTAAATAACTTTTACCTTTTCCCACAGCAATAGTGGAATACATCACGCTTAAACCTTCGCTCCGAGCTATTCCCTCATTGGTCTAGTAATTGCGGATTCTACAACTTTCTAATCACGTACTGCATTTGTGATTTTACACCTTATTAAAGGGTTCATCATATGAACAAAAAACTGCAAGTATTGATGCGCTGTGGCTAAGAGGAACAGTTTGGGGGGGGGGGGGGGGGGGACACTCCCCGTGCCAAAGGAAATGCACACACAGACAGGAATGTAGCTTGTGTTGGGTTGAGGGCAGTCAAGGGTGAATTGTGTTTTCAAAATGAATTTCTTTGATTAGGTGCCAACCTTTAGAACTTGCCTTTTTGAAAGAGTTGAAAAGGTAGTAAAGAGCCCAGGAAATTATAACTATGTAGTAGATGTTTAACCAGAATGACAACACAACCGCAGCCAAGCCAACACCTGAGAGAAAGAGAGAGAGAGAGAAAGAGGGAGAGAGAGAGAGAGAGAGAGAGAGAGAGAGAGAGAGGTGGGGGGTGAGGTTAAATCACATTCAAAACAATAACAATTAATTTTACATGATTTAATTAGTATATTAGAACGATAGCACAGTAGATCAATGTATGCTATGTCTAAGAGTATAACATTGAAAATGACTGGAATCAATTTACAATTCAAATAAAACCACAAATTCATCATCATTGGTATAGGTCCATTGTGTGCTGTACCTTTCATCATAGGTATAAGCTTCCATACCCCCAGCCCCCCCACTGAGGTGTACTGGCCCAGGGCTGTTTCCAGCAGAAAGAGAGGCATCCCAGCAAACACCAGGGTCAGGAAGTACGGTATGAGAAAGGCACCTGTTAGACCAATGGGACACGCTTGAAACACGTACACTTTCCACAACCGGGTGACGTCCTGCACATCATAGCCCAAACCCAACAGCACTTTTAAACAGGACTGGTATGGAACCAGTATTTTACATGTAGTTTCCATCATCGTGGACGTGGCTTTCATTAAAATGAACTTTAAAAATAAAAAAACAATAGAAACAGAATGGAACACAACAGAACAGAATGGAACACAATAGAACAGAATGGAACACAACAGAACAGAATGGAACACAATAGAACAGAATGGAACACAATAGAACATAAAGAAATAAAATGGGTGACAAAATTTAATGGTAAAATAAACGGGATGCGAATAATAATGTTATTTGGCATAACATGTTGCATAAGAAGGTGCTTATGAAGCATGACATGTGCTTATGTATAATTTATGAAGCCATTATGTCATGTTTATGATGGCTTTATATATGCTTTATAAAGCCTTTAGAAAGACTTTGTTAAAAGCGTGACCAAATTTTCTCCGATGGTTTGTGCCGGTAATCAAAGTGAGGAAAACACTGACCGCAGACCATCTACAGCTATGCCATATATCACCGTATCCCAGAATTGCATCAACACTCCATTAAGTTTTTACTAACCAATAAATAAAGTTCAGGTCAAGGCTAGTATATTAAATTATGCACGCTATAAACTGAATGGAAAGATGATGGAAAACAACACCTGTGATTCACAAGCATTCATTATTAGCCTATTACCTGAAGTCCTGATATGTGCAAATGATGAGTAATTGTGAGGTTGGTTAAAGGTAATTTGTGCTTCGTAATTATAGCCACACATCTGCTAAATTATGCTCAGTAAATAAACAGGATAACAGAGTCAATCTCCTTGCCCAGCCAATTAGCCTGTCTGCATTTTAAGCAGTGAACCTGCTTTCAGCGTTTTTATAAAGGTTTTCCACTGAGAGCAGTTTAATACTGAATGATATTATGAATGAAATGAAGATCATGAATTTAGTTCACAGTGATAACATAATAATAATAATAATTATTATTATTATTAATAAGCCATAAGTAACATAAGTAAATGTGAAGTAAAGTATTGTATTGTAAGTAAAGTATTGCCGATGTGTTTTTGATGATTTTATGCCACCTTTGAAAACAGTTACAAGAGCTTGGGACTCAAGCAGTGTGCTTGAGCTGCTCCTCCAGTCCAACACAGAACCGAATGATTGTCATGAGGTCTTGGCACTGAGAAGCCAGCTCAGCAGTAACAATTAGAGATAAAGTATCACCGTGAACCTTAAATAAACCACATTAAATATCACTGTTCCAACTTTCCATGTATATGTATTTTCAGATACATTGTAGACTCATGAAAGCAGAATATAACCTGCTTAACTACAGATTTTACTGTCAAAATATCAGATAAATTGTGCTGCCCATTAAATAAAATGGCTATAAATGGCACTTCCTTCAATCTCTCTCTTTATTTTAATGCACGTTTTTGCACTACTGGACTTAGAATATTAAAATATTTCTCTTTCAGTATGGCACTATCTATAAGGTTATTATGCCATTATATTTATTACTTATTACAAATGCAGTTTTCTTAATTTGATTTACAATTCGTTTCATGTATTTATTGTGATGGTCATCAAACCTCATGTGTATGCTTGGTTATAAGTAGCTTTGGATAAATGCAAAAAAAAATTATCGTTTTTTTCTTACCGCCTCCATTCTTGCCACACAGGTAAGGAAACCTCCAGACGTTGCCCAGGCCGATGGCGTACCCGACGCAGGAGAGCAGGAAGTCAAACTTGCCCTTCCAGGTGCCCCTGTCCGGTATGTCCTCCTTGGGCTTGGCAGAAGGGGCATGGTCCAGGGCCTCAAAGGGAATGGCGTGCTTCACCTCCGCGCGGGAGTTTGTGTCCACCGAACCCCGCCCGGTCTTCCCCATGGCACCTGGCTGGCCTGGGACAGTGGAGCCGCCGACCGCACGCCGTGTCTCGGACCCCGCGCTCTAGTTCCCGCCCGTCCGGGCCGGCTGGTACAGACCAAGAAAGGGGCACAGACCGAAAAGGTGCGGTTTACTGACAGATCCAAAAACAGCCCTGACACAAGCGCCTTGTAAACTCTGTGCTCCAACAGCAGCTTCACCAGGGGCTAAATCCTCTTTAGTTCTGGTGTTGTCGTGTCTCGGAGGTATTAGGCCGGAAATTTTTATCAATTTCCAAGGAAGTTTGCAAGGTAAATTGCTTTCCCTGCTAACAACAATAAAGTTTTTGTTTCTGTTGCAATTTATAACTTTTTGTATGTGATTGAGTTGACGGTTCAAAGGCCTCAATTGGCTTTCAAAGTAAGCTGTTGATGTCTTTGAACAGACTTCACTGAATAATTTACCCTAGAACAATACATCACAGTTATAGAACAGTCATCTGAAGTCTGAAAATGTCTCTCTGTTCACTTACAATAGACTTTCTTCACACAAGAGTCAAGAAACTCAATCAATTCTGTCTTAAATGGCAGAGACATGAGTTCCAGGTAGTAATACTCGTCTGACAAATGAACTTACCCTTCAGTGAATGAAAAACTCAACAAGCTTTTCTTTTTTGAATTTTTTTTAGCTTGTTCTACACAGTCCTGAAATGGAAAAATCCATAAGCAATTAAGGCTTACAGATTACAGTTTGTTTGTTTGTTTGTTTCTTCAACATAAAGTGGTTGAAGATGCAATACAGTGTAAAATTTTAATCTCAGAAGCTTCGGTTACTGAAGCAAACTCCTCAAGATTATTTGACAGAACCATTCTTTATGTATTTTTTACTTACATTTTATTTATCTATCTATCTACATACTATTTATAGTCGATATATGCAGCAGACATTAATCCTTAATTTAGTGTTTTATTTACATTGTATGATATGCATGATATGCATTTATACAGCAGTATATTTAGTGTGGAAATGAAGAGGAGGAAGAGGAGGAAGAGGGGGGTCTGTGTTTAACTGCATTGGCCCTCCTAGAATTGAAAGCTCCCGTGTTTGCATTGAGCTTAAGGCAATTGCTGGTGGATTCGAGACAGAAGGCACAGATAGCCACTCTCTCTTTTTTTACTTCATTTTTTTTATTAAATAAAAATAAATGTAGGTCAACTTTATTATAATATAGTCATTAAACTTTGAGCATTTATGCAGGTAACCCCCTCCAGCACCAGTGCAACCCCTGCCCCCCCCCCCCCCCCCCTCCTACCTCACACTCCAAATGTGACCTCACCCAACTCACCCCACAAGTAACACAGAACAACAGTGTTCATAATAATTTAAAAAAACTAAAAATGTATATATAATAATAATAATAAAAAACAAGATAAAATAATTTGACTGTGTAGTTGAAGTGAAAATTATCACAATAATGACAGTAACAGTAATAACAATAATAATACAAATAGCAATAGCATCAATGACAAACTACAAATAATCTAAAATAAATATAAGTATATGCTTAGAAAAGACATAAACAAAACAACAACAACAAAAAAAGCCAGTCTCTCTTTAAGAATCCTGGCAATCTTATCTGTGATTAGGGCACACGGGGAAAGGCATCCGGATTAACGTGTGAGGGATAAAGAGGCATCCAGAGCACTAAAGCGCTAGAGAGGGGCCCATTGGAGAGATCCAGCCGGACCCTGCACTTCCTCACTGGGGCTGGGAACCAAAACTCACAATGCCTTGCAGTGCCCTCTTGGATCATCTCCATAAAGTCATCCGTTTTTACCGAATCACTCTAATATACACTTTGATACTGCAGATGAGTAATGGCATGTAAAACCTCACTTCAAACAGGAAACAATGAAGCTGTAGGTTATGAGAAAAGTACCATTGCCACATCTGTATGCACGGCAGCGTCTATGCGGATATGTTTTATGGTTTTTATATAAATCTGTTTTGTGTAGCGCTGTCAGTAGTAAGTTCGGGAGCTGACGCGGGCCTAGCATCGCCTCAGTTTCCTCCTGCTGAGGCATTCATTTTCAGAGTGTGCTCAGCTCCAGTTAATTCCTTTATTCTTTTAGCTGACAGCCAGTGTATTAGGTTTCCAACATCATGCTGTCAGCCCAAATGTAAAAAAAACAACAACAAAAAAACACCATTTTATCATCAGTATGATGAGACAAGTGCCTACAGGTGTGTCACTCCTCACAAGCCACTTTTGGCCATATTATTGTACACTTTGGCTGCTTATCCTCTTTTGTGCCAAGTTTAATCTGATTTTAGCTGAACTTTGTTGTGGTGCCACATTCACAGTCTGACAGATAACGGGAATTCAATCTCATGGTTTCTTGATTAAAAAAAGTCCAACTGTACGGACTGAACGTTGGCTTATAACTTCAATTATTTTGCTGCAATGCTTTCTATTTCATTCTTGCTACAATCTGATGGCATAAAAGGTTGAGCCCATTCTGGCCAACTGTGTATCAGATATAGCAGGCTCATATGGATGTAATATTGCTAAAACACTCCTAACTGGCGCCAAAATATTCTGCAATTCCACTTCTGTACAGGAAACAACTGAGCCCATTACTAGCCTCCTGAACCTAAAAACAATCTCCACATTGTTATCAACACACAAACCAATCTCGCTGTCTAAATACAACGCTTTCTTTTCTCAACTATATCGGTCTTCTTAACGATAATTTAGAAACAGCGGGTTTGTGCCAAGCTTGTGACGCTTGCCAGCATTTCACTAACCTCTTCACCCTCTGACTCAGTAGTTTTCAATCGGCCTGTGCCCCTCAGGTGAAAAAGACAGATGGAAAACAGCAGCACACCTACCCAGAGAAGCTCGCTCGCTACAGACTGCGGGAATGCGATGAGTGAGGTAGCTTTCTTAAAGGCATAAAGATATCCCACAATCCACTGGTGAATTCAGGCAGTAAGCAGTGAAGCCTGCCATCCGAGTGGCGAGCAAAAAGACTTGTGACAAAGTCTCTGCCGGAAAAGTTTTTTTCTCTTTCTTTCAGCGGGCACGGTCCCTACCCATCGTGGGTGGGTGTGTGTGTGTGCGTGTGTGTTTTTGTGTGTCTGTGTGTGTCCGGGTGGGAGGGTGGGTGTGAGTGCGTGCATGTGCGTGTGTGTGTGTTTTTGCGGATATTGAGCAAAAGATAATGAGCTTCGAGTTGTTGTCTGTTCAGTGCCTGACCCGCGTTTAGGCCCTGGGGCCAGGAATAGGGTGATCGATCACTGGGTCTGGGGACAGTATGGCCCAGGCCCGTTTAATGCCGGGACCAGCGCACCAGCGCCATGTTCACAACAGGGAGAAAGACAGAAAGAAAAACCGCTTGAAGAATATCCTTCTGTGTTTGTGCCATGAACGTTTGGCGCCAACACCCAGCCGGGGTACAATTAAAACATTCATTGATATTTGAAGGCTCTTGTGCCAGTTGCCATGGGATATCCCCCATAGAGAATGGCTTAATCCACGGTTTAAAAGGCCTGGTTGCGGTTTTGTTTGAAAAAGACTCTTCAAAAGACAGAGAGTACAAGGCTTTAAGCGAGGAGGACATTAGGTGGTGAACAATGGGAGCGGTGGTGATGAGGGAAACAGGGAAACATCACCTGTCTGCGCAGGAAATGTCAAGCCTGGTGCATCTCAAAGGGAATATCTCTAACATGTGGATACTTGCGCTCTCAGATATTTAATCACAGCCTCAATCCAAAATTTATGTTAAAAGTTCAACACCACTGGGTGCTCCACATCTGGATTCACATTAATTTCCCCCCGTTGTCTGTACTTAATTTTACTGCCATTTTGACAGAAAGTCAGTTGTTCATGGCTCCCCTCTTTACATTGTAAGGGATAGAAGTTATAATTATTATTACACCCTGTGCCCACAGCTAGATTTGGCTGTCAATAGCAGATGAAATGTGATGTGTAATGTGTTTGTCCTTTCGCAATCGTTATGGGGCCGCCTTTCCATTGAAAGTGTCAGAATTGCTTTTCCTCATTGTGCTTGCAGCGTTCATCGATCAACGGGCTAATTAATGTTGAACAATGAGCTTGGACAGTCGACTCTGAAACGAGAATTTATTTTTTGAATTGCTTCAGCAATTAGGCATGCTTAGCATAATAATCTTGGCATAATAATCTTGGCATATAATCTTATCATAATAATCTTAGCATAATAATATGCATCTGCATAAGAAATGTGGGAATAAAATGCATCTTCACTGCAGATCCTATTTCACTGTGGCTTCCTGCCGTGTTGGAGCTTTGAAATGAGGCGATTGTGAAATTCCGAACAAACATGGCCGACCTGCCAAACTCAAACCGCCTGAGTCTGTTCACTCGAAGCGCCCCCTCCTCTCCTTACCTTACCACAGATACCCGGTCCAGGTTCTCAGGATCTACGACCTCGCCTATATGTGCATGTGGGTTCCCCACCTCGTCGACTGAAACGTCGTCCGGTACGCCGCTCTTCGTGGATTATTATGTGAGGTCACAAGAGCAAGTGCCCGCTGTGGGAAGCCTAAAGGCTCGCAGCTCGACACGCTGTGGAAATCATGTCTACCTTTGATGAAACTGCAAAAAAAATACATTTACAATAATTCACATTAATTGAAGTCATGTTTTGCTATAAATCGAATCAGTGCTAAGGTGATAGCCACGCCTTGGAATATGTTCTTAAACTTGCATTTCTGTTTGGCATTTATTTCCCAGTCTATTTGGTAACAGATTACACTTTACCCTATATTGGACTTTTTGAAGAAGTCATGGTACCAAATACATTTTGCTAGGTCAGAGCAGGGAGAAGCAGTAACTGCATTATAAAAAGCATATAATAAAAAAATATTTTTATTATTGAACCCCTTTGTACCCAAATCACAACTATGCTAATGTAGCCCTAATTATTGTAAATGTACCATGAAGTGGTAAAAGTGGTTTCCAATTTACATTTACAGATCATTAGCAGCACTAGTACTTTGTACCAGGCGATGATTCCTGCATGGAAACCCAGCAAACAGGAGCCGTTCTCCAGAGATCTCCGCCGAGTGCATAACGAGCCCCGGAATACGCGCGCCGAATCTTCAAGCCGGCGCATCTCTCCACAACACGTAAACTTAACGGCAGCGGTAGTGCGTAGTGCGCCTTCTTTGATGTCTGCTCATAATCGCTTCGCTCCCACAGCAATTGGCGCTCGAGGCTGTCCTTCAGCCGCTGCGCAACACGAGAAACGATGCGTTGTCGCAGGAAGCGCCGCGCCCCTTCGGCTATTCGGTCGACACTTCCGGGGGTGCGCCGAGAGGCTCTCGTGTGACACATCACAATGGAACTGACGCAAAGGGATTGTTAAAAAACTGTCACTTCATTGGGTGGCTGTCACTATTGTTATAGTTCAATAATTAACGATTCATATTCCTATATTCAGAAGGCACGTATACTGAGTTATACATGCAGTGTATGCAGGGGCGTAGCATGACATTCTGGGCCCCGTGCAAAGGCAGTCTCTCTGGGCCCCCTTCCCAATGCAAACTCTTTAGTACGGGCCTTCTGGGGGCCCCTCCCCACCTTGGGGCCCTGGGTGGTCAGGTCCACTTGTCCCCCCACTACGACGCCCCTGAGTGTATGCATATTTTTCGAATGTAAGCCAGATCAGTTTGTGCAGTGCTGACTGCTGATTGGACCATGAAGGCTTGGATTCTGTGTCGCCAAGGTCACAGGGCACAACAGGATGACAGTGCACCACTGACCCAGGACCAGGGCTGGCGGATGAAATTATTAATATTTAATATAATAATTATATTATTCCTGGGACAATATTATATTATACCAGTTCACAGTCCATTGCCCTCCCTCCAGAGCCTGGGACAACGTACCCCTGGTCGTCCCATCTGACACCAGTCCTGCCCAGGACAGCCAGGACAGGGTGGTGGGTGCCGGGATGTTTGGGGGGGGGGGTTGTTGGTTCCAGTTAGTCATGCCTGTCTTAGTTCATTTCCTGAGAAGAGCCTATGCCCATTCAGCACTACTTTCACGCATTCTCCTGTGAACTCTCTGTGCCTTATATACACCCAAAACACTCCTGACCCAGGTTGGCAACAGTGCATCTGAGACCCACCACCGCGATGCTCTGGGTCAGGTGAGAACTACCTGCCCTCTCAAGTCACGCAGAAACACTCGTCATATTTAACTGCACCCACAGCTTCCTCATTTGAGCATTTTGTCCAGGTTGGTGTGTGTGTGTGTGTGTGTGTGTGTGTTTATTTGTTTCCAATCGCAGAACATCGATAAGTAGACCGGTGCTTAAAAGGAGTTGTAAACAGCCGGACAAAGAGCAGGAGGAATGGCATAAAACAGTGAACGACAGCGAGTCATCCTGCCCAAGCCGGCCAGAGGAGGAGGGTAGCGCATAGCTGTGCACGTGCTACTGTATTGAGCCCGTTACAGGTCCCCTGTGGTGGGGTCGTGCACTTGTGCACTGTAATGAACAGGGACATATGGCCATGTTAGGCAAGGCAGGCACCTGACTTCACTCATTACAGTACACAGAAAATATGAATGCACACGTATCAGAAGCTGACAGCTAGGCACAGAACATTCTCCCTCTCACATCACGTTACTGCCATTTGTATACACACAAAAAATATTACATTATACAGAAAGTGCATCGTGAAAATAAAAAACAATTTAGTCATTCTATTTTTGCATTTTCAAAAACACTTGGCAGGCTGTGCCCGCTGTGCCTACCCTGCAAGAGGCGTAGGTGTTTGTGTCCCTGAAAAAATGTTCTTTTCAATGAAAACATTTCCTGGGACCACGCACTGCAGAAATGCAGGATGCCATCACGATGAGATCCTATCGGCCAAATATAATGGAAGTCAATGGGGCTCAAATGCATTCAATATTTGTTCATGTATTGCTGCCACTCAACAGGCCTGTGGAAATGAAACCTTAGACTAGTGTTTGGTTGGACATCAGGTCATCTAAATGGTAAATGGACTGCACTTATATAGCGCCTTTTTCCAAAGCGCTTTACAATGGCCTCTCACTCACCCGTTCACACACACATTCACACACCAATGGCGGCAGCTGCCGCGCAAGGTGCTAGCCTGCTCATTGGGAGCAATTTGGGGTTTCTTGCCCAAGGACACTTCGACATGTGGACAGGAGGAGCCGGGGATCGAACCACCCACCCCGCTCTACCTCCTGAGCCACAGCCGCCCCGTAAATCTACCTGCTAACAGGCTCATGTTTTAGTTTGGCAAACCATAGACTTCCTCTTTCGATGTGAAAGGCTCATCTTGCATAGTTTAGCTCTAAGAATGCTTCAGTACCTGATAAATTATGTCTGTTTACTCATAGTCCTCTGTAAGTAATGAACATATTTATTACCCCCCCTTTACCTTGCAGCACAAACATGGCATTAAAATAGTGGTAATTACACAACTACAAAATATAAATGCTACAATTTATATGAATGGTCCACATTCACTGGGAATTCGCTACTTCCTTGTGGCGACCATGGACCATTTCTCAGGGGAAATGTACGAATAGTTACTCATACAGCAAGGACTAGAATGTTGAGCTCAATGATGCTCACACCCAATTCTTTAAGCACAAACAATTGACGCACATATAGGAATTAAATCTAAATCAAATCACAAATATACTGTATTTACATAGAGATTCATGATCAATGGCAAAAAAACGAACCAGTACTACATGTTGACACATGAAAGTGAAGGGATAACATCGTAATGCAATTATAAGGCACCCTGTTGTCATGTTGGAAATTATAAAAAAAGTACGTACAGTAGGTATAATGAGTACCTTTTTTTCTTTATATATTTTAATGTCGAGATATTATTTAATTTCAGAGAAGTGCATCTGCAAAATGCAAGATGATGATTGATTCCATTCCGTTCTGCCCTTTTATACCAGTGGGCCACAAATAACAGGCTATGGACACAATTAGGCACTGACATTTATCAGCAAAATGACAATTGCATCAGTCTTCCTCTTTTAGAAACAGATTGGTTCTCCCCGTCTTGGGTTAGGTCACGCCTGCCTGTCACTGACACCGACTGGGAGGACGATCACCAGAAATGCGTCTAAAGATCTGCCTCCGATCGACTGGCGGCTCGATGATGTCATCGGCCGGCGCCCTCAGACACGACTGGTGTGTTCCCCGACGAGTTTCTCCTCTTCGGCCCCTCTGTGAGAAGTCCTCTGTCCCTCAAAGATGACACGCCCGCACAGGCTCAGGCGGGGCTTCTGTGGACAGGCCTGTCGCAGGTCACTGGAGGGAGACGTGATCTCATGGGCACTGCTAGAATTCTGATAAACAAGAACAATAAAAATGGTCAGCCATTTTCCAGTGAGCAAAAGCCAGAATCTATCAGTTGGTCAGTTGGTCAGGGTACCTGTGCAGTAACACGTTAAGAACAGGGTACCTGACCAATGTGCCGTGCAGTAATGCGTTAAGAACAGGGTACCTGACCAATGTGCCGTGCAGTAACGCGTTAAGAACAGGGTACCTGACCAATGTGCTGTGCAGTAACCCGTTAAGAACAGAGTACCTGACCAATGTACCGTGCAGTAACACGTTAAGAACAGAGTACCTGACCAATGTGCCGTGCAGTAACGCATTAAGAACAGGGTACCTGACCAATGTGCTGTGCAGTAACACGTTAAGAACAGAGTACCTGACCAATGTGCCGTGCAGTAACGCATTAAGAACAGGGTACCTGACCAATGTTCCGTGCAGTAACACGTTAAGAACAGGATACCTGACCAATGTGCCGTGCAGTAACACGTTAAGAACAGAGTACCTGACCAATGTGCCGTGCAGTAACACGTTAAGAACAGGGTACCTGACCAATGTGCCATGCAGTAACACGTTAAGAACAGGATACCTGACCAATGTGCCGTGCAGTAACCCGTTAAGAACACGGTACCTGACCAATGTGCCGTGCAGTAACACGTTAAGAACAGGGTACCTGACCAATGTGCCGTGCAGTAACGCGTTAAGAACAGGGTACCTGACCAATGTGCCATGCAGTAACACGTTAAGAACAGGATACCTGACCAATGTGCCGTGCAGTAACACGTTAAGAACAGGGTACCTGACTAATAATGATTTGGATCCTGGTCTTTTTTTCCCACAGAAAGTGGGGTTACCCAGAACCCCTTATGTTCACCTGTCCAAGCACCTCTGAGACAAGGAGACAATGGTGTACTCCTACCTTACACAGGTGTACAAGGATGTATACCGGAATGCACATCATCGGCGCCAGCAGCAGCAGGGAAGCAAATCCCAACTCCAGTCCTGACATGGGCCCCCTGTACCACTTATTAGTCAGGTTGTAACACAAAGTCACCTGTGGGAAGAGGGGTGAAAGGGCACAGGGCTCACCAACCTTATCATGGACAGGGACTAGACCAGAAAATGCTAAAAACATGCTAAAAACATGCATAGAACAAACAGATAGAGTAACACGTGAAGAACAGGGTACCTGACCAATGTGCCGTGCAGTAACACGTTAAGAACAGGGTACCTGACCAATGTGCCGTGCAGTAACACGTTAAGAACAGGGTACCTGACCAATGTGCCGTGCAGTAACACGTTAAGAACAGGGTACCTGACCAATGTGCCATGCAGTAACACGTTAAGAACAGGGTACCTGACCAATGTGCCATGCAGTAACACGTTAAGAACAGGGTACCTGACCAATGTGCCATGCAGTAACACGTTAAGAACACGGTACCTGACCAATGTGCCATGCAGTAACACGTTAAGAACAGGGTACCTGACCAATGTGCCATGCAGTAACACGTTAAGAACAGGGTACCTGACCAATGTGCCGTGCAGTAACATGTTAAGAACAGGGTACCTGGCCAATGTGCCTTGCAGTAACACGGTACAGTTAGGATTGGAATAAAGGCAAGAGTAAAGGCACGTGATTGGCTGGCAGGGGTGCTGCCAGGGTTTTTGGTCCCCATGAAAAGATCTCACATTGGGCCCCACCACCCAAGAAACACACGGATCCCGTCTACCTCGAAGCGCAGAAACCCCACACCGCAATGTTTTAATCGCACGGTCCTGATGTCCTAATATTTTGCTGTCAGTCACGGCCCTTGGAATCATCCTAACTCCCACCCCCCACCCCCTGGCTAGTAAGTAAAGGAACAGGAAGTGCTTTGATTGGTATGAGGTACAGGGTTGCGCTAACTGGAATAGCCTTTCACATTTAATTAAATGGATTGTGGATTAAGGGCAAAGGTTATGGTGTGCTTTTACTGGACAGGGTTAAACTGTTTCTAGGTCAGAATCATGTTTGCTTACAGTTAGCATCATTCTGTGTTCAATTCACGCTGTTCAATTGCAACCCAGCACTCAAATCAATTATGTAAATTGACCACAATTTGTAGAGAGAGAGAGACGTTGATAGAGAGGGAGAGAAAAGGAAAGAGAGTGTGAGAGAGAGAGAAAGAAAGATAGATGGTGCCAGTAAACCTTTATGTTTTTGCCATAGCAATAATAATAAATAAGATGAGATAAGGAATCATTTAGAGAGTGAACACTCACTGCACAAATAATTGGAGTTACAAACAGCCAGCAGTACTTTATCACTGGAAATG
This sequence comes from Ilyophis sp. 1 JC-2022, assembly GCA_022702515.1. Classification (NCBI taxonomy): domain Eukaryota; kingdom Metazoa; phylum Chordata; class Actinopteri; order Anguilliformes; family Synaphobranchidae; genus Ilyophis; species Ilyophis sp. 1 JC-2022. Next base: position 9,144,632 of record CM040403.1, on the reverse strand, counting down.
GCTGGTACCCAATCATGTCCTCTATGTTGTCATAGAAACGGTTTGCACCTGCAAATCCAAAACAATTTGGTTAACTGCTCAGTAAAGTAATACATTTTATATAACAGTGTAAGACTGGAATTGAGATCCCAGGGCACCTGGACACACAACACTGGGGGTGGAAGCCTGGAATGACTCTAGGATGTAATAAATCAGAACTTCGGTGCCGTAAAGTCTGCTGGGACCATCTGGCGTGAAGTTTATGACGTCAAAGAATGTCTCCAGACGTCGTCATGGGGGAAGAAAAGGACTGGACTGTCGCAAAAGACAACACAAAAACACCAACCATAGCCCCCCATGCCCCATATGGGGGACAGGTCAATTCCTGTCCTTAAAAATATTTTTACACACAACACACACACAACACAGTATTGTTTTGTCAAAAAGCTTAAAAAAAAACAAAAAAAATTGATGATTTTGCTTATACTTTTGTGTAACACTGAACTGGAAACTGGGAGTCTGGAACATACATTATACACTTACACACTCTAGATAGAGATGTATCATTCAGTGTTTTGTTTTTGAGTGTTACAGTAGTAGTAGTAATACGTCCAGAAATGCAACCAGGACAACAAGGTAACAAATGTAATATTCTCAACAGGAATTCTGGGACCTTTGTGGCATTAATATCAATCACATCTGAGAAAACTGTAGAGATGGGGAGTCTCATGGCAACACAAACTTAGACCTACTGATGTTTGATATCATTTTGATGGTCTCGGTGTGAGTGGTGCACTGGTCTACATGTCCTACATGTGCAACATGGATGGAATGTATATTTCATAACACAGGCGTAAGCTGCCGTTGTGAAATTGCCCTTACAGAAAATTATTCTGTAAAACCCCTAGAAGGGGAGACGAAAACTGCTGACCGGTTTATGGTTTTACGACCGTCTGCAGCCAGATCAAACCCAGAATTTGAGCATTTAAGCAAAGGGAACAAAGCCATTGGGGAAGCTGTAACCAGTCTTTCCGCACATCCTACTTCAGGTCAATGTGTGTAGCAAATTGCCAGGTATGACAAAATATTTTTCTTCTGTACTGTATTTGAATTTGGACTGTTTAATCTGTAACTGTGTATTGATGATTTAAGTAAATAACCTACCTGGTAATAAATTAGTTAAACTTGATTTGTGTGGTTTCTCTGAAAATTGACGTACTCTGTTCACCGGTAATGGGTTGATTAATTTCCTCAGTCTTGATTTTCCCCCTCAGCTGGTCTAGGGAGGTTGACTATTTAAGCTTAATGTATCACGGAGTATTGCACCCGTAGAACTATGTCTTAAAGTAGATCACCTCCGCTTGGCGGTTATACATGTTGAGAACGGTGGTCGTCAATGTTCCTTCATCGGTCCCTGAGTCTTAACCATAGTCTATACCTCACGAAGTGGCTTCTTCCGCAACCTCTGAGATAACCGCAGATATCTAGTCAGCTGTGAGTTGTGTACATATCTGCAGCATGTAATGCACGGTGGAACAAGCGCATCCAGTTCAGAGAACGTCTTTAAAGTATGAGAGTCCTTTAACAAATCAAGTGGAAATTGTACATACTAAATTATAATATTAAATGGAGTCAGATAAACGAGTACAGAATCAGCGTTGGTGGCTGATGATTTACTGTAATACACACAGGCTGTTCTTTGGATAAACATGGGTCAAGGTAGACCAGACTTAAAGCGGAAGGTAACGTGGTACGATTACCTTTGATTCGTGGTCCCTTATTAGCTGATCCCGTGAATCTAAAGAGCAGTCTAACCCAGTTGCAAGAACCTTAATATTACTTTATTAACTTTCATAACTTTCCCTTTTCCCACAGCAATAGCGGAATACATCACGCTTAAACCTTCGCTCCGAGCTATTCCCTCATTGGTCTAGCTGCGCGGAGATTTACAACAGCACACCAAGAACACCTCAAATGTTAATGCAATATCAGTGCAAACATGTTCAAAGTGGCCAGTGATTCAAGCCTTCTGAACGTGTGACATGTTTGACATCTCTTTTTCAATGATTGGATATACAGTATATACAGGCTTATTGATATCTTTTTTTCAATGATATACAGTTTTATGAAAACCACTGACCATAAACCCATCCAATGACAAGGGTTTCAAAGCAGGCAATAAACAACAGACTTGTCCCACTTGGACCAAACTCGTCAATCAGCTGGAAGATGTGGATTCCTCCCTGAGAATCACAAATCAGTCACAAACAAAAATCATTAACTCCACACAGTAAGGCACGCAAACTCCACACAGTAAGGCACGCAAACTCCACACAGTAAGGCACGCAAACTCCACACAGTAAGGCACGCAAACTCCACACAGTAAGGCACGCAAACTCCACACAGTAAGACACGCAAACTCCACACAGTAAGACACGCAAACTCCACACAGTAAGGCACGCAAACTCCACACAGTAAGGCACGCAAACTCCACACAGTAAGGCCCGCAAACTCCACACAAACTCCACACAGTAAGGCACGCAAACTCCACACAGTAAGACACGCAAACTCCACACAGTAAGACACGCAAACTCCACACAGTAAGACACGCAAACTCCACACAGTAAGGCCCGCAAACTCCACACAAACTCCACACAGTAAGGCACGCAAACTCCACACAGTAAGGCACTCAAACTCCACACAGTAAGGCACGCAAACTCCACACAGTAAGGCACGCAAATTCCACACAGTAAGGCCCGCAAACTCCACACAAACTCCACACAGTAAGGCACGCAAACTCCACACAGTAAGACACGCAAACTCCACACAGTAAGACACGCAAACTCCACACAGTAAGACACGCAAACTCCACACAGTAAGGCCCGCAAACTCCACACAAACTCCACACAGTAAGGCACGCAAACTCCACACAGTAAGGCACACAAACTCCACACAGTAAGGCACGCAAACTCCACACAGTAAGGCACACAAACTCCACACAGTAAGGAACGCAAACTCCACACAGTAAGGCACACAAACTCCACACAGTAAGGCACGCAAACTCCACACAGTAAGGCACACAAACTCCACACAGTAAGGCACGCAAACTCCACACAGTAAGGAACGCAAACTCCACACAGTAAGGCACACAAACTCCACACAGTAAGGCACGCAAACTCCACACAGTAAGGCACACAAACTCCACACAGTAAGGCACGCAAACTCCACACAGTAAGGCACACAAACTCCACACAGTTTGCATGCCTTACTGTGTGGAGTTTGCATGTTCTCCCCGTGGCCACGTGTGTTTCCTCCCACAGTCCAAAGACATGTAGGTTAAGTTAACTGGACACTGTAATTGGACACTCTAAAGCCCCCCCCCCTCAGTGACCCTGACCTGGAATAAGTGGGTTAGATAATGGATGGATGAACAAAAATAATTATACAAACACAATCTTAGGTACGTACAACAGTGTTGAGTTATTAATTGAAAAGGCCTTCCCTTGGGAATAATCCCTTGGGGGATAATATTAGTGTGGCAGCACGTTAATATTTTGTCACACAAATAATAGGTGGTGCATGACATTAATTAAATACATTTAGTAATTGATTTATAGTTATTTATTTATATATTATTATTTAATAATATTACTATGTAATTTTTCATTACCATGTAATTTATACAGATATTCAGAATACAATTGTATAAAAGAATGATTGACGCATCAGCCTTGCTTCACGCCCTCTGTGTGGATCTCAGTCCCCCCCCCCCCCCCCCCCAGGACGTACGTTGGTGACGAGTGTGAGGCCGAGCAGGAAGCAGGTGATGGCGATGCCGAGGACCAGGAGCTCACGTCTGCCTGGTTTCCGTAGCACGTGGGGGAACATGTCGGTGATAGCAGTACACAGACTCTCCACACACACAAACTGAGAACACACACACACACGCACGCACACACAACACACACACAAACACAAAAGCTGGATTACACTGTCTTTAACACACAAAGCAGCATCTGCAGGAAAGCTCACCGTTAATGACCACACTTTAAATATTTGGTGACTGAATTTACTCCAGAGCTCAAGAAACACTCTGTGACTCCCTCGGATGCTACAGTCCCCATACCTGGCTATCCAGGCCCAGGAAGAGCACCATGAGAAAGAAGAGAACAGACCAAAACTGAGCTCCAGGCAACAGGGACAGGGCTTTGGGATAGGCGATGAAGGCCAAGCCGGGGCCTGCAGGGGAGAAAGGACAAGAGAGCTCAACACTGCCACCAGGGTGTGAGATTAATACCCGCCACCAGATTTAGATTGTGGCTGGTAAGATTTTCGACTCTAGCAGCCACTTTAGCCGGTAACCAATCAGGTTGTGTTATATATTGTAAAAGGTAATGTGGCTGGTAAAACGCTGAAAATGGCTGGTGATTTTTAGAATCCACAAGCCAGTCTGGCCAGTGTGTGAAAAAATAAATTTCATACCCTGGCTGCCACATACCTATTTCACCAAGAATTTCAACACTCCGCAAGGTCACCAATGCATAAAATGGCTGTTCAAAAGTACAATAAAACAATCACGTATCCAGATAATAGGACAATGTGCACAAGAAGAATTGGTAATAACAATAACACGGTAATGACTAGAGGCATGTCCAGACAGACCCTTGCAGCCTGTAGCATGTTCTCACAATACTGCTGCAATATTGTTAGGGACTTGATGGTGCCGTGTTGAATTTTGTTTGTTGGGACTGCAGTTGAAGAAGAGGGCCTGAATAATTTCATGAATCGGTCTGCTCACAGATTGGGTTGATCTGCCCTCTTGTGGTCATCTTCTGCATTAACATGACAATATGCGCTATCTACTGCGCCCTGTCTCCTGCATACAGTGCACTGGCAGAAGTGCGCTGTTTAATGTGCACCGTTTAGCAGTACGCAAAAAATATCCGCTTTACTATTTTACACCCTTGTCACGTGTTGTTTTTGTTGTATTTGAAGGAAAATGTCAGTGAAGCTGTGACTCATTTTTTAAAACAAAGCTCATGAAAAAAACACAAAAAAAAAACCTTATTTAAGCGACCAAAATGTTTGTGCACTTCTTGAAGTGTGCTCCCGAATGTACTCAGCGAAACCCCGGAAGTAAGTGTGTCATTCGGGTGTTTCAAGTATACTGCAATTAGAAAGATTTTCGCCTACTCAAATTCTTTCTCGTCCTATCTACTCACCAAGGCTACTCAATAGTGTGGAAGAGTACTGATTCGGACACGGCCTAGGACTAGTCTCCAACCCTGTTCCTGGAGATCTACTGTCCTGTAGGTTTTCACTCCAGCCTTAACAAAGCACACCTTATTCAACAGCGAGAGATCTCATTGAGCTGCTAATTAGTAGAATCTTGTGTACCAAATTGGGGTTGAAATTAAAACCTACAGGACTGCAGATCTCCAGGAACAGGGTTGGGGATTACTGGTCGAGGACATATAAAGTACCTTAAATTCTAGTGCGTTTGTGGAAAACCTTCTTTTTCAGTTGATCTGTGTGTTGTAGAACTCCTTATATGAATCAAACTATATGTTATTGACACGGAAATTCCACTCACCTGAAGAGACGATGTCAGCCACATCCACGTTGAGTTCGTAAGCCATGAACCCCAGCACAGAAAACACAGCGAAACCCGCAAATATACTGGTCGCACTGTTGAGAACGCAAAGTGCGAGGCAGTCTCTGTAAAATGAACCACAGCAGATTACAGATTAATAATTAGTCCCTGGGCTGCGATCAACACCTGCACAGGTTCTGCTGCACAAACTATTATAAAACAATATATGGGAAAAAAACGGAATAATATTTTTAAAAGAATAATCAACTCAGCGTGATTTTTTTTCCTGACCCCATGAAATAACAGCATGTCGGTGTGATAGTAAAGGTCTGATAGGAAAACAAACCCATGAAAATGGTGCCACTCGCAACAGGGCTATAATAGTGTATTTTTATGTCTTTGTCTCTGTCCACAGTGGACTCAAGCAGCCATGACTGACAGTCAGAGGTGTAAAATCCAGGTTCAGAAAGTAAAAGTCCTCCCCAGTATTTTGGTTCCAATCACTTGTATTTGCTAATTAGCACAATTATTCAGCCAGGAGGTAGAACTAATTAGTGAAATCAGCTGTCCGAGTTCATGTGTGGAACAAACACATGGCAAGGACCTTTACTTTCTGACCCCTGGATTTTACACCTCAATTGACAGCTATGGGATATACACTCAGAGGCTACTCACTTGTAGCAGTCGTTGTTGTATTTGTTGTAGCTCCCCAGTGCTGTGAGGACCCCTTGGCACACAGCATAGGAGAAGAAGACCTGTGTCCCAGCATCACACCACACCTTAACAGAGAAAACATCCCTTTAGAGCAGGGGTGGGCAATCCTGTTCCTGGAGGGCCGGTGTGTATGCAGGTTTTTGTTTCCACCAATTACCTAAGCTAAATTAGCTAATTGGTTGTGTACACAAACACTGCTTCACTGATAGATTAGATCACAGTAAACTGTTTCATATACGACACAAAAAGTCTTCGGCTGTCATTCACGTGCGTATCAAGAAATTTAGCTAAAATGTCAGTTTACAAAAATGTTAGGCAAATAAAGTAATTAAGGCCAGTAATTGGCACGGAAACCTGTCTTTTGTGTTTTTACTTTCGGGTTACTTACAGAAATTGTCGGATGAGTACACAGTTCTGCAGATGAGTGTGCTTGTGAATTCCCTCAACAAAACCCCGGAAATAAGGTGCTCATCTTGGTATTTTAAGTGCCTCCATTTGTGAGAAAAAGTAGCCCACTCAAAAGCTTTTTTGACAAAGTGGACTCAAATATGCGCCCCCAAAAGGGTGTAGGGGTCGTATTCGGACACGGCCTTAGTCTTCATTCAACCAGAGTGAACTCAAACTGGGGGGGTTTCGCTCTGTTTGGCCCCTGATACTACTCGTAAACGACCCAATCACAAATAAACTATGACACACCGGGTAAGATAGATTCATACCAATCATAGATAAATATTAAGAACTGCATTTAAGAGAAGGCAACAGCAGTATAGCAGCTAGGAAATTCATCTATTTATGAAAAGCAGGAAATCCCTTCGTGATTATTCCCAGACCCCAATCCGTCATTTCAGCAAGTGTCCCGTTCCAGAAACTAAAGGCTTTACATTATGAATTTCAAACTGTAACACTGTCTTATTAGTATGAAATAAATGTGTTTATCAGACCGAGGTGAAATTCAAATTTGAAATACGTGAACTTTTTAGATGCCTTACCCCTTAAGTTCTGAAAACACTGGCAAATCCCTACAAATTACAAACCAAATCACAAACCAAAACAAAAAATCATATGAAAGATTATTTTGCTCTGAAGATTGGTGAAAATAGACATTTCTTGCTAAATTGCCAGTGATCTGCCATAAAGTTTACGGTGACTAAAGGCTCAACACATTTCAAGTTGAAGAAAAACTCTCTTAAATCTTAACCAATCAGTTTCCTGTGACCAACGACCAACAATAGCAGCAAGAAACCAACATCTGGTCAATATTAACAGGACACCACATGTTGCAACCCTCCCCCTATCCCAGCATACCAACTATGGCGCTTTCCTGTGTGCAAAGCAGATGCAAGCAGGCTTTTAGGCAATAGAAACATGACCATATTGCAGGTCTGCCTGAATAGATTGTTCGTAAGTCCTTGGGGGGGAGGGGAGGGGGGGTTGTACTTGTATCCTGAAATGTTATTGGATACTGGACTGGACTGTAACCAATCACACTATAGGAGCATGCTGATCTGTGTATCCAGCATAAGGCTTTGCAGCTTTGCAGAAAGGGGCGGGACTTGGTCAAAGCGCTGCTGGGGTAATTTTTTTCATTAGTTCCACATCCTGAACTAATAGATCTGTCTTTCTTTGTCTTTCTCCCTCTCTCTCTCTTTCTTTCTTCTGGGACTGAAAAGTTCTTACACTGAGAGGTATGGGGGGGAAAGGTCCACCCCAGGAAAGCTGTGGCAGCGAGCATACACCGCCTCTCACGTTGATGGCATCAATGGCCTTCTTAACAACTGCTCCTATTTGGGGCCTCAAAATTCCTCTTATAGGAGGACGCACATGCTGTTACTATGGTGATTTGAAAAAAAGTCTCCCCATCGCCAGTGTGACCTCCAGCTTTTACACAGCTCTCCCTGTAGAAACAGGATGTGGTGAAGGGAAAGTGTGTTGCTCGGAAAGGGGACAGGAATGTGCCCTTTGACCCCAGAAACCAAAAGGGGGGGTGGGGGATCCAAAGAAATTGAAACGGGGTCAAAGGTAAGAGTTGAACCAGTCAAAAATACGCCTGCTGTGCATCCTCTGTTTGACAGTTTATGGCTGACGGTGGAAGGATCTAAGAATAGTCAGTCACAGGCTTTGGTAATAATGCTGCTCCCCGAGGCTTACGCTTGGGTTGCTGATCTTGGAGATGTCGGGGTACAGATAGTACATGATTCCCTCCCAGGCTCCGGGCAGCGACACGCCGCGTATAAACAGGATGAGGAGCATAAGGTAAGGGAACGTCGCAGTGAAGTAGACAACCTGCAAAAGACAGAAACCCATCCTCAACACCGCAGGCACACACTTTCTATTTGACCCGTGTAAAATCAAGGAGGAACCAAGTGAGGAGCTGGATAATCACAGATTCTGAACACAGATAAAACTTATCTGCACACTGTTGCTAAATGCTACGTTCCACCTTATTAAAATAAGCTTCCGGTCAAACAATCTTCATCAGAACATACGGACAAACAGACAATAGCTCGCGAGGATAAATGGCATTTTATCCCCATTCCCTTAATCAGCCCAATGCAACAGACCTTTGCGCACCCTATTCTTAATAAAGTTGAACACAGCATTGCGTGCGGATATCTTTTCTTTGTGTTTGACCTGTATGACAACTATTGCCCTGCAAGGCCACATCTGAGATACTCATTTAAATTCAAATCAGTTAAATTCAGTTTGTTTTACAGGTATTGCAAGTAAATATTCATTAATACTGCACAAAGCTGTCTAATTAACAGGTTATAAACAGTATGAAAAACTACCATAATACTGTTTAACCTGGTGCCACACCAGACTGAAATTGCTGATCTATTCTAATTGTAAATTAGCAACCCTTTGAGTATAACAGATTCACACTGTTGTGTTAAAAACTCAGATTAAATTTTTTTAAGCAAAAGAGTGATTAGATCCTATCCATCTTTACCACTTGATCATTTGTATGAATTCACTCTTTACTTTCAAAGAACAGCAACAGCAGTTTTTTTCTCTCTATTTGTACAGCCTGCAGTCATCCAGAACACAGCCATGAATGGGTCACTGCTGGTACATAAATTCCACTTCCTTTGTAGTTGACCCCGTTAGCAGGACCACCTTGGTAAGAAGTCCAGATCCAGAAAAGACTGGCCCCGCCCGCTCTCTCACCTTCCCAGTGGATTTAACCCCCTTCCAGATACAGAAATGACTGGCCCCGCCCGCTCTCTCACCTTCCCAGTGGATTTAACCCCCTTCCAGATACAGAAATGACTGGCCCCGCCCGCTCTCTCACCTTCCCAGTGGATTTAACCCCCTTCCAGATACAGAAGTAGCAGATGACCCAGGCCAGCAGCAGACAGAGGGCCAGGTCCCAGCGAACAGGTCCCAGGGGTTCATTAAGACTGGCCGTCTTCCCCAACACATGGTTACTGGAGAACACACAAAAACACACACACACAGAGTTACACACAAATATACACACACAGTTACACACAAACATACGCACACAGAGTTACACACAAATATACACACACAGTTACACACAAACATACACACACAGAGTTACACACAAATATACACACACAGTTACACACAAACATACACACACAGAGTTACACACAAATATACACACACAGTTACACACAAACATATACACACAGGTACACACAAACATAAACACACAGAGTTACACACAAATATACACACACAGTTACACACAAATATACACACACAGTTTCACACACACAAACATAAACACACAGAGTTACACACAAATATACACACAGTTACACACACACATACACACACAGGTACACACAAACATAAACACACAGTTACACACAAATATACACACACAGTTACACACACACAAACATATACACACAGTTACACACAAATATACACACACAGTTACACACAAACATACACACACAGGTACACACACACACATACAGAGTTACACACAAACACACAAACACACATACACACATACATACACAGGTACACACAAACATATACACACACACAAACACACACACATACACAGTCACACACATACATATGCACACACAGGTACACACATACACACACATATGCACATATGCATGCACACATTAAACATGGGTGCACACACATATGCACATAGATGTACATGTACACATATGCGCACACATATGTGCAGGTACACACGCACTACACACACATGCACACCCACAATCATGTATAATGCATGCATGTACACACACATAAGTGCATACATGCATGTGTACATACACACGCACACAAATATGTCCAAATGCACATCAGACATGTTCATACAAAAACACATATCCACATACTGGGCCTCATTCATGAAACGTGAGCAGAACGAATTTGTACGTAAATCGTTCGTATTTGCAATTTTGCCCGTATTTTGGTATTCATCAACATTTTCGGATCTGAGATTTGTTAGTACCTTTGGACATTGTGTGGTCGTTTGATGGTGACAGCAGAGTAGAGAATAACTTTTAATTTATTTCCAGGCTGCGATAATGCAATGCGCTTGTACTGATGGTACGTCTCCTGCTAGGCCTTTACTTTACCAGTTCATGACGCCGGTACTGACCATATTAAACTATTTTTTTTCTTTGATTGAACATCAGCTAATAAAACGTCAGTGTCAGAATAATTCTTTCCTTTGCTTTTTCTGGGCCACTCTGACTAGATATGGACCTTTAAATGGAAGTGACAGCCTCCATATAAGGCGATTCATGGGCGTGGATTTATGCTAATCCCAAAATAACGTGGACGCACATCGTACGTGAATACGAAAAAATCTACCTTTTCCACACGGTTTGATGAATCCGGCGTACATTTTTCGTAACAACTTCCTTCGGACATAAATGTACGCGTATATTTAGGAACGCTTCATGAATGAGGCCCACTGAGTATATTGTCACATCCTATCTGCAGCTACTTGTAAAGATGTCCGAGTCAACCAGTGCAGATTAAGACATTGTATGCCTGAAGAGTCTGTCTGGATGCCTGTGACTTCACTCGTGAGCTATTCTATTCAGACGTTCTCATAAATGGCAGCATTGTGCTGCCTCTGTCCCACATGAAGTTGATCTGGGATTGCACAAAAACATGCTCCACCCATGCTGACTTTCAGTGGTTAAGAAGCAGCCGCTCTAAAGCTGAGGAATTACGGCCCTTTTGTTCGGCGCACAAAGTAGACGGGATCTCACCGCCGGGCTTCTTTGCTTTGTGCTGGCAGTGAATGGAAGAGATACATATGACAAATATAATAGGTTCATATAATGAAATAAGGAAGAAAAGAAAATAGAAAAGTCTACTCAGTCCTGCTTTCTTGGGGCCTTGTGCAGTCTCTGCAAGGTAGCATCACCAAATCACAGTCCATACCCAACCAGTAAAGCTGCCCTCTCTGATTATATACCTATGAGTCATTATGCTGAAAAACCTTACAGACAGCACTGGCCAATAGGGAAGAAGATGGACATGTGGCACACGTGGTTATTTTTCTTTTCTTTTTAAAATATCCCTTAAGACAAACGGTACAGAGGTGAAACCAGTGCAGTAGCACTAATGATAAAAACAGCCTAACAGGCCCAGATGGCACAGCTCACCGTGGAGTGGGGACAGGGACCGTTCACAACCTCCCCCTCCAATTTCACATGCACATTTACATGTTGCCATTTAGCCAGATGGAGTCTTTATCCAGAATGACTTACAAAAGCACAGGCATAAAAGTTTCGAGAATGGGGAGTCTCGGTGGTGTAGTAGCTGAAGAGGGTAGAACTCGCACACTGTTTAAAATATGGGGTAAAGTGTAAAAGGTGCAAGATCACAGCAAATGTGCAAATGTTTCAGTCAAAGGCTCGTGAGTGCGTTACTATGACAGCCGTTTCCCCTGCATTGCTCAATGATCCGGCCGGCTGATGCACAGAGAGCTCGTCATTCACCCTGAATAACTATCTTTCTACTCCATAGAAAAACACACAAGTTACTGAGTTCACATTTTAACATTGGCATTAATTTATATTTGTAAGCTTTCAGGCTTATTAACGTGTATGGAACAGATTAATTTTGTTTAGCAGAGGACAGAATAGTTAATTGTCTAGAATAGTGTGATATCGCTAAGATGGGTGCTGTATAAGGATCAATATAAAGCTCATCTGCTGCGCAATGAGCTTTTTATTGATCGAGCCTTATCCTGCCACATACTCCAGTCAACTGTCCGTTAGACTAGAGAGGCAACAGCAGATATCAATGACAAGCGCTGTCACAAAACAAGGACAAATGTGTACATGGAGAAGAACTCTCCAACAGCTGTGTTGTGCAACTTACTTCCAAAACTCCTCCACAGCCGTCACGACGGGAACATCATTACTGTAGAGAGAGGATGCTGGGAGTTTATATCCACATCTGGATTTGTAGCAGATTTTTTATTTTTCAGTCATGGACCAAAATCAGTATATCCTTTTTAAGCTGTAAAATGTAATTTCATGCCACAATATGTTACACTGTCTGTGGATCTGTGTTTTACAAAGCTCACTGTGAATTTATTTATATAATAGAAACATCATAGTGTCTTTAAATGTGCAAATTCAGGCATGTATAAATGATGTACGATATATACAGTATGCCTTGCTTCTTTAGACAAGCCAAACCACCTGTTCCTACATATTACCCCAATACATACAGTCAAGCCGGAAAGTCTGAACACCCCTTTCACCTTTTCCCCATTTTATTACATTACAGACATATTCTACAATAGATTTAGTAATTTTTTTGTCTCAAAATTCTACACAAAATAGCCCATAATGACAAAGTGAAAACATGTTTTTCGAAATCTTTCATTTACTTAAGTATTCATACCCTTTGCTTTAACATATTTTTAAAGTATCAAATTTAATATTTGGTCGCATATCCTTTGCATGCTGTTACTTCCTGAAGTCTGTGATCCATCAACATCAAAAGACTCTCGATATTTTATTTTCAGGTACTGTTACAAGCGATACTATAAGCTCTCTGCATTTAAATGGATCTCTATGGGAATTGGGGGGTGAGACTAGATTCAGCTGTAAATTACACTGGTACAGTATGGAACACATGGCTGGCTAAATGGCTGTAAGTCATCAAGAGTCTGAGCTATCGAACGAGCCCCAAACCATCACTCTGTTTCCAGATATGGAGTAGATGTGGATGGATCACTGCAAGGGTTATTTCTCCTGACTCATTTTCCTATAGAACTCTATTTAAAATCTTTTGATGTTGATTGGTCACAGACTTCAGAAAGTAACAGCATGCAAAGAATATGCGACCAAATATTAAATATGATACTTTAAAAATATGTTCAAGCAAAGGGTATGAATACTTGTAATGTAAATTAGGGATTTCAGTTTTCGATTTGCAAAAATTTCTAAAAACATGTTTTCACTTTGTCATTATGGGCTATTTTGTGTAGAATTTTGAGACAAAAAATGAATGAAATATTGTAGAATATGTCTGTAATGTAATAAAACATGGAGAAGGTGAAAGGGGTATGCAGACTTTCCGGCTTGACTGTACATTCTGTTCTGAGACTCCGAACATGAAATAACAGAAAGCGTTAATGCGGAATAGTTAGCCGTTTGTACCTTTCATACGTGTAATATTTATCCTCAGTGAAGTTGGACAAGAAGGCCTCATCTCTTCCCGTGCTCTCGTTCTGACAATCGGCTGCAGAGAGAACTTTTTGGGTAAAAACCAGTCTTAACGCACCTCTGCAGGCACTCTGAATTAACACTGATCCTGCCTCCAAGCCAGTGTTATTCTGTAGGCGATCTGACATACCTTGTTCAGCCAGGGTGATCAGACAATTCAGGTAAGAATGTCCAGTTTACACAGCCGAGGCCCACATTAGATCCATTCACACTGTGGTTTGTCCCCGACTTAACCTTCCTATTATGTTTGGGTCGGCATATGTGGTGGTACGTGGCTGTTTGTTTTCTTTTCTTTTGCGGTTCTCGTTCTAGTTTCACGATTGTGAATCAATCAGATTTTTTCCACATTCCGTTTCGTGGTTTGCAGTCCTTGTTTTCACCTGTGCCTCTACCTGCAGGGTATTTAAGTTCCTCACTTCCGCTTCTTCGTTGCTTGTTTGTCTTTCGACATTGCATACGAGTCAGATATAGCCAGGTACTAGCGACCTCCTGATATTAAACTTTGTTTATGTTCAGGGGGGACTTAATATTAGCTACTTAATCAGGTATAGGATTGTCTTCCTCCTGGTAGCGTTCGGCGATATCTATTTTGTACATTGCTGTTCTCTAAGAGACAGTTTTTCTTTGTACCTTTGTTTTGGTTTTACACTCTTCCGGCTCTGAGCTAAGGTAGCCGAAGGTGTTCTTTAGTTTGCTAAGTTTCCCATTCTGGCTCATTACTTGAGTTCAGGAGATTTAGTTGGTAATTCACTAGTTTACTAGTTCGCCCATTTTTGTGGGTTGATTTTCGTTTAGCCTTAAGGAATTACGTTCCTGCCTTTTCTTTCTTCCTTTATTATTTTCTCTCCCAGTTATTGGTCCTCACGGTTGTGAGCTGACTTGTTCTGATTCCCCCACCTTCGCGTTTGAATCTCCGAACCATTAAGAAACCCTTTACAGTATGACCCAAAATTACTTTTTGTTTTTGCATAACTTCAAATTATGTTTATGTCTTTTTCAGCAAACACCTTTAAGCTATCCTAGAGAATTAGGGAATGCATGTAAAAAAAAGAGATTTGGAACATTTATGTTTTTTTATATTGACCCGTAACAACACCTTAACACAAGTGACATAATAGGAAGGTTCAGTAAGGGCATTATCAATCGCCAAAAATTCAGAGGTCAGTGGTTGTTGAAAATTATGGTAAAATATTATCAGAGGAATTTTTTATTTCAGACCGTGTTAGGCTTAGACTGCACCTGGACATAAGAATCCGCATCCCATGTAATGTGTGTGGAGGAGCTGAAGAGGATATGTGAGTTTGGTTTACAGCAGGGGTCCTCAATCTTATCCAAAAAGGGCTAGTGTGGATGTAGAGGCCTTTGTTCCAGCAGTGAAGGCCCGTCCACACCAAGAACGTGATCTATAGTGATAACAAAGTGAGCATCCACAACGATAACGTTCTGTAAACAGTGGCACCAAGTACGCGCTGGGTCAGTGTTTCTATCGTTCATCAAATCGCTCTGAAAGTGATCCCAACGATATCGTTCTGTAAACAGTGGCACCAAGCACGCGCTGGGTCAGTGTTTCTATCGTTCATCAAATCGATCTGAAAGTGATCCCAATGATATCGTTCTGTAAACAGTGGCACCAAGCACGCGCTGGGTCAGTGTTTTTATCGTTCATCAAATCGATCTGAAAGTGATCCCAACAATATCGTTCTGTAAACAGTGGCACCAAGCACACGCTGGGTCAGTGTTTCTATTGTTCATCAAATCGATCTGAAAGTGATCCCAATGATATCGTTCTGTAAACAGTGGCACCAAGCACACGCTGGGTCAGTGTTTCTATTGTTCATCAAATCGATCTGAAAGTGATCCCAACAATATCGTTCGTCCCTGTCGTTGTCGTTATGGTTGTGGTGTGGACTCCGCCATCCACTTAAGTTAGAATGCATATAAAATAATATATTTATAGTTATCATTCTTGGTGTGGACGGGCCTTTACACACCTGGTTCTACTAATCAACCACTAGATATATATTTGCTAATGAACCATGATTAGTAGAATCAGGTGTGTTACTGCTTGGTTGGAACAAAAGCCCACACCTGCCCTTTCTGGATAAGATTGAGGGCCCCTGGTTAACAGCATTACTCCTAACATTACTTGTACAGTCCTCTGGGTGTCACTACAGCAGGGATGGGCAACTCCAGGGGCCACATGTATAAAACTCTGAGTAAAAGAATGCGTGAAAGAACGCTCAGGGAGAAAGTCGGAAATCTGCGTTCGCAACGTTTTCCATTTTCTCCTTTTCTCTGCCTTTCTATCACGGTGTCGCCACATCACACTGACTCCAAACATTGCGTATGCATGGTGTCCAGCATGTGCAGAGGTACGCAGGTTCTCTTATTTTATTATAAGAGAAATGGAAACTCGCTTACGCAGCTTTCTGAGGGCATTTTTCTGCTCAGCACTGTTTACTCATGTGGCCCCAGGTGTGTATGCTATGCAGGTATTTGCTGCCACCAATTACACAGGCTTAATCAGCTAATTAGTCATATACACCATCACCGATTCACTGATAAATTAGGCCACAATAAAACGCTACAATACTTGTATACAGGCACAACAGCTGCTGTTCATATTTCGGAATGTAGCTAAAATATCAGATCGTGTAAATTATTTAGCTAATTAAATAATTGGCCCGCGAGGCCTGGAGTTGCCCATTCCTTCACTACAGTAAAGACCTCTCCATCTTGACCATGTGAGAATAGGTCAGGAAGTACACATCTTAACTGCACCTGTGTTCCACTCGTTGTTGCAACTTAACCAGGGGAGCGGGTTTTTAAAAGAATTGAAGAGGTAAAAAATGGCCCATGCCAACACTATGATGTAGTAGATGTTGAGGTAGAGGACGATGACCTGCGATGCGATTCCTATTCCTACACAGGAAACAAAAAAAGAGAAATAACAGCGCAATAAAACTTAAAATCTGTATGAAATATTAAATAAATTTTACCTTACAACTGTCAATTAAGATGCATACAATTACAGATATATTTAATGTAAAAAACATTGTGCCAAGTAAACAGCCCTTTACTACTGTTTATAACCAGGTTGTGTTATATTGTAAAAGGTAATGTGGCTGGTAAAATGTTGAAAATGGCTGGTGATTTTTAGAATCCACAAGTCACTCTGGCCAGTGGATGAAAGAGTTTTCATACCCTGTTTACAACTACTCCTACAAACAACTGTATAGATCAGCATGGTTTTGTGTTTATGGAAGAACATGCCGTAGAACATGAGATGTGACCCCATTGCCCCGTGGAGTATGTTGAGGCGTGACCCCATAGCCCCATGGAGTGGGTTGAGGCGTGACCCCATAGCCCCGTGGAGTGGGTTGAGGCGTTACCCCATAGCCCCGTGGAGTGGGTTGAGGCGTGACCCCATAGCCCCGTGGAGTGGGTTGAGGCGTGACCCCATAGCCCCGTGGAGTGGGTTGAGGCATGACCCCATAGCCCCGTGGAGTGGGTTGAGGCATGACCCCATAGCCCCGTGGAGTGGGTTGAGGCGTGCACAGGATGAGCCAATCGGTGGGGAATAGATAGGTGACAGATAGAAGTGGGTTTTACCCTCAAACATTGGGGATATTTTCCTCCATGCAGTGACTCCTCCCTCGCTGGTGTACTGCCCCAGAGCCGTCTCCAGGAAGAATACGGGGATACCACAGAAGAAGAGGAACACAAAGTAGGGAATAAAGAACACACCTGTGGAGAAGCACAGAGACACCCTGGTTACCCCTCCCCAAAATCTCACACAAAGGGGCAGGGATAAAGTTAGATTAGGGACAGGAAGACTCGCACACAAAGACTCTCACACAAAGTGCAAATAATGAATGATATGCCTTACACACTGCTCATGGTGCACTTTGCCCGTGCCTGCAAACAGCCTGTGGGTCGTTTCAGCAGCAAAACATATTCAAGAAATCAAGAAATGTCTGTTCCATTGAACAGAGACACAGAGTTAACTAGGCAGCACAGCACACCCTGAATAAACTGGGCGTATATTTAGGGGATAAGCCCTTATTTGGTAGGTACTGACATGGAATCAGTGGACCAAATGAGAATTACCTGATCTGAACTCTGTTTGTAAGCTCTCAAAATAAATCTGGTCTTGGAAAATTACCATTTATACAAATGTTATATCATTCAATGGTTCTGCTCTTCAAGTTCCACAAGATATGCAAAATGTGTACTGCAATATGAATCAAGTCAGTATGTCACTTGCAAATATTGTCTGAGAATTTTTCAATTTTGAACTATGTTAGGCTTAGACTGGGCTTAGACTGGACTTAGACCTGGGTAGACTTGCAAATCAGTATGACACCTGCTTCACCACTACGCCATACTGTCACCCCTCTGCAGACAAGAGTGCAGTTAGCAATAGTACTTAACATGCTAACACCTTTCTCAGCTGGAAGTAAATAATAGAACTTAAACAGATTTTTAGACAAATTGTTAAGATAAAGTGTCTGTATTTCAAAACTCCCTGGCAACTCCTCTCAACTCACCTCCTCCATTCTTAAAGCATAAATAGGGGAAGCGCCACACGTTTCCCAGGCCGATGATTTCTCCGGCCATGGACAGCACAAACTCGGTTTTGTTGGCCCACTGCTCCCTCTCCCGGACCCGGGCGGTGCTCCCTGGACCAGCCTCGGCATTCCCAGGATCGCTGGGAGGGGCTTCCTCAGCATTGTCACCCATAGCCGAATTCCGAGTCTTGAGGAGGCTGGAGTATACTTAATTTTAGTAATTTTTAAACCAAATAATTGAACATATATAATCGTACTACCATTACTATTATTATTATTATTAAAATAATGCGTATTGTTATTACATTCGTACTAATAATAAATAATAACGATGAAAGGAAGAAAGAGAAAAGGCAACGTCTTTTTAGATGAAAACTGCAGTAGGTTTACAGATCCTGAGAAAGTGTAGTAGGCTACTCCGTATGGATTCCAAGTAAACTAATAATGCAAACAACCAAAATGATAACGGCCACACAATGTGTTTGCAATTTGTCTTTGCAGATAACACTTTTACATTGTTGCTTTATAATACAGTGCGGGTATTCTAAACCAATATATGTTCTACTTTTTGTTGTATTGTTTATGTATAAGTTACATTTTGCACCGTTATAGAAATAAGATTGTGTCCATTATGCTTTTCACAAGGTTACTCCCCGCAAAGCTACCATGTGGTTTGTGAAAATCGTAAACATGCAACAACATCTGGGGGGAACTCAACTGCAATATACAACAAACACACATGTAGGCTAAGCTTGCTCTAAATCTTAAATCTTGCACGAGCCTGTTTAAAAAAATAAATCCTTTTCGTACACAGTGAGTCTTTGTGCAGTACCCGCTATAAATCACATTTTTTAACTTAACTTTTTTTTGTTACGTAAAGTACGGCAAAACCGCGGCAGGCGCAAAATTGCTGTAAAGAGTTTTTGAATTGCGTCCAGAATTAATAGTGTTTCTGCAATTGCGATAGGGTTTCCTATTTCTTTGTTATTTTTTTAACAATGCTTTAAGATTTAAACACAAATACTAGGAAAGAACATGCAAATTAGTAACTAGTCACTACTCACTTGTTGAAAATGGCGTAATCCTTTTTACGCGGGGTAAAGGACCGTGAGGGTTCTCAGGCTGCTGGTTCGGCGAGTAGGAGGGCTCAGTGAGGATGAGTGTGAACTGAAGCGTGCATATGTCTGTGTTTAAAACGGAAAGACATCCGGGGATACTCGGTGGAAATTCTTAGAACTAATCTTGCTTAGTAAAATTACCAATCGTATTGATCGGCTTGATTGATATAATTAGGCTATTTAAAACAATACTAATAATAATGTTATTTGCCTATAGTGTAGGTGACAGTGTAATAGCACTATAAAAATAACACTAGACGAGAATATAGGAATTGTATAATTATATTATATAAGCGATTATATTTTTAAGACAAACTGTAGCAAGAAACAAAACAAAAGCACAGTGGCATGAAAATGACCATTACTCTATTACTAAATGGGTTAACTCTGAATAGATTTTTTGCATATGAAGTCATAATAGTTGTGAAAATTAAATGTTTGGTATTTAGCAGGCCACCAGTCTTAAAAAACTATGTCTTTTTATAAAGTTGTGTGCTTTGAATAGAAGTATAATAATTGTGGTAGTTGGTTTACACAGCAACCTTCTGGGGATGTTGCTGATCTGACAGATGTTTTCTATTAGTGCTGTTTTCCCTTGAATGCCAATGAAAGCTTGGCCATATTAAACCGCTCCATAGCAACAGGACACTAAGCTTTCATATGAGCCTCTCTGTTATTTCAGAAAATTACAACATTTGTGTAACTTGTGTTTTTGAGAAAAGAAAGCAGTCATAGTTCTTTGCAATCATTTGAAATTAGCTACCATTGGTTAACGCAACTGGGATTTTACTGACAATTTTAAAATAATAATATCAATTATTTTATAAATAATAATAAATAATAAATTATAGATAAAAGTAGGGTGGATTCAGGTAATGTGGGACATCAGGTACTGTGGTACAGCTAAGCTTTGGGCTTATGTGCTATGTGAAAATCAACAGCCAATAACCAAAACTGTTCTTGGATTGTTGCTAAAATGCCATAAACAATGTTTTTGATTGGTCTGTCATCATCAGAAGGGGTGTGGTCTATATTTACAGAAAGATTTATCAGTGGAAGCACGTGGTAAGTTCAATGGCAAATTACATTTTAGTTCTCAAACATAAGGCTCTTACTGGAATTTTAATAATGTTACAACCTGTACTACAATATCATAATGAAGTGGTTTAACCACTGGTTAAAACACACAAGAAATATTTGTAAATAAAATTTTGTGTCTGTGAAAAAACATTTTATGGCACTGTCCCACATTACCTGAACATGTTAGATAAAGTGGGACAGCACTGTTCAGGTAAAGTGGGACAGCATTTTATGCTTTATTTATGCTGTAAAACTATAATATAGCCAACCTTTATGCATTAACATGTTATTACAGAGCCTACATTTATTTGCAAATATGTATTCAGCATCGGCGTTCCTATTTTACACCCCACAATACATCACTCCCCACGTTCCTGCTACAACATCCACCTCCCCCTTTAATACATCACTCCCCACGTCCTGCTACAACATCCACCTCCCCCTTTAATACATCACTCCCCACGTCCTGCTACAACATCCACCTCCCCCTTTAATACATCACTCCCCACGTCCTGCTACAACATCCACCTCCCCCTTTAATACATCACTCCCCACGTCCTGCTACAACATCCACCTCCCCCTTTAATACATCACTCCCCACATTCCTGCTACAACATCCACCTCCCCCTTTAATACATCATTCCCCACATTCCTGCTACAACATCCACTTCCCCCTTTAGCCAGAATTGTAGCCTATAGACTACAAAGATCAGATAGATATCACCAGGTTAACCTATATAACTGGTAGATAGATTGATAAATAAATAGATGTTTGTTGTTGACATGGATACATTAAACATGGTACAAGTTATGTTAAACAAACATTTCACAATGTTTTAACTTTTATGAAACTACTTATTACAGATAATAGCACCAAGGGAGTCAGGGCAAAGACAGGGCAAGGCAGAGAAAGGGAAGAAGAGAAAGAGAGGATGATCAGCATCATCAGGGCGGAAGAAAAGGAATGAGGCATGATTTGTGGAGTGAAGAGAGAATGAAAGGGGCAATTAATGAGTATAGGGAGCTAGTGGAGTCCGGACAGATGCTAAAACTGGTTTCAAGGAATCATGAAGCGAAATCCAAATCTTAAGACTAGGAAGCCTGAGCCTCTGTCAGCTGCAAGGGCAGCTGGGATGAACCCGGAAGTAATCAGAAAATGGTTCCAAGACTATGAAAAGGTGCTGCAGGAACTGGGCATCAAAGAGCTGCCTTGCCACCTGTGGAATTGCGATGAATCAGGCCTGCAGGACAACTTTACTTCCGCTCATGTAGTCGGGGCAGTGGGGAAACCCTGTTATGAAATAACAGCAGGGGAGAAGGGGGAGACTACGACTGCCTTTAATGCCATCGGAACATGTGCACCATTGATGGTCATTTTTAAGGGGAAGAGAGTTTGAAATGAGTGGCTGTATGGGTCCCCAGATAATGTCATTGTGAAAGTTTCAGAAAACGGATGGATCAACAAAGAGCTCTTCGTTGAGTGGGGGAAAGCCTTTGTGTCACAGCTGCCAAATGATGATAACAGGCTCCACCTCATCCTGCTTGGCCACATCACTACGTGGAGACTGTGAAAAAGGGCAAAAGGAAGGAAAAAGAAAAGGTGGTTCGAAAAGGAAAAAAAGGCACTGAAAATGACACAAAATGCACTGGCTGCCTGACAACCTATGGCCACGGAGGAGACACCAAAATCCAATCAGGACTGGATCAAATGTGACAGGTGTGAGGCATGGTACCATGAGTCTTGTGAAGAGAATGGACTCTTCGATGATGTATCCTTTACATGCAAGGAGTGCTTCACAGAAATTTAGCCTAAGCAAAACTGCAGCTTCTACCAGACCAAATCGATTGACAAACATTTTTAATTCTTTTAGCAGCATCTCTGTAAAACAAATAAACAAATTTGAATGCGATTTTGTTTCTCGCGCACACACTGTCCCACTTCACCAAACAAGCTGTCCCACAATACCGGAACAAACCAGTGAGATAGGGGGTCATGTGATGTTTGAAGGTGTGTAGCTTGGAAACAGTCATGTATTTATATTTAATTTCAACATTAAAATGTTAAGGCATAAACATTTATAGAAACATCACTGGAGTAAGTAAAAAGGCCTTTTTTATGTCTCCTGGAGCATCTAGCAAAGTGTCCCACAATACCTGAATTCACCCCTATTGTTTCTCTACAGCAATATTGCTAGGACATGTTCATTTTGTTCCATCGCATTTCTATAGCTGTTGGTCCACAATACCTGTGGTGAACCTGTTTCTTTTGTTTTGTCCTGTGCTGATTGTTATGTGGGAAATCAAGACGTGCACTAAGGCTATATGATTCCCTTACAGAGCATCTCTTACCAGTGTCACACAAGGGCGTCAAACAGAATTCTGAGCCACTTCCAGGTACATTACTGGCATTTATGAGACGGGTGCATCAGAAACAGAGATCGAAGGATAAAGTCCCGTCAGGGCTTTATTCGAGGAATGTCCAATGAGCGTAGTCAAAAAAACAAGCAAAGTTCATACACAAAAATTCAGCCAAACCAATGTACAGTACCGAGGGAGAAGGCCGTCTCAGAATCGGTACACTATGCAATAATCCAGTAACCAGAGTAGCTGTCAGCGGGGCAGAAGTACAGGCAGACGGCAGGCAGGCTCGGGGTCGAAGGCAATGCAAGAGTCAAGACCGAAGTCCGCTCCGCGGGGCAAAAGTACAAAAAGACAGCAGGCAAAAACTCGTGGTACAGGCAGGGGTAACAAAACAGAGGTCAATAACAATGGTCAAAAACAGGCTTGGATCGTAACAAAAGACAGGCTTGAAAAACCGCTCAATAGTGCACTGATAAACAGGGGCAACAATTTAGCTAAGAACAGACATGAACACTGAGCTTAAATGCAGGTGTAGACAGGTGCAGACACTTAGCTTGAGAGCAGCATGCGAATTGAAATCAGGTGTGGAAGGCTGACAAGGTAACAAGATAATTAGTACTCATTAGTAATAAACCTATCCTGAACTAGCGTTATTAAATTAGTAAATTGCATGCATGAGAAACGTAAGGTAAACATGAACACATGGTTAGAGAGTTAGTATTACCCAATCCTGATCTAACGTTAGTAGATTAGTAAATAGACACTGGAGAATGACACAATTAGGGAAGCGTGAGCGACAGCAAGAGAGAGAAACAGCATGAATGCAAGGCTGTGGAAAAACACGGAAATGTGTATACTTAAACAATGAACGGGAAACGTAACATGAATCAAATATAAAACGTGACATGACAAGACTAGAAAATAAATCGTAACAATAACCAAACATGAAACGTGACATGACATAAAAATGAAAAGTAACAAGATTAAAACATAAAACGTGGCGTGACTAGACTAAACACAATACGTGACATAAACAAAAAATCTAACAAAAACAAGAAAATAAAATAAAACGTGAAATGATAGTAGATTCGTGACAGGACCCCCCCTTAACGACCGACTCCTGGTGGTCTCATGAGCTTATCCGGGTGGTCACGATGAAAGTCCTTGATTAATGATTTGTCCAATATCAGACTGGGAGCGATCCATAACCCTCCCAGTCCACTAAGTACTGGAACCCCTGACCCCTCTTGCGAATGTTTAAGAGCTTCTTGACAGTATATGCAGGGTGGTTGTCAATGATGCGGGGAGGAGGGGGTGGGGGGGGGGGGTCGGGGGGACATAGGGGGTGAGAGGAAACAGGCTTTAAACAAGAAACATGGAATGTGGGGTGGATCTTGAGGGAAGCAGGGAGTGACAACTTAACAGATGCACGGTTTATGATGGAGAGAATCTTGAAGGGACTAATGAAACGGGGTTGCAACTTGTGGGAAGTGGATTGGAGGGGAATGTCCTTTGTTGGAAGCCAGACGGAATCACCTGGCTTGTAAACTGGGGCTGGTGTGCGGTGGCGATCTGCGAAGCGTTGGTTACGGTCTGCCGTGCGTAAAAGCGCGGCCCTGGCATCCTTCCAGATCTTGGCGCATCTTCTCATGTGGGTGGCGAGGGAGGGAACAGCGATCTCGACTTCCTGGTCGGGAAACAGTGGAGGTTGGTAGCCCAGGGCGATCTCAAATGGAGACTTTCTGGTTGCGGCACAGGGTAGGGTGTTGTGAGCGTATTCCACCCAGGTGAGCATCTTGCTCCATGAAGCCGGATTCTTAGCCGACACGCAACGTAGTGCAGCTCCCAAATCTTAGTTAGCTCTCTCGGTTTGCCCATTGGACTGGGGGTGGTAGCCAGACGAGAGGCTAACAGTGGCACCGAGGGCCAGGCAGAAGGCTTTCCAAACCTGGGAGATGAATTGAGGGCCTCGTCGGATACGATGTCCGCGGGGATGCCATGGATGCGGAACACCTCCTTGACCAACACATCAGCAGTCTCTTGAGTGATGGGTAGTCCGGGTAGGGGGATGTGGCTCCAGGGTCAGCTGGGAACAGGCAGAGATTGGAGCAGTCCTGCTGGAGCCTTGTGGGAGGCCTTGCTTCTGGCACAGGTGTTGCAAGCCTTGATGAAGCGCCTGGTGTCAGGGATCATGGAGCTTTACCAAAACCTACGCTTCAGCACCTGTGTCTGAGCAGCTGAGGGGACGTAAAGGCGTGTGCCCGGGTTGGACCTGGGATCGGGGCCCTTACGTAGAGCCCTCTGGATCACCGCCTCAATCTTCCAGGTTGCGGAAGTGACCGTGTAGAACACAGGGAGGATGTTCTCAGGCGTCTCACGCTCAGAGCACGTGTTGAATTGTCGGGACAGGGCATTCGGCTTGACGTTCTTGGAACCCGGGTGGTAGGTGAGTGCAAAGTTGAACCTTCCGAAGAATAGCGCCCATCTAGCTTGTGGTGAGTTCAATCTCTTAGCTGTCCGAAGGTATGCCAAGTATTTGTGGTCAGTCCAGACGACAAAAGGTTTCTCAAACCCCTTCAGCTAATGCCTCCACTCCTCCAGTGCCAGCTTATGGTGAGGAGTTCTCGGTTCTTCACGTCATAATTCCTCTTCGCCGGTGAAAGCTTATTGGAGAAGAAGGCACATGGATGCAGCTGATTGTTAGAGAAAAACTTGCGAAAGCATGGCTCCCACCCCAGTGTTGGACGCATCCGTCTCCACAACAAACTGGCGTGTGGGGTCGTGCTGCACCAAGATAGGAAAACAGTCTCTTGATCTTGACAAATGCTCCCTCCGCTTTGGGACCCCAATGGAATGGCATGGCAGTGGATGTGAGCTTGGTGAGGGGGGAGACAACTTAGCTATATGATCGGATGAATTTCCTGTAGAAATTGGCGAATCCCAAGAAGCGTTGGAGGTGTTTCAGAAAAGAAGGCGTGGGCCAGTCAGTGACCGCCTGAACTTTCTTGGGATCCGCCCTGATCTGTCCCTTCTCCACAATGAAGCCAAGGAACTCGACAGTGTCAGTGTGGAAAACAAATTTCTCCGCTTTGACAAAAAGTTTGTTCTCCAACAGTCTCTGGAGAACTTGCCTGACGTGAGTCTCATGTTCCTTGGCATTGGTGGAGTAGATTAGGATAGCCGCTCTACCGGCTGTGGCTCAGGAGGTAGAGCGGGTCGTCCGCTGATCGCAGGGTTGGCGGTTCGATCCCTAGCTCCTCCTGTCCACATGTCGAAGTGTCCTTCGGCAAGGTTGTCCATAGGTTGTCAGGCAGCCAAATTGCTCCCAATGAGCAGGCTAGCGCCTTGCATGGCAGCTGCCGCCATTGGGGTGTGAATGTGTGTGTGAACGGGTGAGTGAGAGGCCATTGTAAAGCGCTTTGGATAAAGGCGCTTTTTAAGTGCAGTCCATTTCAAGGTAAACAAATACGTGTCGGCCCAGTAAGTCCCGAAGGACGTCGTTGACGTGTGCCTGGAATACGGCGGGTGTGTTAGTTAGGCCGAACGGCATGACCAGGTACTCAAAGTGTCCAAGGAAGGTATTAAAGGTGATTTTTCACTCGTCACCTTCTCGAATACGGACCAGATAGTTGGCGTTACGTAGGTCTAACTTGGTGAAGATGGTGGCATCGTGTAGAGGGTGAAAGGCGGAGTCCATTAATGGCAGAGAATACTTGTTCTTCACCGTGATGGCACAGTCGTAGGGTCGATGAGGGGGAAGCGTCTGTGCCTGCGTCTTGGAGAAGACCGCACCCAGGTCGTGGTAAGGGGTAGGCACCTTCTTAAGGGAGGGCTTGGAGACTTGCAGTGGAGTGGGTACGCCCTCTGCTGGTGCAGGAGCGGATCGCAGGCAGGACTGGTGACACTCATGACTCCAGGCTTGAATCTGGCTTGAACCCCAGTCCATGGTAGGGTTGTGTTTCTTGAGCCAGGGTAATCCCAGAATGAGCGGATCGTTAGGGGACTGAATGACACTCAACTGAATCATCTCCTGATGGTTTCCAGAAATGATTAGCTGGATGGGTTTCGTGATGTGGGTCATGCGGCAAAACGTCTTGCCATCCAACGACCGAGCATTCTCGGGGTGGGGCAGTGGAAGGGTGGGAATGTCCAGTTCCTTGACTATCACCTCATCAATGAGGTTCGCGTTGGCTCCGGAGTCCACCAACGCGTTCATCTGGACCATTCTGTCGGGAAGCATCAACATGGCAGTCAGGGTGGGATGATGGTGATTCCTGGCTGAGTAGGCAGACCCATCCTGGTTGTCGAGCGCTCTTACCTCAACGGATGGGTCTGACTTCTTGGAGCGGAGGGAACACTGATCCTGGGTGTGTCCCAATCTCCCACAATAAAAACAGGAACCAGTAGTTCTCCGTCATCTCCGTTCCTCGGGTGAGTTCTTCATCCCCGCGCGGGAAAGATCTATGGGTTCGACTCCCTCCTCTTGCATCTCCTCGGGACGTGAACTAAATCCTCGTCTGGGGTACGACTGGCCGGGTAGGACCTGTCTCTCGGTCCTGCATTGTCTGGCATGGTTGTCCAAACAAATGGCGGCACGGACGAGTGGGTTGAACTGAGTGATGGGTTCGAGATGCGCTAACTCGTCCTAGAGTGCCTCACTCAGACTGGCCAGGAACAGATTCGCTAGGGCCGCATCATTCCAGTTGGTCGCGGCCGCGAGGGTGCCGAAATCAATCGAATGATCCGCCGCGGTCTTCCGGCCTTGATGAAGATCCCTGGATATAAGATATTGAGAGTCTTTTGATGTTGATGGGTCACAGACTTCAGGAAGTAACAGCATGCAAAGGATATGCGACCAAATATTAAATATGATACTTTAAAAATATGTTAAGGAAAAGGGTATGAATACTTATGTAAATGAGAGATTTCAGTTTTCGATTTTTAATACATTTGCAAAAATTTCGAAAAACAAAAAATTAACTCAATCTATTGTAGATTATGTCTGTAATGTAATAATACTTTCTCAGGTAGGACACTGCCGTTGTACCCTTGAGCAAGTTACTTAACCTGAATTTCAGGTAGGACACTGCTGTTGTACCCTTGAGCAAGTTACTTAACCTGAATCGAACCAGCAACCTTTGGATTAGAAGCCCAGTTCCCTACCAATTTTGTACCCATCCGGTTGTTAGCCAATACCAGGTATTGATAATAGCAGTATTGCCTTAGATCAGCAATCCCCAATCCTGGTCCTGGAGAAACACAGAGTCTGCTGCTGGTTTTTTGTTTTTGCCTTAAGATCAGCAGCCAATTCAGACCGAAGAAAGCAGGTGAGCTGAGTGAGCTGCGTAATAAACTGCTTTAACTGATCCATTACTGTGCTACTCAAGTGCTGAGTAACAACAAAGACCCTGTGGCAGCAGACCCTGTGGCTCTCCAAGACCAGTGGTTGAGGACCACTGTCTTAGACCCAGGAGAGTCAAGCTGGAGTAGCTAAGTGTACATTAAGCTAATGTGTGTAAGATGCCAAAGTTTGACAATATCTTTAATAAGGTTTTCTCATAGCCTTAGTCTTGTCCACTTCTTATCAATACTTCAATATAGAAAATATGTTTTATTTTATTTCTTTAATGTCCCACCCAGAGAATATCCCGGGAAGCAGATAACGGTTTTGAATGGTTATGGCATTAAGGGCACGATAATCAATGCAAGGCCTTAATTCTCCCTCTTTTTTTTTTACAAAAAGGAAACCTGCACCAGCAGGCGATAGATGACCTTATGATTCCATTAGCTAGCGCCTCCTCTATATATTTTTTCATGGCCAAACTCTCCGGGGCAGATAAAGAATATAGATTCCCTATGGTAGGGGTGGTGCCAGGATATAATTCTATAGTACAATCATATGGGCAGTGGGGAGGGAGGGTGGTGGTCCTCTGCTTACTAACTTACTACTCCGCTAGTTTGGTATATTCGGCTGGAACGTTGAGCGGCAAGGGAAATTCAAGTGTCCCTGCAATTTTAGCTTCTCCCCTCTGAGTAGGCGAATCAGGAGGATGAGACCACTGAATCTCAGAATCTAAGAGATCGTCCGGAGAGAGCTCCCCCCAAGTGGAACATCCGTCAGCCAGAGAGTCCCATTCCAAACTCTCGCCCCCAGCCTCAGAACCTGAGACGGACTCCTCCTGATTAGGCAGAGAGATAAACTCTTCAGAGTTAGAGTCGGAAATCAGAATCGAACCTGTTACAGTGTTCATCGGACACACAGGGAGGGGTAAGGTGACCCTGGGATGTACATAGGGAACCCCACTGAAAAATTATGGACTTATCCCTCCCCCACCTAATATGGGGGTTATGTCTGACCAGCCATGTGTGACCCAGAACAAGGGGATAAGCGGGAGAATCAACAAAAAAAAAACTGAATCCTTTCAGTGTGAGTTTCATGAAGAGTGGACATAGTGAGGAGAGCCGTAGTCTCCTTAATAGTGCCCGCGCCCAACAGACGACCGTCGAGAGCAGTGACTAATCGGGACTGAGCAAGGCGATGGATGGATATGTGGTGTTTTCTAGCCCACCGGGCATCAATAAAGCACTCAACGGCCCCAGAATCGATAAAGGCCTTGACCTGAAGGGAGTGCTGTTTCCAAAAAATGTTCACAGGTAATAAAGTCTGAAGTGTAGTACCATGATGCCTCGCTAGGGCCCCCAGTTCCTCTAGCAAGACTCCCCTTTTCCTTTTAGTTTGAGGCACTGACTGATGGTGTTGGTCTTTCTTTTTACAATAGCGACACCACTAAGAACAAGGATCAGAATTTTTAGCAGGAGAGCAAGAGGCCCCATCTACCTGCATGGGCTTTTTATTATAAGACAGGGTGGTAGACAGAAAGGGAACGGACGTTGTAAATGGAGCAAAAGAGGAGCTCATCCGGCGGTCTCTTCTGCTACTTTTAATTCGGACACGCTCTCTGATGTGATTGTCTATCCGAATGGCTGTAGACACTAACGTCTCAAAAGAATCGGACGGCTCAAGCACTGCTAAGGCATCTTGGATGGAATCGCTTAACGTCTCAGTGAACTGCGTCATTAGAGGAGCTTCTAGCCTGCCTGTCTCACCTGCCAGCACACAAAACCTAATGGAAAATTCAACCACTGTTTCGTTACCCTGGCGACTCTTGACCCGAAGCATCATGGTCGAACACTGACTCCATTTCGTCCATTAGTGCTTTAGCAGTGTTAAGAATAGGGTAAGGGTTAGGGTTAGGGTTAGGGTTAGGGTTAGGGTTAGGGTTAGGGTTAGGGTTAGGGTTAGGGTAGCCCAGTCAAGCATGGATCCGGTGAGCAATGAGAGCATAAATGCCACCTGGGATTCTTGAGTAGCGAACCGCGATGACTGGGTTTTAAAAGATATTAGACACTGGGCAAAAAACCCTCTGAATTTGCCGGCCTGACTGTCATAGCAGAGGGGGAGTTGTAGTTTGGGCTATTTTAAAATGTGTGCAACAGGAACCAGAGGAGGGATAGCCTGAGCAGTAGGTGAAGGTGCTTGGTGTGGAACAGTTAAGAGGCTCATGCTCTCTTCCAACTCACGGAACCAGCATTCTTGAACCCGTAACTGGGTCGTCAGCTGCGCTACTTGACCCGTAAGTAGCTGCTGTTGGGCTTGGAGCGCTCTAATGCCTTCCTCAGGAGTCCTATCCATCGGCTGATTTACCTTGGGAGAAGATGCTGACTCATCCATATTGGCTTCTTTGTACTGTAAGGGTTTAGGTTTGTAACGATGAACCAAGCGCGACAAAACGAAACACGATTTACAGAACATGTCACTCACGAACGTGAGGACTACTAAAAGAGTCTCAGTAGCCAAATAATAAACAACCCACTAGCATGGGTGTGGCTCATAAACACGAGCAGAAAAGTGACAAATCTGAGACTCTCAAACAGAAATACATGAGCATAAGCTAGAAAAGGAGAAAACAAAGAATCACCTTCGGAACGTAGACTATAACGCCCGATAAGAGGTGAAAAATAAATACAATAAAAATAAACCTCTCACTCTCAATATAGCAGAGAGTAGAAGAGAGAAAAAAAACAAAAATAGCAAAAGGTAATGATTTTACGAATGATACCAAGCTCCGAGTCGTGTGTCGAGTACGTAGGGTAGTTTCTACTGAAGCCTCGCATCCGGTATCACTTTCAGAGAAGCACGTGATCGATGACAAACGAGGCCTCGGGTGCTGTAAAACCATGTGATCAGTCTGTTTTGAGTTTCGGGCGAAATTTTGGGTTTTGAATTGAGGATATAAAGGAGCAATACCCCCCTTTATTTCGAGGGTTGTTGTTGTTAGTTGGTTGTTGTGGAGAGTTTGTTATTATTGCTATTATTGCAATAGAGAGTTTTTGGAGTTTTTTGAGGATTTTTTTGTTATTTTTTATTTTGTTTTGTACAGCTTTTGTACAGTTTTGTCGTTTTTGTACAGTTTTTGTACAAAAATAGCCTAAAGGAACCTGCACGGAAGCAAAAATCTTCTCCTGCTTGAGAATATTTTGACCTGATATCTCTCAATAAGGTAGACCTCAGTGGCGTAGATATAATAACACACTGGAACGCAAGGGATTCGAACACTGGGCGAGCAATCGACTGCATGTAGTTTGTTGGTTGTTATTTTAACGTTACTACAGCAAATTATTACGATTTGTTTAATATTATTATGATTTGATTGTTCATTCTTATTGTTTCTTATTATCATTATCATCTGCGTTCCTTCTCAAATGGCATATTTGAACCCCACACAAATGTTGTCCCCCTTTATATCAATCTTCCAGTTTTTAGTTTTTTTTCAAACTTAATATAATATTATTACATATATTATTTTATAATATATCTTAGGAGAAAACAAATCTATCCTAATGACAGTTACAAATGTAAGATATGAGTATGTCAGTATGTGTATCGCCCGATCTGGGTTTTGAACATGAACTCTTGCACCAATGGCTCTGAAGTCCGACACGTTATCAATGAGCTATAGGGTCGCTTATGGCTAACTCATGGAAACTTTGTTATTTTGAACCTGGGGTGGAATTTGTAATGATTTAGTTGCTCTAAATAATTTTTACCAGCAGGTGTCACATTGTGTTGAATGAGGCTTCGAGTAATTAATCTATTTGCGATACAATTAGCTGCAAAGCCTCAGTGCTTCAGGAAGCCTCATTTCACCATCACGAGCGAAAGGAACTATTCCCTAAGGCAGTGATTTTCAACCACTGTGCCGCGGCACACTAGTGTGCCGTGAGAGATCGTCAGGTGTGCCGTGGGAAATTAATTTATCCTTCACTTCTTTTATAATTAACTTTTTTGTTGGGTGGTGGACTCAGGATTTTTTTTTTTGTAAAAAAAAAAAATTGCTTCAAAAAAAAAAAAAAAGGGCCCTAAAGAGCTTCAAGGGCAGCTAAAGCCAATCTAATAGTGAAAATATAGAGCAGCTATAACCTAAACAACCCTGACATCGTGAAGGCACAACATGATGAAGAAGTGCCAGGAAGCGGAAGTAAGAGACTTAAATACCTAGCAGGTAATAGACAGGTGAAACAAATGATTAGCAGAAGAAGCAAAACCCAGAGACGGAACGCCGAAAAATCCGATAGATTGCTAATCGGAGAAAGAAGGTGAAAACCGTAGCAAAAGAGGGAAACTAGCCACAAACCATGACAGTAACCATTGTTATCACACGGTTTCCTTCTCTGTCATAGACTCGTGGGTAAATGCACAAATTTGATGTTGCCCATGTGTTTCCAAATTAACATAAGATGGGAGTGGTATCAAAATACCTCAATTCTAAAGATGTTGGAGTTGGCATCTCTTCAATTGGAAACAAGATATGACCCACGGAAATACACGGAACACAAACCGTCATATTGGGCAGGACATACAAAGACAAATAACTGACTGGCCTATGTTCTTTATAGTACTGCTGTCTCTTTGAATGTACCCCTCTCAACGAGAGTTAAAAGACACTACTTATAACAAGTTCGCTATTTACTGGTTTTTGTCACGGATATGGGGTCTGTTAAATTCATGGGGTCTGGATGGAATATTTTTGTACCATTCATTCCTTCTGGTTGTTGGGGATCTCTATGCCAGAGACACGGAGGAAATATTGGAGGTCCAGATGCGATAGATGCGGAATCTTAAAGTGTTCAAATGAACACGACTGAAATGGACAATAATCCGTAGTGGATGGGGGAAAATAAGGAGAACACAAATAACCTCGCGATAAAAACGAGGAACTCGATATCCGAGCAAAACAAAAGAAATAAGCAGTCACGCTTATCTAACTCCCGTTTTTGGAGCGAAACAAAAAGAAAGAAAGGAGAAAACTCAAAAGACCCCTAAAACTTTGGGTGAGAACACTCGTAGCTATGAGTGGAAAACAAAGAAACGAAAACCTCTGCTCTGAAATAAGAGCGAAAAAGCTCACTTTGCTTTTGCTAAATTGTACTGCTAACAAGTCCCGCGTTGAGAAGCAAAGCGGTCGATAGCAGCACAACTTCCTATACCTTTTACCGGCTCGAATGTTACGTGAAATAACATGGAAGCGACGAGAAAAGGAGGAAGCGGGGTATAAGTAGTGAGCGGAAATGCATGACAGGTGAACTCACTAATCACCAAGGCGAAAGCAAAACCCGTAGCGGAACACAGAAAAATCCGATAGATTACCGGTAAAAGACAAAAAGAATAAAAAACGCGGAGATAAGGAAAGGAAGGCATGATCCATGACACTGGTGGGCATGATTACTATCACTTCCCCATGGTTTCATCCTAACATCTGGTTGCTGTAATAAATGTTTGAAAGCCCCCCAAAGAAATGCATACGTAGAAAAAAAAAGCATGTGTATTTTATGAAGAAATATTTTGTGCACATATTGCCGTTTTAATTACAATTGCTGCTTGGTTAGTGAACCTTCATATGCTATTAGTTTATTTTGTATATGGTCATTATGTCAACATTCGGTCAATGTTCACTTTTCTTATTTCTTATTGCCGTGGCGTACGTCAGTGGTTCTCAAACTTGGTCCTGGGGGAGCCCTGTGTATGTTGGTTTTTGTTCCAACCACAATTGCAATCCCAGAACTTTAACAAGCTGTTAATTCATCTTATTTAAGTGCTTTTCATGTGTAGAGGGATTATATACCATCTTAAGCCACATTATTTTTGCAATATGCATACCATATGCTATGCATACCATGACTAATAAAAATCCAATATTGACATTGTGCTATACTGAAAACAATTACAAAAAGGGAGGTAAAAATATTTGAACTGATCAAATGAAGACGAGGTGAATCAATAGGATCCTATTTGGTGAAATTGTTAACACGTGGCCACTAAAACTAAGCATTTGTTAATGAAGAATTCAAATACAAAGCAAATGATAACAAATTGTGATAATAAGTTTAAGGAACAAGGAAAAGATTATGAAGGAACTTAAACCGTGTTCAACAACCTAATTAAGACCCAAATGATTCACCTTTTTTCTTTAATTAGGTAAATAAAGTAGTTAACTCTTTTTTTGTAATTGTTTGCAATATAGCACAATAAGCACAAAGTGAACATGGGACATTTATTCTTCATGGCATGCATAGCTATTTCTGACAATGTGGCTTAAGAGGGTAAATAATCCCTCTAAACATGAAAAGCACCTAATTAAGATAAATTAACAGCTTGTTAAAATTCTAGGATTGCATTTGTGGTAGGAACGAAAACCAGCCTACACAGTGGTCCCCCAGGGTCTAGTTTGAGAACCACTGTCGTACGTAGTTATTTCTTGAACGAAGACGCAATTTCGATATCCTATCGCTAGGTGGCAGCTATGCAAGATACTCATGGAAACACGACTGAAGTAGAATGGAAATCACGTTTGTGACGTATACGGAAGTAAACAATAACATTATTGAGAAAATGGAAACTTGACAATCGTCGAGGCGAGAGTCCGTTCGTTTTTTTGGATGTCTGACCTCGGACGGTTCACGACTGCATAAACCGAAATGGACACAAGTAGGACTGTTTCACAACAGGTAAGACAAAATTTATCGGAGACGAATCATTTAGCTCGTTTTGGCCATCACGAACCACCATCCTCCAAGCATAACGCGAAGCTGCATTACGCGGTGGCAATCATTGAGTGGGCTACAAGTCTCGCAAGTCCGCTGATACATCATATTGTCCCCTGACTGTTAGCGCGTGCGAATAAGCGACGAAAAAGCAAACGTATGATTATGTTGCCAAAATGAAATGCAGATTTGCCGTCTGGATGGTTTGACAGCAAGCGCAAAGGATGACATGGGCCCATCGGAATATCTGACTTCCTCGATACACATCGTCACAATGGTTCGTTTGCTAACTGTGACGCTTACTTCGCAAATGAACTGATAAAACGAAGAGTCGTCGTATTTTAGTTAGAATATTGTTCTTGTAAAAGAACACTGCGGTTACACTTTTGGCGGTGCGTAGGCTTGTCGGTGAATACAAGCATAACGTTAACCTTTCATTTTAACAAGTTGCATAAAGATGACGAAAGTGTTTTGCAAGTTAGATACAACTTAAAACGTGACATTGGGAAGAAAGTCTGCGGCTCTTACAACTGTCGGTCACAGATTAGCAGAGGAAGAAATAAAAGCATCAAATAAATACAGCGAAAACTAGTTACAAAGAGCAGTATAAAAATGAATTCTAAAAGAAAATGAAGTAAAACAATAATTAAAACACAAGACACGTGGGATAAACACAAGATAGAAGCAGTTAATTAAAAGCTTTACAGTAAAGGTAAATTTTAAGTTGCTTCTTAAAAATGTCCACAGAGCTTGTTTGTTTAATGTCTAAGGGCAGGGTGTTCCATAGTTTGGGTGCATAATGCATAAAGGTAGCTTCCCCACTTCGTATATGGAGCACCCTAGGTACCACTAGAAGACTAGCATCAGTGGATCTAAGGGCCTTTTTTTGATCAGAGATGTATGTCTGTGCTAAATTATTAAGAGCTTTGTAGGTAATTAAAAGAACTTTAAAATCCATCCAAATGATCAATTATCTAAATCTTAGATTAATCAAAATTGCCATCTTTTGCAGTAACTCTGATATGTATGGTTCTGATATTTACACCCAACCCTGCTGTAGAAGTTCCCACAGACATGCTGTACTTATGGGTTGCTTCTCCTTGACATTTCTGTCCAATCTGTCCCAAACTAGGTTTATTTTACTTCTCTTTTTGGAAAATGGAAAGACTTTGTTCACCTGTTTATTTTGCCAAATATGGATTTTTTTTAATGTACTCCAAAATTTAGGGCACTATCTTGTGACGTATCCTTCTGGCTATTCACTTCTTACCTTATGCCTTTTGAGGTTATATACAAAAGTTAAACTGCTTAAATGACACTAAAAACCGAGTAGCCTACTGAAAGACGATAAAGTGTACTCAAACCTTTGACCGTTAGTGTGCATGTTATTTCTGCCTTTGTTTCATCCCCCTTTTATCACCCCTTCGCATTATTAAACAGCGGTTGTTTGGTTTATTGTAGTGGGATAAAACCATGTTTACAAGGGCAGCAGAAGAGGAATCCTCGGACGTGGAGGAAATGGATACATCGGAGAGCCGCTGGTGTTGGTTTTACCTGGCCGAGTGCGGGGTGTGGCATATTTTTGAGGTAACGTTTTTACACAGGATAGCATTAAAGCAGGGCAAATCAGAATCGGCTAACTGCCATG
Source organism: Ilyophis sp. 1 JC-2022 (assembly GCA_022702515.1). Lineage (NCBI taxonomy): Eukaryota > Metazoa > Chordata > Actinopteri > Anguilliformes > Synaphobranchidae > Ilyophis > Ilyophis sp. 1 JC-2022. The sequence goes on along the minus strand of CM040403.1, from coordinate 9,107,763 downwards.
GGGTCAGAAAACTAAATGTGTTCTTTCTTTTTTTTTTTCTGTACCAATGCATTATTTCAGGTGGATCCCAGTGCTGCCTGCTCTGTGACCAGTGAACAAATCGAACAGAATTACAGTCGGAATCATCAGGGAATTCTGGAATTCCACACAGCCAAGTATACATACAGATTAGATTTTTCAGGTATCAGAGACCAATGACTTGGTTTTTTTCATCTATGGACAAATACCTGGCCAACATACATGTCCAGTTTTCTGTTCAGTTTACTTGTGTATTCCAGGGTATTGTAATGGCAATGGTAGGTTATGAACCTAGCCATTTTGCATTTAAGAGCATGGCAAAAGCACTCCCAATGTATATCAGTTTGAACCAGTGCAGATTTCGGAGGGGAATAGGGTGCTCAGAGTATGGATACACTACCTCACTTCTGATTCTGTCAAATTACTAAAAGCTTTGACATCAGTCTAGTAACTAAATGACTTCATTGTTCTTTGTATGTGAGTGCTTATGAGTGCTTATGAGTGCTTATGAGTGGTTATGAGTGCAAGGAGGTAGCAAGGTTGTTTGAGAGGACAATGGGAGGAGCTCCCATCAAGTCAATTCAGAGAATACAGAACATAGGCCTCTGGGAGTTTTTTTGCTTGATTCTTTCATAATTTTTTTGTTCCACCCACGTGCAGTTATGAAGCAAACCAATCTAACAACTGGAAAGCAAAGGCCAATTAAACGAGCATTGCATTCGGCAACGAGTTTCAGGTAAGACTGATCTGAGGGATATTTCATGAAACATGATTCATTAATCTAGCCAGCTAACCTAACTTTTGTAAATCTACCAGAAGTTACTATTTGCTTACACCCAGTTAGGCTTGTTGCCAGGGCAACTCAGTCAAAATGACAAGTTATTCTGGCTATGGTTATCAAGTGAATTTTGAAATTAAATTAGGTTTTCTACATTCCTCACTTTGATTGGCATCACACTGACCCTGTTGGTTTAGTACAAAACAAAGATTGGATTATTTTTGCAACCGAAGAATGTTATTTTTATGACCTGATAATATTGGCACAGTTTTCACTGTTATCTGTAAAATAAATTGATTACCGCCTTATATTTCCTGAGTTTTGCAACTTTATATTTTTTAACAGAACAGTACTATTATTGTATTAGATCATATTACTCTTAAACGTGAATCATGAAATGGGATAAAATTGACACAGATTATCCTGTTAATTGAAGCGAGGTCACCTGACATACACCTGAATTTGTCAAAGCAGCAATGTGAAATACTAGTTGGTACAGAGATCCTATATTACAGCAGTGTCAGTGAGAGTAAGTGTTATTAGTTATTAGTTTCTTCCTTGTTTTCTTTTTCTAGTATTTATTTATGTATTTTTTGTATTATGTATGGCAGTACTTCTAATTGTGTGTGTGTGCGTGTGTTTGTGTGTGCGTGTGTGCGTGTGTTTGACTTGCGTTCATGGCTTTTGCTTTACAGATTTATCTGTGATAATCTTGCTCTGCCTGTTCCCTCACACTGGGAAAGGATCAATACTGAGGAATCTTACCAGGTAAATGACAGAAGGGTTTTTTTTAGGAGAAAATGCAGGCCTTTCCAGCCACCTGCCTCTGTTTCTGTCCCTGTCATTTTAAGGCATCGCTCCAGTGCCATGCACAAGTTTCTCTCAGGAGGCTGGTGTCTGTGCAGCTTACCGTGAACAGAGAACTGTAATCTCGCGCTTGAATGATCTGTGCCATGTTCCTTTTTAAACAACCCCTCTTAAGTTCATAGGCTTTTGTATCCTCCATAAGATTATATGGCAAAGTGATCTCAGTTTGTTCCAGAGGTGGTAAGTTCCAGAAGTACAAATAGAAGTTGCAAAGGTAAAAAAAAGTGTTAGGAACACATACGCTCTCTTTTCTGGCATGCTGTGTATGTACACAAACCCCCTAATACTTTTGGGTTTGTACGGCCTACTCACACACACACACACACACACACACACACACACACGCATATGTGCATGCACACACACCCACACTGCACACAGACATATACACACGCACGCACACACACACATTTTAGGGATGGGTTTTTGTGGTAACAGAAATCTGGTAACATTTCTTACCAGAGTCTTGTAGCATGCGTGGCACTAACATTACAAGTGGGATTCCTCTGATTAACTTGACTGTGATTCTCCTCTTCCAGCTCATCTCTCTGGGCAGAGACACTTATGAGTGCAAGGAGGTAGCAAGGTTGTTTGAGAGGACAATGGGAGGAGCCTCCATCAAGTCAATTCAGAGAATACAGAACATAGACCTCTGGGAGTTTTTTTGCCGGTAGGCAGCACTGTTCTTGTGTTTGATGCGATCACATTGATGAAGTTTGTTAGGCCTTAATGAAGAGTTGAGCAAACAATTGTGCCGTTATCGACTCAATGGCATGGTAAAAGCAACAACACAGCAGTGTGCTTTAGTCAGGTGGGGGTTTGAACAAACTTTATTGGCTGTAGAGTTATGAGACATTGTCGGTTTTCAGTGCTGGTTGAGAACCTTCAAACATATGGTTTTTCATGACAACAAGTTGAATTAATTGCAATTGAGCTGATCATCAAGCACATTGGTGAGGGCGCTGCTGGCGTGCATATTGGTGAGGGCGCTGCTGGCGTGCATATTGGTGAGGGCGCTGCTGGCGTGCATATTGGTGAGGGCGCTGCTGGCATGCATATTGGTGAGGGCGCTGCTGGCGTGCATATTGGTGAGGGCGCTGCTGGCGTGCATATTGGTGAGGGCGCTGCTGGCGTGCATGCCTGTGTCCAGAAAGCAAAGCTGTTGGATGATTTCTCAGCCCCTTGGTCTTTATGTACCAAAGCACTCCTCCACTGTAATCAAACAAAACGTGAATCTTTCCTTTAATGTAAATTTAAAAAATAATTAATAACCACTTGCCAAAGTGCAATTTCAAAGCACAGTGCCCTGGGGAGTTTTACTACAGCAGCTGTGCATTTGGACATAGGTATTGGTATTGGTAAAGATATTGAAGTATTGGTATTGGTAAAAGTATTGAGGTATTGGTATTGGTAAAGATATTGAGGTATTGGTATTGGTAAAAGTATTGAGGTATTGGTATTGGTAAAGATATTGAGGTATTGTTATTGGTAAAAGTATTGAGGTATTAGTATTGGTAAAGATATTGAGGTATTGTTATTGGTAAAAGTATTGAGGTATTGGTATTGGTAAAGATATTGAGGTATTGTTATTGGTAAAAGTATTGAAGTATTGGTATTGGTAAAGATATTGAGGTATTGTTATTGGTAAAAGTATTGAGGTATTGGTTAAAGTATTGAGGTATTGGTATTGGTAAAGGTATTGAGGTATTGGTTAAAGTATTGAGGTATTGGTAAAGGTATTGAGGTATTGGTAAAGGTATTGAGGTATTGGTTAAAGTATTGAGGTATTGGTATTGTTAAAGGTATCGAGGTATTGATAAAGGTATTGAGGTATTGGTTAAATTATTGAGGTATTGGTATCAGCATTGAGGTATTGGTATCAGTATTGGTATCAGTATTGAGGTATTGGTTTCCGTATTGAGGTATTGGTATCAGTATTGAGGTATTGGTTTCAGTATTGAGGTATTGGTTAAAGTATTCACGTATTGGTAAAGGTATTGAAGTATTGGTTAAAGTATTGAGGTATTGGTAAAGGTATTGAGGTATTGGTTAAAGTAATGAGGTATTGGTATTGGTAAAAGTATTGAGGTATTGGTTAAAGTATTGAGGTATTGGTATTGGTAAAGATATTGAGGTATTGTTATTGGTAAAAGTATTGAAGTATTGGTATTGGTAAAGATATTGAGGTATTGTTATTGGTAAAAGTATTGAGGTATTGGTATTGGTAAAGGTATTGAGGTATTGGTTAAATTATTGAGGTATTAGTAAAGGTATTGAAGTATTGGTTAAAGTATTGAGGTATTGGTAAAGGTATTGAGGTATTGGTTAAAGTAATGAGGTATTGGTATTGGTAAAAGTATTGAGGTATTGGTTAAAGTATTGAGGTATTGGTATTGGTAAAGGTATTGGTTAAAGTATTGAGGTATTGGTAAAGGTATTGAGGTATTGGTAAAGGTATTGAGGTATTGGTTAAAGTATTGAGGTATTGGTATTGTTAAAGGTATCGAGGTATTGATAAAGGTATTGAGGTATTGGTTAAATTATTGAGGTATTGGTATCAGTATTGAGGTATTGGTATCAGTATTGAGGTATTGGTTTCCGTATTGAGGTATTGGTATCAGTATTGAGGTATTGGTTTCAGTATTGAGGTATTGGTTAAAGTATTCACGTATTGGTAAAGGTATTGAGGTATTGGTTAAGGTATTAGTATTGAGGTATTGGTTAAAGTATTGAGGTATTGATATTGGTATCAGTATTGGTATCAGTATTGAGGTATTGGTTTCAGTATTGAGGTATTGGTTAAAGTATTCAGGTATTGGTATTGTTAAACGTATCGAGGTATTGGTAAAGGTATTGAGGTATTGGTTAAGGTATCAGTATTGATGTATTGGTATTGTTATCAGTATTGGTATCAGTATTGAGGTATTGGTAAATGTATTGAGGTATTGGTTTCAGTATTGAGGTATTGGTATCAGTATTGAGGTATTGGTTTCAGTATTGAGGTATTGGTATCAGTATTGAGGTATTGGTATCAGTATTGAGGTATTGGTATCAGTATTGAGGTATTGGTTTCAGTATTGAGGTATTGGTATCAGTATTGAGGTATTGGTATCAGTATTGAGGTATTGGTATCAGTATTGATCTTGTGTTTTATTCCTGCGTCCTCTGAAGGAAGAAAGCACAGTTGAGGAAAATCAAAAGAACGGATGTTGAAGAGAAGATGCTCTTCCATGGAACAGGCCACAGCAACGTTCAGGCCATCTGTACCTACAATTTTGATTGGAGGTTGACCGGAAGTCATGGCGACGTCTACGGCAAAGGTAGGCCACAGTCACGACTCAGAGGCTATTAATCAATATTACCACAATGCTCTTTGTCCTTCAGTGAGAAATCATGAGCAGGTTTTATACTTTTTTTTTCCTTCCATTTTTTTACATGTTGTTTTTTTGTTCATGACTGAAACCACTGAACTAGGTAAGAAATTGTTGTGCAAGAAATGGGAAAAAAGTAACAATAGTTTTCTCTAATGTAGAGACAAATTGCATTGTGGTAAGGTAGAACAAAGGCCTGATATTATTGTGTATAATATAAAAACAGCAGTTAACAACATATTCTTTTCACTGTCACTGTCTCTCTTCAGGAAGTTATTTTGCAAGAGATGCCAAGTACTCGAGTAAATTCTGCCATTCCACTGGGAAACACAACTTCACGTTACAGAAGCATGGCCTGGCCCCGCCCACGTTCCAAAGTGAGCCGCCCTTCAAGTCCATGTTTCTGGCGCGGGTGCTGGTGGGGGAGTACACCCTGGGACACCCCCTGTTCAGCCGACCCCCCTCCAAAGACACTACCATCACAAACTTTTACGACAGCTGCGTGGATGACGTTGTGAACCCAAAGATCTTTGTGATCTTTGACAGTAACCAGGTGTACCCGGAGTATTTAATTGAGTTCTATTAACAGGCATCAGCACAGGCTTTGTGTTTATCCCGCTTCCATATGGAATTATTTTCATAAATAATAAGGAATCGATGCACTCTTCTATGAGCTGGGGAGTTACCGGAGAATGTTGAAACCCATGACAAACGTGTTTGAAAGACATGCGACATGAGTGTATTTCTCAAATCACCCAACTCTAAAAATGGACATTACCCATTTATATTTATTTATATTTTATGAGAGAGGAAGCAAAAAAAAAAAAAAAAAAAAACAGGAAGTGAATGCAGTTGTTGAAGAGAAACACAAAATGGGCATTACTGTTCTCTCTTTCTTTTCTGTCGTTCCCGTTCGGATTTCCCACAGTGCCTTCAGAAAAAGAGGAGAGTGGCTTCGGAGTCTTTGGATTTCCGCTCGGAAAATGTGTGTTTTCACAAAGCGGTCAAAGTGAGGAGGAGGAGACTGTGCCATAACTGATCCAGTTGCACCGTATATTTATTGTATATTTATTGCTTATTTCTTATTCTATTGTTGGTTTTTTTCCCCCTTGTAAGCTTTGTTCTTTCTGTGATTTGAATGGCACGCACCCCTGTACCTCTGTACCCCTGTCTGTACTGGGTATCTTGTTTGTTTGTCACATGATGTGCTCTCACAGGAATGAAATCGGTGTGATTCTCTGCTTCTAAGTGTTCAGCAACAAGAAATCTCCACCCTGCTAATGTGAAAGGCAGAAGTTGAAAAGTTCAAGATGGAGTCCACTGTGGTTCCAGGAGGTGCCTCTGCAGGAGGCTGTCACAAATGATCTTAGGATGCGGTTATGTTCCTGTGGTTTGTCCTGAGATGCGGTTATGTTCCTGTAACTTGTCCTGAGATGCGGTTATGTTCCTGTGTTTTGTCCTGAGATGCGGTTATGTTCCTGTGTTTTGTCCTGAGATGCGGTTATGTTCCTGTGTTTTGTCCTGAGATGCGGTTATGTTCCTGTGTTTTGTCCTGAGATGCGGTTACGTTCCTGTAACTTGTCTTGAGATACGGTTATGTTCCTGTAACTTGTCCTGAGATGCGGTTATGTTCCTGTGGTTTGTCCTGAGATGCGGTTGTCTTGCTGTGATTCTAACGTGCTGATCCCAGAAGCGAGTGCCTTGGGGCAAATTAAACTGCAGTAAGGAGGTTTCCTCTTGGTCAATCAATACCTGTGGTTAATCAAAAGAATCTACCTCATTGAGTCTGTTCTTTAGAAAGCCGTATGTTTAGGCAGAAGGGCAGTGAAGGACCCGTATGACTTCTCTTCTGTGTACACTTTTTACTCTCAACGAGAGGCTGTTGAACGGCCTGTATGTGGTCAGCTCCCTAGAAAAGGTGTACTGTATAACGGTACGCTCCGTTCTGTTGTGCAGTACAGAGCTAGTGACGTTTGAAACCATCTGACCTGTTAATGCGCAAACCCTAGTTAAGTGCATGATGTCACAACAACCCAGCCTGTATGCAGTTATCAGGCATCGACTCTACTGACATGCTCAAAGCTGATTTATGTGGCTTAACACAAGTGGCTCTGCTATGTGGATATTATATTATTGCTGCAATGTGTTGGAAGTCACTAAGTCCTTTCATGCGACCTGACTGGGGGTTTCAACAGTGTGGGTAATACATTATTCACGTTAAATAGAAGTAAATAAATAATATGTCTATATGTCCTTTGAAGAACTCAGTTCATTGGAATGCATTTTTGGAACTGTAATTGTATATATGTATGTATTCAAAAAGGTATTTATGGAAGGTTTATAAAAAAAATTAACTAAAAGAAAACCAGTGCATTGGATGATCATGAATGCAGTGATGTGTGAGAGAGAGGACGGAAGGGAAAAAGAAAAGAGAAATTTAATATGATGCTGAAAATGAGACAATAAATGAATTATTAAAATAATAATAATAATAATAAATTATATATATTTTTTTTTCCCTCCTCCAAATTTGATATTGACACCTGAGTTAGACCTTGTGCAATCAGCGCACACACAGGTGGGCCTGCAGGTGAAAGTCCTCAGGCGTGGCCTCAGTGACTGTTCTACATCCCAAACATACCACTGTGGGTCAGGAGAGGCAGCGCTGAGACGTCTACCAGAGGACCAGTTATCCTTTGGACATCTTAAATGCATCCTACCCCTGGAGAGGTGAAGCCGACTGTATGCGCTGCCACCCAGTCAAGGTCCGCTAATAGCAGCTCGTGGTCCGGGCTCAAATGTGCAATATCTGGGCTAGTAGCAGCTAGTGGTCGGGGCTCAAATGTGCAATATCTGGGCTAGTAGCAGCTAATCCAGTGGAGTGTTTATTTTGTAGAATATGATTGAGTTACATCATTGCAATGATACATGTTTTTATCATTAAAAACAGGCTATTGAGAACAAGGTTGTCATTGTTTTAGCTTTCCTCTGCCTTGCCTTATCTTCTGAATTGACTGGATTTATTTTTATGTGTTTTGTTTCTGTCACGCAAGGGTACGACAGTACTACAAATGCTTTTTTAAGTGGTTAGAATATTGGTAGCCGTTTTGTACAGAAGTATTACACATATTTTGTCCAAGTTTGTTTCATAGTCTCTAGTAACTCCATGAATACAATCTGAAAGAACTTAATCCCAGATCTGACCTGGATCTCAAAAAGAACAAAATGTACCATCTTTTCATGTGCACCTTATTAAAAAGCTTTTTTTTTTTCTTGGTGAATGTCTTTGTAAAGCATGTGACTCCTATATGTTACCATGATATAAATTTTAAAATGGCTACCCAGTGCCCCCGTCTAATGCACGTACATTCAGGCTTAACATATAATTCCCCCTTCATAAAATAAAGCCACTGTGTAACTTACCACACAGTACCTACCATACCCAGGGGGAAACGGTCAATGCTTCACACTTTTTAGTGCAGCTAAATATTGTAATTGGATCCGTTTTTATCAGCAGAATGAATGCAGGTCGATCAGGTGTTAAATGTATATGGTGCCATTGAGAGCGACCCTCTTGAGCAGGTATGGGCAAATCCAGGCCTCACGGGCCGGTGTGTATGCAGAGTTTTGCTGCCACCAGTTAACAATTATTTAATTAACCGAATCATTTATATGATCTGATATTGTATCTACATTCCACGATATGAAAAGCAGCTGATGAATGTTCTTGTGTTGGTATGCATGTATTGTAGCGTTTTATCGTGGTGTAATTTACGAGTGAATCGGTGATGGTGTACGTATACAACTAATTAGCTGATTGAGCCAGGGTAACTGGTGGCAGTAAAAACCTGCATACACACAGGCCCGCGAGGCCTGGAGTCGCCCACCCCTGCTCTAGATCGTGACAATCGAGGACGTTTGCACAGCTTTGTGGCAGTCTCATATTTAATCAACTTATTGGATGTTTTTAGGCTTCTCATCACTATGAAGCCGCTCTGTGCCACACGGGCCAATCTTCAGTCTCGTTTGTAAATGACTTACTTCCTGTCCACAGGAGCCGCCTGCCACATATAGTTCCAGAGGGAACTCTGATGTAATTCAGTCTTGGGAAACTGCATTTCGTTAAGAGATTTGGAGAGAGCTTGTGCTGTAGTATCCCTCACCAGAACTGCAGTTTAAGAGGTACATAATGGTTTCCAGTTTTAAGTACTTCTTCACTAAGGGTCAGTACACGGCCCCAGAATGTAGATAACCGTGAGATTAACCAAAAACATTCTAACAGAGACACCTACATATTTCTGTGCCCATTTAAGAACAAAAGAGGGGGGAAAAAACAAGCTTTCGGTTATCTTTTGAGCTGATAAGAAGGGTGTGTACCGTCGAGTCAAAGTGGTTCATTGTACAGAAAGGCCCCGGCCTTGATCGGGGCCTGGCTGTTTTGCTCAGATATTCCACTGGCTTTCTTTGATCTATTTTAAACCCTGTCCCACCTCCGGAGGGGCTGACGGACACGGTGGGGCAGTCAGGCACGGTTACTGCCCTCGGAATCGGGCCTCTGAGGTCTGGCACCTTTAAACGGGACGTTTTGTTTTTAGCCAGAGTGTGTGAGGTCAGAAGGGTATGAGGAACCGCTGACACGAGCGCTAATCTCCACGCTGTCCTCCCAGGTTACGCTCCACCCTGGCTCTTTGCATCAGAAAAACAGCACACAGGTGCTTCCCGTAAAACACGGTAAGCTAAGCAATAAGCGTGGCTATACCTGGTCAGTTCACTGTTGGAACGCGGTGTAGGAACAGGGCTCCCGTCTGCTCTGGTCAAGCCAACGCCCCTGAACTGTCATAGATACAGTGGGCTTGAGGGTGAGATATTAAACTTATGATTTGACTGATAGTGGTTACTGATGACCACCAGAGCACTTAATGTAACCGTTAATAATAAAGTATTGATTTCATGTAGAGCCTTTCATCAAAGGATCTCAAAGCACATTACAGTATTTATGTATTTATGAAACGTAATATACAAGTTTGTTTTTACACGAGTCCCCTGCTTGGTTTGTTCATTTCCCACTCCTCTTTGATGAGACATCTGGTAAAGAGTACCGCAAACATTAAGGGCCTCATTTACTAAGACATTTAGTCTTTTAGCATGCGCAAAACATGTAACGCAACCAATGATTGGTGCAAAAAAAATACCATGACCAATCATTGTGTGCTAAAAAGCTTTCGTTTACGCTAAAGGTCTTAGTAAATCAAGCCCTATGTGTTTACCACGTCTGAGCTTGCTGCCAGGGCTGTTTGCTTTTGCTTGTGAGTGGATAAGAAGTGCACAAGGAAGGAAACCATCTTATTATTATATGTACATTTGGATGAACCAAAGCAATACAGCAGCAATGCATAGAACCTCAACTGTGTCTGTCTAAGTAAGATGGCCGAACCTCAACTGTGTCTGTCTAAGTAAGATGGCCGAACCTCAACTGTGTCTGTCTAAGTAAGATGGCCGAACCTCAACTGTGTCTGTCTAAGTAAGATGGCCGCTGTCCATGGTCCTACACAGCAGGGTTAATTACGGGAGGTTAGTACAGACTGTGGGGTATTCACTCTCTGGTGCCAAATTGGAACTAAGCCATTCGATTTGTTAAAGTAAAAAGCTCAAAATTAATTAAATTCCTCATGTAATTGATTTAAATGACTCCCAAATGGATTAAATGTACTGAAACAGAACTTGTTTTTACACTGAATATTTTGTGACTGGCTGTTATACCGCACAGTAAGGATGGGTACAGGACAGTCTGGCCTAACCGTGGGGAACCACAGGAAACTGTGGAAGAGTAGCTCTTTCTGCAGCCATCACTCCTGGTATCACAGTGGCATATTGGTTAAGAAGAGTTGTTATCCAAGTTCAGTTCCCAACGCAGCAATGCTGCTATTGTAATACCGCAGGTGAATGAAGGACCAGAACTCACTCATTTCAGCTGAATCAGCTGTTTAAATATTTAATGTACAATTCTGAGTATGATTTTAAAAGTGTGGATATATTCTGCAGTGCCGTTTCACACTTGCACAAGGTGCTTGAATCTGAATTGCGACAGTAGGTTTCTATCTGTGCGACAAATATGCGCAATTAATTTCTACACATAATATAACAATGAAAGAGATAGAGCACTGAATTCAGAATGGGTAACAGTACACGCCCATATGAAATTACAGCACTGAGCCAGAAAACAGAGGACGAGGTGCACAGAGTCACAGATACTAAAGTTATCCAGGCAAGCTTTGGAAAGCTTTGACTTCATAAAAGCTCTAGGGAGGATGTCCCATGTTGCTAAGAATTAATTATTATCTGTGCTGCAGGGTGTTTTTACGATTTTGCTTATACTAACCATAATTTGCTCGTAATAAGACTGCCCCCATGTCTATTAACATTTTATTTTTAATTGCTTCCTTTACTGTGTATACTTAATTATTCTTGAAATTATTAATTATTCTTTCAGTTAATTGTAGGTCGGTTTTCTTAGTTTTGCCTCAGTAGCATCAGGTTGTGAAAAAGATATCCAAGATTAATATTCATCCAAGTTTAATATTTTGATCGTAGGTCTGTAACAGCCAGGCTCTGAGGGCCAGGTTATGGGATACGTGGGATATATTTAGTCTCTACTGTTCTAATAACTTCCTAATCAGGGCTGGACAACGTGGCGCCAAGCCAAAGAAAATGTCATACATGGTAACCATGGTAACAAGACCAAATATAAAACTTGTGCTGTTGAATTTGGTGCTTCCCAAATCACTCATTTGTGAGTAATAAAATGAACTACATTTAAAAAGAACCCAGTGTACCCCCATCCCACTCACTTCCCATTCCCCAGCTGCGCTATGACACCCCCCCCAGACAGCCGTCAGATGTCACTCGTATGCAAACAGGTTTGGGTAGAGGACCTGGAGCCCGTACACCCCAGCGAATATAAGCAGGATGGACAGGGGTCTGGTCAGCACCACTGCCAGGCAGAAGGCGTTACAGGAAGCAGAGGAAGTGGGTCCTGGATCCCAGTCCGGACTCCAGCTGTAACCTGCATACAGAACATACAGCACATTACTGTAACAGCCCTGTAGGGGACGCTAACTCAAGAAAATAATTTGTTCGGACGCTAGTAGTGCAGAAATGGACACCAACATAGCTTACCACAGGGGCCCTTTTTTATTTTGATCATATACCCCAGAACACTTTGATTCACTCTCCAGTTTAATTTACGTACATGTGTTAAACGCTTATTGTATAGTAATCTAGCAGTTATTTTCCAGAGAGATGTCTATGTTTGGTATTGTGTCATGCTCAGTTAGAAGTTTTAAATCATACTTACTTTTCAATTCATCTCTTTTTGAATCACCTGCGGAACCAAACAAAAATAACATTGAAGAATATGTAGGAGAGTTCATGCATAAATCAGAGTATATTGCTATGGTTAGAAGTGTGCAGAGATAACATTATATTTTGTGGGGGGGGCTGTTGCATCTGTCAATGTGTTCAGAAATTCATAAAAACGTGTTTTATGTTTTACTGTGCACAACAAATTAACGTTATTTCAGTTTCCATTTAATGCTCCCCTTTCTCTGCTATTCTCAACTTTGAAATATCTTCCGAATATCATCAATATGTCAACTTTGGGGGAAAAAAAACATCTGTTTATAAGAAGGCACTATTTATGCATTTCCATAAGGTATTCTGGTTTGGATACGCCCATAGTTACACAAAGTATCTATGTTGTTGTGGTGTTCTCTGATGGGCAGGCAGACTAGCCAATAGGGGAGACTCACGGCACAGAGTCTTCTCACACGTCCCTCCTCCACAGTGACTGCAGGCTGCTCCATTTGTGTAGGGGTGAACGCCCTTAAAATTCCCTCTGTTCAGAGAGAACGCACACTCAACAGCACGCTCAACAGCACACTCAACAGCACACTCAACAGCACACTCAACAGCACACTCAACAGCACATCATGAGCACATCATTCACAATGTTTCATTTGGGACTGCACCGGAAACAGGGTCACAAACCAGACAACTGTTATTTTGGCTGTTATTAACAACGTAGTCTTGACCGCTCCCATTCATTGTGCTCTTGGAACTCATGTTTCTTTTTTGAATATATATTTTTTTTCTGTCAAAATAAAACACTCTTTTTTTTGTCATTTTGCAAATGTTGAAGCAAAAAATGAGATTGTATTTACTTATGTAGCAGTTAATAGCTTTGCATGTAATATTTATAGTAAGCTCTGTTCAGAGGTGTATTTATCAATGTCATGCGTGTTTGATATTGTTTGCAAGTCACTTTGGACAAAAGATTCTGCCAAATGAACACATGTAAATGTAGACGTCAGTTATTGTGCCTTTATGTATGTATCTCTTACGCTTCTCCGTAGTTGCACACAAAGAGGGCAGATTTTCTTTGAGAAAATTCCTCAACTCCGTTTGGGCAGATCTGAACGGCACAGCCAACCTTGTAGCTCTTAGCCCACACTACCTGAGGAATAATGCAAATAAACAGGTGGAAACGTCTACTGCCACTTGGGTGCCATTTTGTTACCTTCTTGGTCACTGCTCCTTTGTGGCCAACCAAATACGCACCCTAGGTTAATTTGTGTTTAAGCTTAAGAGCAGCGTCTGGTAGGTGATCAGATTTCAAACAACTGTTGTGGTTTGGCTGCTGTCTTTTAGTCTGTACCTTCTCACGTCCCACTCGGGGACAGTGCCCCAGTACAGCGATGGGGCTCTGTGCTGTGGAAAGCACTTCGGATGACATGTTAAATGGAGGTCCTATGGTCGTTGAAAATGTACTTTTTAAAAGATTAGGGGGTGTCAACCTCAGTTGCCTGGTCAAATTCACACAAAATTGGTTTTGTACACCTGGCCCTATACATCTGACTGGCTACACAATCCTTTACATTCCCTAACCCACTCTATTTCTCTAGGCCAGGGGTAGGCAACCCTGGTCCTGGAGAGCCGCAGGGTCTGCTGGTTTTTGTTTTCACCTTAAACACAGCAACTACTTTGACCAAAGAAACCAGGTGAGGTGAGTTAACTGTGTAATCAACTGCTTTAATTGATCAATTAAATGGCGAGTAACAACAAAAACCAGCAGACCCTGTGGCTCTCCAGGACCAGGGTTGCCTACCCCTGCTCTAGGCGATCACTAGTGTGAAAGAGTTATCAGTTATATAAATGTAATGTAATTAACATATATGTTGTAAAAAACAGGTTAAGTGCCCCGAATATACAGTACCTGTTTGTAATGGCCACACATTTTGGTGGGATTGCAGGTCAGTGTGTCGTAGGTAAAGTCCGTCGCTTCATTGTACCACTTCTGCACTGCTTTTTCAGCCGTGAAGCCGGAAACGGATTCTCCCACCCAGAGGTTTTCTCCCACGGGATGGAAGTCAGGATGAAGCTTCCCTGGAGTCGCCAGGAAGGGGTTGTGGGAGAACTTGCAGCTCCTGGCCCAGGCCCGCGCGCTTTTCGCCAACGCCCCGTCCCACGTCTGCTCCAGAAAAAAAACAACGACAGCATGAGGGTAACTGACACTGCGCAAATATTAGAGAAAAGGACATTAATGATGATCAGTAATTTTAGTATAGCCTACACGAATAAGACTGACATGTGTGAATAAGTTCTTACAGGTCTGGTACCTGTGAATGACCACACACTCAAAGATTGTTATCAGGAATGTCGACAGCACTGTGAATAAGCCGTAATGCAATTTGATTAGTATTACATGCTTTGACCTCCTTTCCTTGGACTTGTATAGCTTTATATCAGGACTTTGTGCTCCACATTAGCCTCATTGGGGCTCAAGCTGACACAATGGGCCCAAGTGTAGTCATGCATGATTGCACAGAATAGGCTACTGCTCTCTGATCCATCTAGTGGAGACATGGAGAACTGCAGGTGTAACACGTGAAGCAGCAGTTGGAAGCATATCTTTCCATTGCAATGATCATAGCACTCATGGTCTCTGTCCTGAGAAATCCGATAGCATGTAATAGCTCCACCTGCTTTTGGTTTTAAAAAGCGCGATTCTAAATGAAGGAGTGGGGCCGTCTGCACACGGCCTAAAGAATTTCAGACTTTCCAGGTTAAATACAGGTTGACGGCAAAGTATTCAGTCGTACCAAAGATATTAACATAACAGGGCCCAATGATAATGCAACTACACACCCATTCCCAGGGGACTAGGAAACATGGCCTGACGGTGGTATATCACCTTAGTTAGCAATTCATTTTTCTATTTAAGTATTGGATTACTATATACAGTACATTTTGTGTTTCTTAATTTTCCAGACCAGGCAACGGCCATTTTCTGTCATTTGGGGACACGGCATGATGGCACAGTCAGAGTTATTTTGCAGGAAATGATAGCAAACCATGTTTTGTAGTTATATTGTAGAATAGGCCATAAATCTGTTTTGTTTTATTGGGCACCTCCCTTGTCTCAGAGCCCTCTATCACTATAGCAACCCTGAGGAAATCCCTCCTACTGAATCAACATTGTGCGCACAGAGGCCAGTGATAAGAATAGGCCCAAGCAGGAGAGGGATTTTCCCCATATATTAAGAACCATAATATTAAACCCGTGACAGTCAAAGGGATCTGTTTAGAGAAGAACAGTTTCTGTTTGTTCATAAGTCTTTCTGGATTTTACATTAATGATATAGCTTTATCAGTTTATTTGAATTTGATATATTTCTGTTTTTTATAATGAGCCTGATAATGTGTGGAATAAGCACATTTGTAGATTATCATAATTTCATCAGAACATATAATGAATAATTATTATGAAAAGGTAGGCACCCCTGTATAAGGCATTTTACTGAGGTAATAATAATAATAATAATAATATCATAATATCTTCATACCATCATGAACCAAGGTTACAGGTTATAGTTGTCAGTACTTATTGTAGTTACTTCATAAATTGCCTCATCATCAACAATGCATAAGCTATTATTTTTACAAATATGGGAACAGTCATAATCTGATAACATGTCAGGCAGAAGGGAAATAAACAGTGCAGTCTCCCTGAAGAGTAGAATCATAAAAACACAGACAGTGACATTCTTGGAGTGTCCACCCATCCTGCTTGAATATGTTTCTTATCAGTTTACCCACGATATGCACATCGATATACATCTTTCTCTTCTGTATACTCAAAATTACACTAGCGGTGGCACAATCTATATATTGCTTGTTTCTAAGAAAATTATTTTATTTTTTTTAACATAAACATTTTTTTTACTGCCATTGTGAATATTTCCACATAACCTCGGCTCAGATGTTGCATATAATGGTACTGTGCAGAAGGGGAAAAAAAGAACATTGTTTGATTCCTTCAGGCCAGGGCTAGTGGAATAAGGCTGTTCTACTACTGCTAGGGGTGTCCAATGCGGTTCCTAGAGGGATGTGTGAGGCTGTGATGGCTTCTTTCTTTTTCACATTTAAGGAAATGTTATATTACATTTACCATGCAAATGTAAACACTTTGCTGCAGAGTAAAGTATTTTGTAACTATCTGAACCAAATACACCAGGAAAAGCGGTAGCAACAAGAACCAGCAAATGAATTTCCTCTGGGGAACTAAGTATAGACTAGGAAGTAGTAAGGGGCTCTGCTAATGTGCAGCTCTCATCAAAGCGCCTGACCTGTGCCACTGGATATAAAGATAAAGGCTGGATCCTGCCTCTAGGACCCTGTTTGGAACATGTTACCTACGGTACTGTACATGTTAATGACCAGGAGCTCAGTCACATCTCTTTTTGAGTTTTTGTTGTTTCAACAGTATTGCATTTGAATAATTTCCTCTGTAACAGCCGTCTGGGTGACAAGCAGTCTTGGCAATTTTTCATTTTTATTTTATTTTCATTTTCATATTAACTCATCCACTTTCTACCTTTACGGCCTGATGTTACAGTAATCTCACCCTGTCCTCACATCTCCATGGTAACAGTAGCCTACATTTTCACAATGTTACAGCAATGTAGCCAGATCAATGTTTTAAGCATCCTTTGCAACAACTCAAATTTTCTGTGACAACGAGGGGGACAAAATGAAACCTCTTGCATACGTTACCATGTACCGCATGTCACTTGCAGTGGGGTTCACGCTGGAGCGATGGCCGTTGTGTGCCTTGACGCACATGTCAATGAAGGCTTGATCGGTGATGTCAGGTAGCTGGCCCTCCTCAGTAGACTGCCCGCGAGCAATTGAACCAATCAGAACTACGAGACCCAGCATCTGAGACATCAGCTGAGCCATGGTCAGAACCACTGCCTTGACCTGAGACCAAACACGACCACGACCAGTGACCACGATGGCTGTTCTGTTGGTCTGCAGAAGATGTTAGTCCCTTTTGTGATACACGTCCACTTTCTGGAATTTGCACAGCTCGTGGGTTCGCCTGCTTTTTTTTAACAGCAAAGAAGCCAAATGAGAAATTATTTGAATTCCTTTTGTTTTCCTGTGCTCATACGGTGTTTTCTTCTCCCGGGTCAGAGAGACACTGACTGTAATCCCCCTCCTTGGTACTGCTGTAGTCTGCTGGCAATGTTGAGACCCACCCACTGACGTGAAGGTTTCCCTTTTCCCTCATATCATTTCAGCTAATCTGGCCAAAAATAGTTAATTCAAAAGAGTAGTATCTGATTTTTTTTTTTTAAAGAGGTTTTGATTTTTTTTTTTTTAAGAGGTTTTGTAGTTTTATTGGCTTTGGGTAAAGAAATGCATCACAACCTTTAGTTCCGATAGGCGAACCAATCATTATAACATTTTAAAACTCACCTGCACATGTGCATACAAACTCGTATATGATCATATAACTTACTTTGAATTACTTTGCCAGCAAAAAGATAATTTAATTGTAATTCAATGACCATACATAGGCTACACATCATAAGCGTAAACGATTTGTACTCAGTACTGTGTCAACTGACTATGGGCGTGTTCGAGTAGACATCGGTGAGCAGTCGGTTTACCTGCCTCAGGCGGAAATGAAAATCGCCTGAGCAGATCCAACTGGGACAGTTTCGGACTTTTCTGAAACCGGCTGGGAGAAAAACAACATGGAGGAGTTAGCCGTGTTGTTTGTGGTTGCGGAGGACTTGGAGGCGACACAGATGTCCTTTTTACTTCAAAATCTTGAAGAAATGGAGGAGAACGAATGAAGGTTGTTTTAATACTGCCTTACATTATTTCATGACTTGTATTGTTCGGGTAGTCAATATTTATCTTTTGCTACGCGACTTTGGCTATCACCCTGAATTGTGCCACAGTGAAACTCCAGTTAAAGTTCTTAAATACGTATCATTTCCATTGGAATTAAAGCGCTGGGTGCCCTTTCATTGTCGAATAACTAAATTATTTAGCTAAACTGTCATCTGTTATGGTAACATACCTGTAAACATTAGGCTGCTTATGTTCTATTGCTCATATTCAGCTGTTTCTTGTCTGTCAATTCATGAGATGGCCTAAACTACACCTGTCATCTCTGTTTAGACTTGCAAACACGGTAGACATGTCATTTTAGTTCATCTAAACCCAGAAGACATCGTAGCCATCGGTAGTCATACATTCTAATGTGAGAATCTATGTAGCTATGTTAAGTATCATAACTTACATGCATGTTTTCATAGACCTTTGAGTAGTGGTTCTAAAGCATATTTTATAGCAGAATATCTGTACCAATATAAATGAGAAATGTCTCTTTCATGGGACTTTTTTTTTTTTAGAGTTGTACAGTTAATGCATTGAATATATTCCTTGTGACATAAGGGGAAAGTGTATTAATCCTAATCATTAATTATGTTGCTATGAAAGAATAATACTTGGTGGTTGCATGTCCTTTGCATGCAAGGACTGCCTGAAGTCTGCGAGCTGTAGAAATCATCAGATGCTGGGTATCTTCACTGGTGATGCTATGCCAGGCCTGTACTCCAGCCTTCTTCAGTTACAATATGGATGAGAATGCCCTCAAATTAAAGCTTACAGTCTGTACTTTAGCCTCACAGTTGTTGTATCATTTCACATCAAAAGTGCTGGAGTACAGAGCCAAAACATAGGGGAAAATGAGATGATTCAGCTTCTCATAATGTCAGTGTTCATGATTTATTCTAATTACATGACAGCACGTGGTCCCTTTGGACCCTGACAATGAACGTATTGAATTGAATGCCATTCAATGTCTTTAACAAGATAAATTGAGTTTATATGAATGAATAACTAATATAGTACATATAGGGACATTGGGATACTGGGAGTTGTTATGTGTTTTGAGGGAACAATGTCAAGAAAGATGACATTTTCCTTGCCAGTTATGGTAACGTATGGATAAATAGAATTGTATTTGCATAAGATGTATTCCAATATCAACATGTTGTCTTCCTTTTACCTGTCACCAATCATTGTTCGTATATTTCTGATTTGACAATAAACATACAAAATGACAGAAAGAACCCGGTGTCGTTGTGGCTTGAATGGTGGTGGAGGGGAATAGTCCTACAGTTTATTTACCTTTTGTGAATGTCACCATATTGTGTGAAATAAATATTCTGAAAATGTGGTCTTAATTGCAAGTATAATTTATCGGTTTTGTTTTGGAGACCAGAACACCCACATCTAATGAACCCATAGCCATAATAACAGTGTTAGATCTTTAATCTCAATCATTCATCTTTCAACAATTTGCAAAGTGGATGTACAGCACAGTAGCACCAGGATGTGTTACATAATATTGTTTAATTCGTCCTTCCCTTCATGTTATTATGGAATTGGCTTATTTGTATGTGGTCCCCTCTGCTGGAATGTGACAGGCAGAGGTCTGCCTATACACTGTCCCATCTGGAGATAGGGAAAACTCCACTTCTCAACAGAAGAACATCAGCAGAACATCCCTTCAGATCCGAATGAGTTGTCTTACTGATAACAAGGATGGTGAAGAGAAATATAAATTAGGTAACTTCCCAAATACTTTGACAAAAATGAATGTGTTATCATTTGGTGGTCCTACCTTAATGTTCTATATGCTCACACCAAATGTTCTGAAGAGGACAATTTTTTGGACAACAGTCCAATTAGGATTTTACTCTTAAACCAGCTGTTATACAAATGCAAAATACAAAACACTCATCACAAAGTTGCATCTTTAATTTGATATAAAATATGTTAATCCAATATAGTTACATTATTGAACAAAACATTAAGTTACCTATATTTGGCCAGGCCTTTTTGTTTTTGGTTATTTCTTGACACTTCTAGGTTCAGACAACATATTTTATAAAGTTAGAGGTAGGCCTACAGTTGGATTACAGAAGCAGTCAAGAATGAGAATTGCCATTTGTTAGTGTAACATTACCAATATTGTACTTTTCACATCCATATTGGTAATCTCAAGAAAGTACATGTAAGGTACAGTATATAATAACCACAGTAGTGACCGTATGTGCTACAATCCCAAACTCCCAAAACGCATATTTATTTATTAATGTATTATTTATATGAATAAAAAATTAATTCAAGTACACAAAAGTAATGGACAGAAATGTGTTCGATAGGTTGGGCTTATACTAGATCCTCACATTATGAAACAAAATCGCATTAATTGAAGTACAAAAAAAGGATTGTATTAAATAATATATTTTTTTAAATAAGAGCAATAAGAAAAACAACAAAATAAATATTAATTGTGAAATTAGATAAGAGACCAGAAAGAGGGGGGAACTAGACTACTGCTGTTACATTGTAAGATTGACTAAATAACTCTTATAGCCTACCTGTGTTTGAACACTATTAGGGAGGGGTACATTTCATTTAGATTTTTTTTGAGAGTAGAATCAATACGCCGAGATAGGTGGCGATATTGTGAAATTATCCGCGTTTGTCATGAGGAAATACCACTCTCGAACTAATTCTGTCGTTGGTTAGTTTGAAGGCGCGGCGATGTTGTTGAAGGCGCCCGAGAGCAACTGCACCGCTGCTAAGGCGCCTGGAAAGGCGCCTGCTTAACCTTATGTTGTCATTTCCGCCTTAGTTCACGCAGCACCGACTTTTCGTCCATCTCGGACAGTTTCCGATGCAGGCCGACGCAGATATGACGTAAATCGGCTCTAGCCGAACACGCCCATTGTCTTGCTTGATCACGCGGGGATACCAATGATAGTAGCCTACGCCACCCTCTGACATAAACTCGCAGTTACACGAAGCAGTTATTTATGTTCGTCAAACTTCGAGTGGCTCTCTTTGGGGCAGTAGTGCTGACCGACAACAGTTCCCCCCCCCCCCCTCTTGCTCTTTCTTTCGCGCAGAAGTGAAACACAGCTGAATTTAGAAATTGTCCGTGCACGAGAGATTTTAGCTAGCCACTGTTTTAATGTAATTATTCAATAGAATATTCACTATGCTTTTTATTATGCTGCATATTATTATTTATTTATTTATTTATTTGTAAAATTTATGTTTTATTTTGAAATAAAAGTTACATATTTGGTACAAATATATATTTGGTTCTCTTACTAAGCTCTTAAAGTGCTTTTTTGGGGGGATTTACTGAGTGATGTACATATGTAAACATGCAACAGGCAACTTGTGTGTGAGCGTAGCTGCAAAGTAAATGAAACGAGAATTGCATGCAGAAGCAATCATATTTTGATCATTAATTGCCATGTTCTGAAAACATTATAACGTATAGCCTAACGTTATATTAATTGAAATGTTATATAAAAATCAAGCTTTTATATAATAAATTATATTTTGTAGGGATGGAAAGGAGAAAGCTTTTTTGCGGGTATTGCGTGCATTACGGTAATCAGCTTGGACTGTTTGTGAAACCACGGTAACCAGTCTGGGAGGCGGTGTCTTAGGGAAGCTTCCGTCCTTATGGAGTGTTCAAACGTAAAAGTTATGTATTAACTATTTGAAATATAGGTAGGCCTTATTATTTATTTAGTGAAAAATGGATTTGGATTTAAAAATTAAACAAATAGTGACCACACCAAGAGGACAGCATCAATTTCGACAGAAAGCACAGGTTGGTTATTCCGTTAACAAAGGCTACATTCGCCTATATTGCTAATAACTCGAAATATTTATTTGTCGAAGATATGGTTTTTGGTTTTAACCAGGGAAGAATACTTCTGATTTTAATAATCTCTCTTCAACCAGCGTCAAAACAATGAATCAAGAGTTGGCCAGCGTCCGGCAGAGTAAGTTTGTCTGTTTATAAATTTCTCCCACTTGCACTACATACATGCGTGCGTACATACGTAGGCTACAGATGCATGTACTTTTTTGTTGACAGTATAGTTAAATTTAAACAGACATCTCCAGAACAATAAAAAGATTGATAATAATGTGCACTGTTATATTCATGCGCACATACACGACACTATTCACATAAAACAACGCAAACGTAGGTTATTGATGTCTATGCATCTGTGCAGAACACCTGTGCTCCCAAAGGGGCTTTGCCAGAGCTATGCCGACGAGAACTTCACGGACCGACACCATTTAATTGTGAAAGTTTACAGTCGATGCACGATATGTAGACAATATCGGTATTTTTATTGACATCAGATTACTATTACAACCTGGCACATACTGTAATAGTCTCTGTATATAATTTGTGGTGAAGATGGAAATTAATGTAATTTTCTAACTGCAGAGTGCCTCCGTTAAATCTGGGTAAACTTGGCGATTGGGAGGAAGAGGTGAGAATATTTGGTGCAAGGATATATTTGCTTCTCTTACTGAGCTCTTAAATTGCTTTTTTGGGGGGATTTACTGAGTGATGTACATATGTAAACGTGCAACAGGCATCCTGTATATATCCCTGTATCCCTGAAATATGAACACCTTGCGTTACATTGTTGGCTACTCTAAGCATCTGTTCCTCATCACAATCCTAATCAGGATGGTTGGTATAATGTTCCGGCAAGTGAGAGACAACTTTGGGTTGGTACTCCCGACTCCTCTTCCACTCTGAGCTGGGGACCTGCGAGTTCTGCACGCGCCAACCAGGTTTGACCTCTCATAATTATCTGGACAAACACAAATCCAATTGGGATATTCACAAGTCTGGATTCTGCTATTTATATATTTATACTTTTTTCCCCCCATAGACTTATTTCAATCATTCAGCTGCAAGATGTTTTCCAGTAAGTAGACTGTTTATTTCTATGTTGCTGCTGTGATGGTTTGGCTATGTAGGTTTATCTGTTCTCAGTTTTCCATCTTTACATTTTTTAACAGACTGCAATTAATACCTTCAAGAAAGCACCAATAGGCAAAAAGGTAACATTTCTTTTGGATTGGGTATGATATGTCATTTATACATCTCTGAACACTGGAAATCAACAAAATGGCCGACACACACGGACACAAGTAAGGGCCTATTACGCTTGCATCATATTACGCTTGCATCCTTTCACTGACTGACAAGAAAGAGTCTTAATTTTTTCCAAAGGAGTGTTGTGGGCAAAAAAACTTCGACAAAGGCTGAGCCAGTCTCCAAACTACAGTATGTTAAATACAGCTTATGTACAAACTGCAGACCCATTTAAACATCCACAGAATATCAAATATGTACGAGGAGGTGTTACCTTCTAACAGAAATTGAAAAAATAAATGATATATAAGGGGAGGATAACAAACTATTAGCGGAAAAAAACTGCTATAAAATTATAACACAATCTCAGACGTGTTACTCAAAGTTCAAGGACACTCCACTACGATCAAAGCTCAAGATTTTTAATTGGGAGCGATGAAATGTCTCATCTTCACAGGCGTCTTCTTCTTGTTTTTGTGGGTGTGTGTAATTAAGCCCCCGCCATGGGAAGAGGAGAAGGTGATCCCGGAGGACCTGCCCCCTCCCTCAGATAGACACAGGAAGCAGTACCTGCAGAACCAGGAAGAGCTCAGGGACAGCTTCAGACTGCACAGCCAGAGAGAGCAGCAGCACAGCCACCAAGCCCAGCAGGTTAAAGCCCTTTATTTATCCCTTTAATTTACTGCTTGTAATGGCGCTTACATTATTTTATTCTGAGCATTTCTTTTATTTTTGTTGCTGAACACGTTAAAAAAAAAAACATGTTAAAAAAGCGGTTTGTCATATTATTCGGCATTTACTGCTTAATAACTATTAGTATGGTTGAAAGAATTACAGTAAGATGTAGTAAGTAGAATAAACAACATGACACATCTCTGTTATGTTGTGTCTTTGTGCACGGGCAGGGGCTGTTCTGTAGGATGTGTCTGTAGTTCAGGTAGTTATTTAACGTGTGAAAGATTAAGGAGGCTCCAGCCTGCTCTCTCACACGCACCCTGTTGTTCCCGTGTCCCCTGCAGTCGCCTGTTTGTGGGGAGGATCCGACCTCTCAGGACGGGAGGGCCATGCTACAGCAGTGCTACACCAGCAAGCCCTATACCCCCCAGCACGGCCAGAGGAAGGTGGAGGCGGTGAGTGTGTTAGAGCCACGACCCCACCTGTCTGCACCTGAGGGGGCTCGACCACTGGAGGCCCGGCTGATAAATCTGGTGAAAATTATGATTCCACAAAATGGCCGCAAGTAACTTTTTTTTTTTCCCCCTCAGGAGGAGCTTGCTGTTCTTCGAAGGAAGCAAGCTGTGGTGGAGCAGGTTATGGTGGACCAGCTGTCCAGGTGAGATTGATTTTGAAATCAGATGTTTGGATAGTTAAGACTCCAGTGTGAACAAAGTTTGAGAAGATTGTCAGAAAGATGGAATGTGAATGCTGGAGATAATGCAGCTCCATAGTTTGTTTTATTTTTCTATAAAGCCCAGCTCAGATCCAAACTCCAGATAGGAATATAAGAATGACGAGTAAAGCCTGCAAAGTCCACTTCAAAATAGCTGTTACAAAACTTAAATGACTGTTTATATAATAAGCTGGCTGAGTGGATCTGTCCATTGATGTTGAATCTCAGGAACCACAAAGGCCCTCATCAGACTGTCTCAAACTCGCTAGTTCAAACTGACTTCTTGATCTGAATCGGCATTAAAATATGTGTAAAATGAACCCCGCAGGGCAGTTATAAGTGACCCGGATCAGAACTGGGCCCGGTCCGAGCAGCATACCTCACCAGCTGAAACTGGCTCTGTGCCACTGCGATTCAGGAGGAGAGCACTTCACGAGACAAAGTGAGTATTCATAACATCTAAACTTAAAATGACTGGGTGACTTTTTTTTAAAATCTGCGTAGGAGGGTTTTTAGCTTTTTGTTTTAAAGATCTGGAGGTTTTCTGGCCCCGTGTCCCTTTCTGATTTGGAGTTAATATTTGTGCTGCATCAGCTGTTGGTTTTGTAAATGGACGCTTGTAGAGGGAAGTGTGGGAGGCACTAGAGCAGGAAACCAGGATTAAACTGCGCTGTATGTTTCACAGATTGAGCTATGAAAAGCTATTTCTTCTTCCACAGAGTGAAAACCAGGTCAGCTTTAACTGAGAATTTGTTGTCAAACAAGCTGCGCTTTGATGCCAGAATTTTATCAAGGTAATGATTGCGTGAGTGTTTCCATGGTGAAATATTTATTCAAACAATATTTACATTCATAAGTACAGCGCTGTAAATAAAGCAAAACTGGCATCTTTTCAGTTTAATATTTCAGTTTAATATTTCAGTTTAATATTTCAGTTTAATATTTCAGTTTAATATTTCAGTTCTCACCAGGAATCCATGTTGAATGCAAATTTAAACATTTATGTAATGCACACATATGCAGTTACTGTACAGAATTTAGCAGACACTCGTCCAGAATGACTCAAAATGCAAACACAAGTGTAAAAACCCATGTCAAAATAGTCATTCGCTACACCAGTAACGACCACAT
>CM040403.1:9004353-9076853 GCA_022702515.1 Ilyophis sp. 1 JC-2022 | reverse complement strand
CCCAAAGGTCGTATCAGGTAGGCCTTACCTACGCATTCATGTGTCACATTGGATGGTGCCATGGGCTGTAAATAAAAAGGTTCCCACTTCTATATAGAATGGACAATGAGTGTTGCTATGATATAATGACATACATGCCTTGTGTTTTGTGTAACTAAATATTAGCTGTTGCAGAAGAGAGTACATCAAATATTGATTCTCAATAAGCATTCCACTTAATTGAAACACGCAAGGGCAAATGCAGTTTTTTCAAGAAAGACATTGTTTTAATTATTATGGCGAAAATAACCTTATTATGCCTCAATAACCTTATTATGCCTCAATAACCTTACATGTTGCTTTCTCCCTGACCGTAGCCATAGTTCTAACCTCATATCAAATTGTCTGATATGGATAAATTGCGTAATACACTTGAGTGTTATCTGGCTCAATGGGCTGTTTGGATGGCCTGCAGCATATCAATGGCTGAGATGAGGTGTGCTGGGGGTCTACTGGGGTGCGGCCCAGTACTCGAACAATGCATCCTCCTTTCCTCCACTACCACCTCTATTCCTCTGTGCCCCGGAACCCCATCGTTAATGGTTACATATATACAGTACATGCAAACAGTTGTACAGGCTGTTTTACACACTTCCGGGTAGGAGACGAGTGGAGGCGACAAGTGGAGGAAAGGAGGTGAGGAGTGAAGAATATTGGGACGCACCCCTGGTGTCTTCGGATTAACGCTGATCTGTGACCTCTGACCTCTGACCTCAGGTGAGTCCACGGAGGAGAAGCTGAAGGCGGGGTTTATCCAGTCACTACGGGAAGCCTGCCTGGATGCCAGGGAGGTCTCCTACTGTGAGTTTGAGGACTACTACGAGGGCCTGAGTATTGGCATACCCCA
This sequence comes from Ilyophis sp. 1 JC-2022, assembly GCA_022702515.1. NCBI lineage: Eukaryota > Metazoa > Chordata > Actinopteri > Anguilliformes > Synaphobranchidae > Ilyophis > Ilyophis sp. 1 JC-2022. Next base: position 9,075,967 of record CM040403.1, on the reverse strand, counting down.
TGATCAGGATTTTGCCAACGTCCTGAAAAACTCATGGGGGATATAAGCATGCCTGAGTACAGTCATTAATGCTAAATAGCAAATAGATTAACTGTGTGACACACTGAGTTTCAAATCGTTTATTTTATTACAAACTGGAGTATTGCTTGTGTCATACTTTTAAATGCTGTTCCCCTGGTTTCAGCAGTGCATTATAAAGTGTATAGATACTGACCAAAAGCAGAGGGTTAAACTACTTCAGTAATTATTTTTTTGGTGCTGATAATGAAGGGAAAAAATTTTTATTTAGGAATTTTTGTGTGTAGAAAAAAGCCTGATATAGTGTTTTGAGTAAAGGCCAGCAGATGGCGCCAAAATTTAAATTAGTAAATAAAAAATATTTGCATGGCAGCATTGTAAATAAACAACATTGTAAATAAACTTAATGGTCATTCAGTGTTGCAAAAAAATAATAATAATTTGATATTTATTTTCAGTTTATTGTATGAAGTGCAAAGACAGGAATATCAATGATATTTATGCAATTTTTTTATAATACAAGGCTAACTCCGTTTTCTATTGTTGCTTTTTATTGTTGTTGTGAGAATTACAGGCTTGTGTTTCAAGTGTTCATAGTATGCATTTTAATATTTATGTATACACTTATGTATAATTTGCATTGCTGTCTTACACTTCAGGATGTGTCCATATTTTTATTCGTACAATATTTATTTGTCCTTTATTCAAGTGCATAAGTAACTAATTCAAAGAAAAGACACTTCATCCTTTTTCTAATAAGCGTTTTTTAAAGCATCCCAAAGCCAACTATTCAAAAAATGGGAGAAAGTATTGAACAATAATAAATTGTTTTGGTTACTAACATTATGAATCAACTAATTCAGATACATGCTGCTTTAATTAAGCATTTTCAATGCTTTTAATAAAACGATTTAGTAAAAATTGCCATTCAGAGTAAAGTTTTATTTCCCCCATATCGTCCTTCTCTGTGGCCATCAATAGTCTCATTAGACAACTTTATGGCTACAATGAGAAATCGAAGAAGACGGCGTGCGTCCAAGGGCTTCTGGGGAAGGAAATGGGAAACATGTGACCTTAAAGCGTGCCACTATTCCATCGCTGTTACGGTAAGCAGGGCAGCAGCTTACTACTAGAGTTTTTATTTGTGAACTCTTTTGGCTGATTTCTCTTTTAGGGAATGTTAATATGTGAGAATTTTACATGGTACTTAAAATGTATTGTACAGTTAACAAACCCTTGTCTTGGCAGATCAGCTGGAAATTAATATTGGAAAGGATATTGGGACAGTGGCACAATTTGAAATAAAACGTTGCATATGAGGTTAAATTGCAGACTGTGAGCTCTAATTTGAGGGTCTTTACGTCTATATCGGGTGATCTGTGTAGGAATTGCAGCCCTCTTATACATAGTGTCCCATTATTTTTCATCTCAAATCCAATGTGCTGGAGTACAGAGCCAAAACAATAATAATTTAGCAGTTACCTGTATATATAATATTTATTATTTTATGGTCAAAGGTATTAGTATATGTGACTAAACATTGTGGGCCCTATCTTACACCCGACGCTAACCCAAACGCAAGTGTCTTTGCCACCTAGCGCAGGGTTCATTATAGCCCCTAGCACTTATGTCGGTTAAATACCAAGTGATGTTGCGTCCATAGCAAGTGAACTGGGCGTGTTGGTTTTACGATGAGGTGTGGCCAGGATTCTTTTTGGCGTATTGCTATCTTGAGGCAGCAGAAAGCGCTTGTGCTAAAACCACCACAAATCTGGTCTAAAGTCATGTCGCAGTTGTTTACATGGCGCATTTACATTTACAACAGCGCATATGACTAAAAATATCAAGATTACAATGTGAGATATTATTATTGTGTAAGCTATATCAAAAAATGCATAATAATAAAAGGGTTCATAGGTCAAAGACCACATAAACCTGTCCCTCAGCGAAGGGGAATGCTGCATTAAATTGCTTTCAGCCCACTCCATCAGCATCCAGGCGATGTGCGATGGTACGTGTAAGGTTACTTAGACTATTATATAGACTATTCTCAATTATCCTGGATCATGTCTTGGCCTGTAATCTTCTGGGAGGACAATCTTCTGTTACGGGACAATGGCTATCCGTTAAAAAAAGGAGCTGATACCACCTATATCAAGCCTAATGCGCAAATTGTCATTTACACCTAATGCATGGATTGTCATTCAATGGAAAACTCGCGCACTGCAATAAACGGACATTTGAGTTCTGAAAATGCGCTTCAGATGTCATTACAATACAGCTCTGTTCATCTAGGCCTACAGCCTGTAAGTAAATAGAATGGTTTTGACTGAAAAAAATTTGTCCAGTGAATATTGCATTTATTGTTTTTCAAATAGCCTCGTCTACAGTCCCCGGGATTCGCTGTGCATAAGGTTTTTAGCCTACGATAGCCTACGGTTAAAAAACTTGTTAACTGAATTTTAGTCTTATTCTAAGTATTTCATATTTTTTTAATTACAATGACCAGGCTTTCATACTCTCATCTTATTAAAACCACACTGATTTCACCCGTTATACCATAACTAAACAAAACGATTTTAAAGAGAACAATTAATTCACAATTAATGTTAATGCCATTCTCAGCATGTGCGCTTTAACTTCATGCAGGAGCAGGTCTGTTTCACATGCTGTAAATTTCACTTTTCACGTTCTTCTCCTGAAAGTGGACTTGTTTTTAAAGCACCAAGCTGCTCGTAAAACGCGTTGGTCACATTTCCATGAGCAGGACATTATAAAACAAGGGAAAATATGTGTGGACCTGACAGCTTTATTGTATTTAGTGTCATCATTAAGGCAAAATAAGGGTATGTATGTTATTAATCCATATTAGAATGCACGTAATGAACTTCAGATGAAGCTTGAACTTCAAGAACTCCATGAGAACAGCCTCGTGGAATTGATGTTTGACAATGTTTTACTGCATATTAAAATTCTTTAAACAAGCAGGCTAATTTGGTGTTTTCTAAAGTGAGACGGAAGCCATTGGTAGCTTATTCTCAGCTGTTGCAGGTGCTTTTAACTAAATTTAACCGCATATATTTTGTAAAATAACAGCACGTGTCGAATTACCGGGAACTCATGGCTATGGCTAAATAATATTATTGATCATACTATTGATCCATAGCCTATATCCCTTGACTACTAAACACGCACGACATGTCTGTTTGTCGCCATCATAATAATCATAATAGCCAAGGTGGAAAAAAGGAAAAATTTAAAGGGAATGGGATATGATGATTTTTTTTTTGCATTGTGCATTCACGCCACACCTACAACACTATTATAATTAATGAAGAGACTAGGTTCATTGCCATGCCATGCCAAGCAAACTTAAAAAACAAAAAACCAAAAAACAAACTAAAAAAAAACTAAACGAAACGCCATATGCACCGCCGCCATGCGCTTTTAGACAGTAGAGAGAGAATGTGTTTTCTTTTTCACAAGATGGAGGGAGCAGTATTGACTTCCCTAGGCAGTAACACACTGAAGGTCGTATTTCAAAAACAACACACAGCAATCAGCTTCAATTGATGCTCAAGAATATGTTTGCATCAACAATTGACTTATTGATTAGAATTGTATGAATAAATATTGTTGGTTAAATTATATCACATTTCTCAAGATAATGTCGGCAACTGGAAGATAATAGCTAGCAAGTTAACTATCCAGCTAGCTACTTTTTTATGACAGGGGTACATGTATGTATGACAATAACCACTCCAGCTTGAAATACATAATACAGCAATGAAGAAAAAAATATATTGAAGACAGATTAAGAACAAGAGGTCCTAGAAAGATAAATGAATCATGGTACCATGATGTTAATTTAACACACGTTACCAAGCTCTCCTCTGCTTGCAAGCACCCTCTGTGTTGCACTTGAAAAAGACAGTGGATTTAAGATTTCTCATTTTTATCTACAGGCCAAATCCATTGTTTTTGAACTGAAGGCATTCTGTGTATTTGTTAGTCAATCTATAGGTAGCTAGCTACCAAAACTAGCTATTCTATTTAAGCTAACAAGTCATTGATTGGCTAAAGAGACCAAACACTTTGTTTCCAAGGCCTGCATTGACTACAGAAACCTGCAAACACTGCACCCCAGGATTGTAGTGTGCCCCTGCTTTAAATCACCTGGGAATTAATGGTACTGTTTGTAAGATAATTTCCCTGAATTCAGACTGCTTATATTATGAGCCAATTGTTGAGTTGGCTTGAATCTCCATCTTCTCACCTGCAAGTTGATGCCTCATTTTCCAGTGGCGGTTTCTACTATGCCACAGGAACAAGAAATGCACTATGGGTAACTGCACAGGACGTTGCAGAGAAAAAATGTATTTTGAAGGTATAGTTACTTCTTGTATGTATCTGTCATTTAAGTACATTCACATATTTTTTGGGGGGAGTTGTGGACCACCATACACCTTCATATCTTACTCCAGGACAAGCACCCACTCTTCTAACGGAGGAAAGACTACTTGTGTTGTGCACCAAGGAGTATGGGTGCAATTCTCTTTTAACACAGAATGAATCAGCCTAAAAATAATTAAAATATAAAAGTTTTAAAAATATTATATAGGTAAGGTGGTGGTAGTGACAGCTGCAGATTTGATCCTGTGGTCTTGTGACAATTAGAGATCATTTTTATTTAAAAAGAAAAAACTAAGACAAAGATAGTCGGCTATTAAAGAGCATTACTTTTAAGTGTTTGTCGGAAAGCCAACTGTACGTGTAGAATCAGAGAGGTTTATTACAATTCTGAATTTAAAGGCACCGTCTTTTTCCAGTTGTTTTTCCTCTGGACTTCCTCTGGACGCGTCCAGACACCTCAGTTCCTTATTTCCTTTAACACACCCCTGTAACATGATCGGCAGTTTCCTGGGTTGAGTTCTCCTTTAAGGGGGCAGCGCTCAGTGCTGGGAATTCACGTCATTTCGCCACTTAAATACCCAAATCAATGAGCACTGAGTTGTCCGCCTTTCGGTGTCTGTCTTCCAGGAAGAAACTAGTATAATCAACACATCGCAAAATGTAGCCCGTCGCACAAGGAGGATAACAAAGAAGTTACGTTTATCTTCGACGTGCACGACCTTTTCGCCGAAATCTACACATTAAACTTGCGTGTGACTCAGATGGAAACCAGTGCAAGTACTGGAGTCGGATGCGGATGATTTTCTGGGTTATTTCAAGGAAAAAACGAGGGGAAGGAAAGTGGGAAGAGCAGAACTTCCTGGATTGACTGAGACATGTCCGAATCCCCGTTGCAGAATAAAATTAAGGTATTTACGGATCGCTTTCACTCCCCTTTGCTTGGCTCCGCGAGGTGGACTCCCCCGCGTTACGCTTGATCGCATCCTATCGCTGAGAAACGAGGCGTTTGTGTTTGTTATCATCTGTTGCCGACGGGCTTAATTCGCTGTCGTATTGTTACTGCGCTCGGTGAGTGCCATGCTGTGCGAACCAGTTCCGCTATGCAGGAGTAGCTGACTACCTCTTACTGTACCCACTTTTCTAAGCCACGTTTGTATTTTGAACCCTACGGTTCATGATAACAGAATGTATCCTAAGCTAGATATTTCACAAGAAATTAAACTGTAAACGCATTGTACTGTAGGCTGCAGCCTAGTTTGAGCCCCTTTACAACCTTATAAAGTTGCCTAAGTTTTGATGTTGGGTTGTTGAAGACATGTAGGCTATATATAAAGTAACTTGTTATTATCAAAAGAAACAACGCACGTGTAATTGATGATAACAATTCAAGTGCCAATGGCAATGCACTTGCTGTAGGCTACACAACATGTAGCCCAGGCTTTTTTCTCCCAACTCACTTCATGTAATGAGCCCATGTGCTACATGTGAACCGTCAATGAGCTGTGCTTTGAAATCCTGCATAGAGTTTGACTTGGTTGTTATGAATGAAGTTTTTGTTTTGTAGGCTACTTAAACTTGAACTTCAGACCCCAGAGAACGTCCTTGATTTGGTTGCGGCTGGTAATGGCAGCGTGTTTATTTATTTTTATTTTTTACTGTTCACGCGTGTTTTTGAGTCGATTTTTCTTTATTTAAGAATAAATTGTGTCGCCTCCTAAATTGATTTGCTGGGACGGAAATCACTGTAGCCCATAACACAAAAGCGAAAGTTTTTAAACGTGGTCGATTTGTCTTTCTCAAAACTCAGTGCAAATAATTAACTTCACAGGAAGGCTTCTCTGGTTGAAAATTAATGAAATGTTTGAGTAAGAAATGAAGACATGTGCAGCAAGTGCACTTTGACAAATCGTGAGAGTATCCCTTCTGTCCAAGTTGATCGAACTTGCATTGTATTTTTAAATATATATATATTGTATAATTGCCCTTTTTATACAGTTTGAGCTGTTCCTACCCTTCGTAAATGGCAATTATAAAGTTATTGCTCGTATTTACTGAAATGGTGTCTTTGCTAATGAACAATTGAGGAGAAAGACTTAAAGCCTATGCTTAAACCCCAAGGGCCTGATTTACTAAGACATTTAGCGGGTGCAAAACCATTTAGCACAGGCAAAACCAATAACATGACCAATGATTGGTACAAAACAAATTCCCTGACCAATCATTGGTCATGTTATTGGTTTTGCATGAGCTAAATGGTCGTAGTAAATCAGGCCCCAAAAGTGTCGACATTTTTTCACCAAATGTTCTGCTCTTCGCAGCTTTGTTGACTTTAATTCTGGCCACAGTTGTTTTGTCCGTAGAATTTGAACTGATTCAGGGTTAGTATGCTGGGGCAGAATTGAGTATGTTCTCCACATTTCTCTCCAGCACTGTTAGCCTGAATAACAATGACCCATTCTAATATTTTGGTTTTCTGTGAGGGGCTTCTTATGCACGGTTTGGCATCAAGTGGAGTTCGGCTGAAGACCACCTTCCAACTGACATGAGCAATCCATTAAATGTACTGTCACACCACCTGGCTGAGGTCACCTGGTTGCCATTGGCAACTTGGGAGTATTGAGTGAGAGGCGTAACCTTGTCATACTCTTTGAGCAGCTTTGAACAACCACATCGGATCCTTTGCTTCACAATGGTAAACGCCATGACCTAGCTAGCCAGTTTGGGGGGGGGGGGTGTTTTATATGCGTTCAATTTGATGATGCATAACCCAACAATCCCTGCTTCATCATCATGAGTGGATCAACTAGCTAGTACATCAGTGGAAAATCGACAACTGACACTGCAAAAGGTGTGTAGATCTGGGCTCGTAGACTTGGACTAGGTTATACATCATGCAAATTAATGCAAATTTTTCCCGGCTGAAATTTGCTTTTTCGTTGCTGTTCGTCGTTGAGCACGCAGGTTGTAGATCAGCTGTGGGGGACACAGTTTTGGGGGGGGGGGGGGGGGGGTTTTTGTTTAGGGCCTGTATTACAGTGAGGCCTGATGAAATCCTTAAGGATGTGACCCCTGTCCCCAAGTAATCAGGAAATGCTCATTTTCAGACCATAAATGTCTGAACCAGGGGCAGAGATCTTGGGTTTGTTATTACACACACGTTGAAGGCTAATGCAGTCTTTGATTGCTGATAGCAGGAGAAAGCGCTCAGCAATACAGCCAGAATACTAGTGGCCCAAATTTATGGTCTGAAAATCGCCATTTCTTGATTTAGCAGGAAAAACTGCAACCCTGCACTGGTTTAACTAATTAATAAATGGCTTTTCAAAACTAGGGACTTGAACATATGAGTAAAAATGACTTTTTACTTGTCTGCCTGTATAACAGGTAGGCTACATGCAAATATTAAATCTGCCACTGGACTTGAGAAGTTTTCTTGCATTAATATTTGTTAAAGAGGTATGCTAGTTTTCAGTGCAGGACAGAATCCATGAATGCATATAATTTTCAAAGATATTTTGGTTTTGATCATGTGGGACGATTGTAAGATATAATTAAATCTTGTATTTGCTTGGCCCTGATACAGACTTGCGGTAATCCCCAGTAGAAAAAAAAGTTTTTTGTCACAAGTGAACTCATTTGAAGCAGGTGTGTTATTTATACAATCACTTGGGCTAAATTACCTCAAGTTGTGTATGAGTTGACCTACCTTTTAACTGAAGCCTCTGTTCTACACTTGGCCAGACCACAGCCCTAAGGTATATCCTAAACCTCAACCCTAACCAACATTAAGCATTAATACAATTACACAAGCTGTGTAGTTGTGTAGCATTTGCACAGTAACAGCATTTGTAATTGCAAAGTACTTTTACTAATGGGAAAATTGCCTTCATCTTGAGTATAACCTATTTGGCTTCCACCGCCTTGGTTCCACAGTCATGTTAACACAGATTGCATTAATTTCCACACAGACACACATTTATACACATACACCACCTCAATAACTATAATTTTGTATTTATTCATACAGATTATTAATATATTTCAATATTGCCTTGATATTAGAAATTGAACAATATCTAATTGTCAAAAGGTTTTTTCTATTTTATAGACCATTTAAAGGCAGCATATGTTCATCCATACATACTGTGAAACATTGAAGACCTTCAGTAATTTGACAATTTTAATTTGTGTCTCTGAATCCTTTTGGTGGAATGTTTGTGTAACAGTTTTTGCAGTGCACTTTTAATTCCAATAAATGTGACATTTGTGTTTATAGAGTTATAGTGGTATTATTTAGCTGTTTAGTAAAAAGGAATGATTGTGTGGATTACACTTCCTTTTTATTTCACTGGATTATGTGCCTTGCCTGTGGGTGCAGTGGCAGTGCTCCAACCTAGATTTAAACCAGCAACCTTCTGAATATCAGAGAATTTCCCTATCCACAGCAGTGCCAGGGGGTTCATTGCTGATTCAGTGATCATTCCCTTCCCCGACAAAAATGATCTGATATTCAGATGGTTGGTGGTTTGAATCTAGGTTGGAGCACTGCCAGGGGGTTAATTGCTGATTCAGTGATCAGTCCCTTCCCCTACAACTGTGCATGACTCCAGAAAAGGCCATTAGGCCAATCACAAAAATGTTTAGTTTACCCCTGAATTCTCCTTGCTCCTGGCAGTGATGCGTTTTTGATGGAGGTATTTGGAAGGTGTCTGAAAAGGCTCAGGGGCACAGTGTAGAGAAGAATGGGAGCGAGCGAGAGAGAGGCAATGAGCATGTGGACGGTGCTCTTCCAGGCTACGCCACTGAGACGTTTCTTAAGTTTTTTGTTTTATTTAACTCTGCAAACAGCCATAACAAAAACAAAATCATCTTGGATTATGATTTCACCATTAATAAGGGTGGCTCAGTCCCCACCACCTGTCCTGGAAAGTCGCAAAAGTATAACCCGCAACAAAGGCACTCTGAAAAACTATACCCACTGCCCTTCTGCTTGGCATTGTATCAGAGGTGCATCGTGGGTGTAAAGCTCCCCTCAGACACACCAAACAGCTGAAGTATCTGAGTGCTGAAGGAACGCATGTAGTCTTACCTGGTGCTACCGGAATGGGATTATTTTAATGTTATTTAAATTTTACTCGGTTAATCTGACTTCAAATTAATATTTTAACCTTTTCTTTGTGCTAACAGTTGTACATAGAAGGAGGTCGCAAATTAGGGACTATGGCCTCTTTCCGCCAATAGTGTGGCTCTCTACGGATCGCTATCTGTCTTTTTTTTAGACACGGACATGCCTCTGGCTCGGCGAGTGACTACGGGGTGCATATATCCTTAATTCTATGTGTATAGGACTGTAAAACCGCTAGGTGTGTAGTGGTTAAAGCAAATGCATTTTTTTATACTGTATGTTCAAAAGGGACAGCATGCAGTGGTGCAAAATGAGAGTGTAATGACATGGCTATACGCGAGTGGCACACAGGAGCTTGTGTTGATGAGTCGCCCAGAACCATTCCACTTTTCTCTCTATATACCCAAAGATCAAAGCAAACCCCTGAATCATCAAAGCAAGACCCAATCACAAAACAGCAGTGACAACAATAACCCCTGCTTGCGCTGTCTGTACATTTTTCACACGCTAACCATTTCTGGCACAGCTGACTGTTCATCTTTGAATGGTGTTCCGAGATCTTTATTCAGCGCCCGCTGTACCGCACCGTCAATGACACCACCTTTATCCCCGTGACATAGGCTTTCCAACAACACCAAACATGAATACGCTGTATATAATTACACTGTAATAATGCCGTTTCCACTTCAGTAGTTCTGTGAGCGTTGCAGCAGACGCAGCCGAATAGTTGTTACTGTGCTATTGGTCAGTAGCTTGTTCCATTATCAGACCTTTCTGAATTCCTGCCAGCACAGTAAACACTCAGTTCACCTTTAGTAGTCTGGATAAGGGACACACTCCAGTAAACCACCCTATCTGGGTAATGAAGTTTGGGGATGTGCTGTCAGCTGTACACAGCATTTACCCTGGCTGCGTCCGAATCAGCACCCTTGCATACTATTGAGTACAGTTCAGTAGACATGACGAGAAAGTATAAAGTAGGCGAGATTTTCTCTAAATGCAGTATACTTAAAACCCCTGTGTGATATACTTACTTCCAGGGGTTTTGCTGAGTATATTCAGGAGCATACTTTTCAAGAAGTACGCAAACATTTCGGTCACATAAATATGATGCGCAGCTTCGTTTTTAAAAATGAGGTGCAGCTTTGCTGACGTTTTCCTTCACGTGACATGGCCGTGCAAGGGTGACTTCTTACAACACTTCCACAGTATGTTGGAAAATGGTATGGAGGATATTTTTTTGCTTACTGCACGTCGCGTACTAAACATTACACATTAAACAGCACACTTCTGCCAGTACACAGGAGACAGGGTGCAGTAGATAGGGCTCTGATTCGGACACAGCCCCAGTCTCCGGAGCCCTTTCCAGCAGAGCGAGTTAATCTAATTTTAATCGTGGTTACAATTTTTGGCTTTCCACGATTACTAAACAAGAATAATCAAGCATGACGATTTTGAAGGCACAGTCTGTTTACAAATGAAAACTCTCTTTACTGGACTTTCTCTGGTGTTCTATGTCAAATCAAGCACTCCTATTTTACGTCCCTCACAGTAGAGGGTTAGGGTTAGGAAATGTGAACATATAAGCATTATTATGTTCATTCAAAATGTTCATGCAATAAAAGTATTATGTTCCAAAAAACAATTAATAATTGTGTTAAATAATCATGATCTCAATATTGCCTAAAATAATTGTGATTATAATTTTTGATCATAATCGTGCAGCCCTACTATCTAATTGTAAAGTCGTGATTTATAGAATAGAATAGAATAACTTATTTTCCCGCTAGGAAACTTCAGTTGTAGCCACAGCAACAACAAAAAACATACATAGACAGTGGGGCAGACCCACAACACACAAACAAACATATCAAACAAAGACATCCAACAGAATCATTACATCAATCAAGTGAATTAAAGTGCAATACAGCCATGATTAAAAAAAAAAAATAAAATAGCCCCCGCTGTTCCAAGATGTCGTGTCACCAAGCAGTCCAACAGACATACTCCGCCTCCACGACTCTCCTCCATACACGCAGCGTTGCGGTCTCTGTACACCGCCGAAACGGAGCACCGACCTGTGTCAATCTTCCCAGTCGTCTCCTCATTCCTCCCCCGCATTATGTTCTCCTTACCTGGCTGCCTTTTGAAGATTCTCTGCACTCCCGGATCAGTCCCGAAATCTTCAACTCCGGTGAAGAGCGATGGTAAACTTTGTTGCTGCAGTCTGCAGATCCAACGGACATTCCCGAGCATATGTTGCGAATGCGTCTCCATGGTGACGACCACAAACAAAATGATATCGACTAGACAATTTGTCAATATTATCAAAACGAGCAACAGGAGTGCCCTGAAAAATCTCCAGCCCGCTTCCCCGTCCCACTACAGACACACAGCACATGAAAAAAAAACAAAGACAAAAGCCCGACGCGACAAAACACATTCAAATTAACAAACACAAACACGAGAGACAGCTGGACTACGTCGCCATTACAGCGCATTTATGCAGCTTGTAAAACTGGCAAATCGGCATTATTTATACAGAATCACTTGTTCGAAGTTCACCTGTGTACAGACACAGGGTGGGAGGGTGTCATGGAAATACTTTACATTGTTCTGGCAGGCTTGGACATCTCAACATTGAGCCATACATGTGTTTGCACTGTAAAAGTGAACCTGCTACATTAACTTTTGTAGGTACTCTTATTTGAAATGTAGGCCTTGTGTATGAAGGGTTTATTGACATTGCAATTAATGTAAGTGGAGGGGGGAAGTATTGAGCTGAAGACTGGGTTTATTTTTCCTGCTCAGCCAGGGCTTTCCTGCTTCAATAGGCTGGACTGTGTTTGCTCAGTCATGATATCATTTGTTGACTGAGTGTACTGTGGCCTTTAAGGTATGCACTGTTTTCTGTGTATTCATAGCAGGAGAGGATCTCATTCAGTCCTTCAGCGAGCCCTGTGCCAAACTCCACTTCCTCCCCTGTTCATGTTCCAACATCTCGACAGGCCGGCAGGATGGAAGGAGAGCCAGGGAGCCTGCCCGCACACCTGCGTGAGTACAGCGCGCTCGCGCGTGCGCACATACACAGACACACACTAGCTCACACGCGCTCGCTCACGCGTGCGCACATATGCACGCACGCACACACACACACACACACTTGCTCCCATGTGCACACATACACACACACACACACACCCACTCGCTCGCTCGCCATCAGTTGGGGTCATTCCAATGCACAAACCTACAGCCTAAGATCACCAATCAGGCCATGGGGGGGGGGGGGGTCCATCATATCGCCTCATCGCCGTAAAACACATCATGAGGAACATTTCAGTACAGCGCCAAACTAATCGCTGAAAATTACATTTGTATTACCTCCTGCTTCTCACCTATTCTGTGTCCAGGGGCCTGTTTCACGAAGCAGGATTACAGAGTTAGCTGGATAACTGCACTGAGTAAGAGAAGCAGGATTACATAGTTAGCTGGATAACTGCACTGAGTAAGAGAAGCAGGATTACAGAGTTAGCTGGATAACTGCACTGAGTAAGAGAAGCAGGATTACAGAGTTAGCTGGATAACTGCACTGAGTAAGAAAAGCAGGATTACGGCGTTAGCTGGATAACTGCACTGAGTAAGAGAAGCAGGATTACAGATTTAGCTGGATAACTGCACTGAGTAAAACCTGCAACCCTCCCAAATCTGGAACATGGACTGAAGTAAAAAAAAAGAGCTGTTCCGGGTTTTACTCAGTGCTAACTCCATAATCCTGCTTTGTGGTATACCCACCTGGGATCTCTGTGGCTCTGGTCTGAGAACGCCCCATTAATGTATATCTGGCCAGCTTTAAGGTGTGTACCAGCCACTCACAGACACTAAAATTCCCACTTGCACTTCCTCCATTTGTATTGTTGCAGAAAGAGGAAGTGTGCCGAACTGCTAGCATTCCTGATGCCTCGTGCCTACAGTGGGGTCCAGGGTCATGTGTACAAACCGGTTATCTCCAGGTTCACTTCCTGGTGTGCATATTTGTGACTTGCCGCATGGCCTTTTGAATCAACAGTGAGAATATTTCCCGGCTGGAGAGATTTATGAAAGATACTTTCTGTTTTTACTTGCTTCTCCTGTCAAAAAAATAAAAAGTTTGTCGGGACAATGGGCCTGCTCGCGATTTGAGGGTCGACCCAAATCAAGGTTTTTAAAATTATTTTATAAACTGGCCTCCCTTCACAGACAGAGAGCCAATTACATTTTGTAGACTAGCACTTTTTTTTTTACTGGCCAGTAATGCACTGCAAAAATGTCTCTTGACAAGTGTTTTAATCTTGTAATGAGACTTGTTTTAAGTTACTTTTTACTTGACAATGAAATGATCTAACCCCTTTGGCGAATCTTGACATGAGTAAAACTATAATAAAAATGTAATAGAAGATTTTAACTCTAAGACTAAAATGTTAAGATTGTACTTAAGATTGACTTATATTTTTTTAGTTTTTGCAGTGGCTCCCATGTTTTTTATGCTGTGAAATGATAAAGGCCAGTTTTGAAACATCGTGTGCATTGTGTACACACCTGATTCTACTAATAAACCACTAGTCTTTGCTAAGGTTAGCAGAACCAGGTGTGTTACAGAAGCCTGCGCCCACACCGGCCCTTTCTGGGTAAGATTGATAAGATACCCCCTTGTAGTAGACGGACGAGCTTGATGCGGCGTACACAGGGCAAGAGATGAAGGGAAGGAAATTGTTAAGTGAGCTTTGCTTTATTTCCGGGAGAGGAAGCGGCTTGGATCAGCTGCCTATTGCTCATGTGTCGCCTGACGAGAAGAACGCTGCCGCTCTTAATCTCCGAAGTGTCAGTAATGTTCCTGGGGAATGCGGGTCTTAGGGTTAGGGTTAGGGTTAGGGTTAGGGTTAGGGTTAGGGTTGCGGGTCTTATCGCCTCTGCCTGTGGACGCAGCAGACTGGAGACTGTGTAAAGGCACCGCTGACAGCCTGTCAGCTGGTTAATGTCAGTCTACGTTTTAAAGAATCTATATCCCTGTTGTTTCTATAACGCTCCTCTAGGGCAGAGGACGGGTGGTTTTCTACCCTCTCTTTACCCGAGAGGCAGGTGTGAGGACAGTCCTGGCCAATCGGCAGCAATAATAGTTCAGTTAATCACTTTGGAGAAGGAAAACCAGGGCCGGATTAGTATATACATGATTTATAAGTTTGTATATTATGTTGTACTGTACACGGTTATTAATCCATTGTGTTGAGTGAATAAGTTAATGTCAGGGGTGTATGTTCAGTCTGACTTCAACAAATGAAAGTGGTTCTTAACTGAGGTGTAATTTAAGTAAAGCAGGGAATGACATGTAGTTAATGGTGTTCATTAAGACTATATCGTTTTTTTAAGTTTAAATTAAAGCCATTGCTAGAATATCCATGCAGTTGCATTTGAACTACACTCCCGCTTGTACACCTGTGACCCATGATCTCATTGCCATAATGCTGGCCTTTGATGGCACATTGATCTGATGTGCTTTTGTATTTGAAATGCAATGGGGCCCGTAGCTGATTGTACAATCGAGTGAATTAAAATGAAAGTGCCGTGAGCGTGGGCTCTGGAGTATGATGCCTTTGACTTTGCTGAAGACGCTGTTCTGTAATGCGGTATAGAAAAGAGGTGGTGATTATTCACCTTAGAAGAGTCTATTCACTTATCTCAGAGGGGATGTGTGTGCATGTGCACATCTCTGAGTATGGATGTGTGTGTGTGTGTGTGTGTGTGTGTGTGTGTGTGTGTGTGTGTATGTGTATGTGCATGTACGTGCGTGTGTCTTTCTGTATTGGGTGTGTGTGTGTGTGTGTGTGTGTGTGTGTGTGTGTGTGTGCGCGCATGCGGGTGCACGTGTGTCTTTCAGCGTTGGGCCGTGTGCGCATGTACATATCTGAGTACGGATGTGTGTGTGTGCGTGTGTCTTTCTGTGTAGGGTGTGTGTAGTGTGTAGTGTGTGTGTGTGTGTGTGTGTGCGTGTCGTGCATGTGGATGCACTTGTGTCTTTCAGTGTTGGGGTGTGTGTGCATGTGCACATTTCTGAGTATGGATATGTGAGTGGAGGCGTGTGTGTGTGTATGTGCATGTATGTGCGTGTGTCTTTCTGAGTAGGGTGTGTGTCTTTCAATGTAGGGGTGTGTGTGTGTGTGTGTGTGTTGCAGTGTAGGGGTGTGTGTGCGCGCGCATGTGTCTCAGTGTAGGGGTGTGTGTGCATGCATGTGTCTCAGTGTAGGAGTGTGTGCGTGTGTGTGTGTGTGTGTGTGTGTGTGTGTGTTGCAGTGTAGGGGTGTGTGTGCGCGCGCATGTGTCTCAGTGTAGGGGTGTGTGCGTGTGCATGTGTGTTTGTGTGTGTGTGTGTGTGTCTGTTTCAGAGGGGAAATTTCCTGCCCCTGGAAGCTGCTCTTTTCTTCAGGAATTTCCTGAGTGGGCAGACGGCTCTTCCTGAATAAATGTTTTGTGAAAGGGAAACTGTTCTCACATGCCAGTAGCCAAATAAAGCACAGGCCGTACACACTCTTCCCCACAGAAAGCCAGGCCCCGCTTTATCCTTGGAATAATGGACAAAACATGGAACAATCCATTGTGTCTGCAGAACAGCGGGGAAAGAACAAATACCGAACAGAGATGGGCTCTGTGCTCTCCGATGCTTCGCCATGTGGGGGCGGGGCGCCTTTTAAATTTGAGATGTCTGCAAAATGTGTCTGTGGCACACGTTTTGGGGAGGACGGGACATTCAGCTAAGTCTATATAAGGAAAGATACTGAATAATATGTCTACATATATGTCTCACAGCCCATAATAATATTCTGGGTTGTTGCTTGTTCCTGCAGTAAATTAGGAAGATTTCAGAGGGCAAAATGCATACGATCATATGACTTTATCTTGTGTTACTTTATGCCATCTTGTCCAAAGAGTAAATCTCCCCTTTCCGCAGCTGCAGTGCTGTCTATATGAGAGACCAGCTGGATTTCACATAGAAATGTGGAAAATGTCCACACCGTGTTGAAACCAAGTTGATTTAGTTTATTTGAAAAACGAAAGGTTCAGGTTTGCGTTGGTGTGTGCTTCACAAGGTGAACAGGTGCTAGATTCCTCTTTCAGAAGTGTGTGGAAAGGCCTGTGAGGTTTGGCTGGATATACAGAATTATAAGAATGTTTCATGCCATATACCAGGGGTGTGATTTGTCCATGTTTATCAGGAGATTTTTAGGCCCTACATATCTCCTGAGGCAGAGTATGTCGGTAATAATATTTGTTGATGGTATGTAAGCTCGCACAATAAGAGCGTTTGCAGTTTTTGACAGCTTGTAGCAGAAGACTGTATTCAGCAATAGACCCAAAGACTAGTTGCCCCAGAAACTCTAAGGGTCTGTAAATCAGTATTTCCTAATTTATCAGGAAATAGGGTGAGCTTGTTCAACACTCTGTCAGACCTACAGACCAGGAAGAGCACAATTTACTTGGCAAAATGTTGCTCGTCCTGTAATTATCAACAGTTATTCTTTGATTTGGCTCCCGTCCCGTTTCCTCATATATTTCTGTCGGGTGTTATTCCTTGCGGAATATGCCAATTAACTTGCGTAGTTTAGATATCGGATTCTGTCTGAAGATACTGATGAACTTACAGAGCCTACAATTCTTAGGCTATGAGGAATACTTTACCGTAGATCCAGGGTAGGCTCCTGCGGTGGCCCCTGTCTACCACACCCTCCCCCTACCACACCCTTCCCCACCTCTTCTCCTGTGGGACCCCCGTCATGGTTCTGTGGGGGCCCCTGTTTCAGTGCTGTTTACTGGAGAGCTTCAAGTGAAATGTGGAGCCCAGGGGTGCAGGAGTATAGTATAGTATAGTATAGTGCAACGCTCACTGCAGATTAAAGTCCCAGGCTAAGGTAGCAGCAGGAGGAAGTCAGGAATTAATTTGTGGTGGTTTCCCAGCGCATTGTGAAACTGAGCAGTCCTTGCTTAGGTTTCCGCACGAACTACGAGAATGGAGAGCCGCACGAACTACGAGAACTTTGGTGTCGACAAGAGGCGGCTTGCCCCCTGCGCAGTGCCGGCACAGAACAGGTTTAACCATATCTCAGGTAACGGAGAGGCGCTGGCTGGAGAGTCGTTCTTTGATGTTTTGCTCGGCTGCATCGGGTCAGATCCCACATTGAGTCAAACCAAGTGATTAACACGACAAGAACGTTTTTCGAACGAGGGGTAGTCTACTGTGAGAGCACGAGCCTGCGCTCCAAACCAAGGCCCCCGCTTGCAGGTGTACGCCCACGTCGCCCTGGTTACAGCACCTTGAGAAAACTGGCCTGCCTCCTCGTCTGAGGCGTGCGTCAGGTAAACGGCGTCCTATAAGCCCGGGAGTGACTCACGGGAGCTCAAGCGCTCATTGAGCAAACTTCCTCCTCATTTATAAACACGATGATTCAGATCGTGGCTCCGCAGCTGGCTGACGACGAACTGCAGGAACTCGGATGTCTTCTGGAAGAGCGAACAAACAAGTGAGCGAGCGAGCGTGCGCGCAAAGCAAGTTTGTGTGTAGGAGCGCCTCCGGCTAAGGAGGAAAACCGCCTGTCCATTTCGAGCGTGCTAACGGTCCCTGAGGCGAACGTCAGGGTCGCAACCCAATGCCGTCACAAACTGACACGGCCGATTTCACAAACTGACACATGCGAGGTTTACAATAGAAGGGGGCTCATAATATTGCCTGAGCTGCTAGATACACTGAGGGGGACGGAGAAACAAGATATGAATGATGTCATCCTTTCCTGTTCGTTGAATGAGCCAGCGGGTTGCCTCGGCAACACAAAGCAGCCTCTTGAGCGCGCCTCTCCAACAAAGACGTGTGAATGTGCAGCGGTGGTAGGCCGTTGTGAAAAGAGGATGAAGGACACGCGGGCAAAAAAAAAAGTCTTTTTCAATTTGACGTGACACGGTCGGATGGGGGGCTGAGGTATTGGGTAAATTATTCTGTCCCATTTGTCTGACGATGTACAAACACGAGCGTTCCTCACCCGAGGAGGGGGCTTCCAGTGAAATTGGCGGGTCTGGACCGTGATGCAGACGGGTTCTGGAAGGGGTGACGTTTGTGGGAAACGCGTGGCTGGTCAGTGGAGTTTGTGTTAGGTGTCAGGCTGGATGTTTGAATAAGGAGGAGCCCAGTAATATTAGGAGGGCCCTGTGTGGTACAGACACGCCGCTGAGCGTCGGAACGCTGACAGCTCCTTTGAACTTTTTCATTTTCTCCACTCTCTCTCTCTTTCTGTCCCCTCCTCTCTCTCTCTCTTTCTGTCCCCTCCTCTCTCTCTCTCTTTCTGTCCCCTCCTCTCTCTCTCTCTTTCTGTCCCCTCCTCTCTCTCTCTCTCTTTCTGTCCCCTCCTCTCTCTCTCTCTTTCTGTCCCCTCCTCTCTCGCTCTCTCTTTCTGTCCCCTCCTCTTTCTATCTCTTTCTGTCCCCTCCTCTCTCTCTCTTTCTGTCCCCTCCTCTCTCTCTCTTTCTGTCCCCTCCTCTTTCTATATCTTTCTGTCCCCTTCTCTCTCTCTCTTTCTGTCCCCTCCTCTCTCTCTCTTTCTGTCCCCTCCTCTTTCTATATTTCTCTGTCCCCTCCTCTCTCTCTCTCTCTGTCCCCTCCTCTCTCTCTCTTTCTGTCCCCTCCTCTCTCTCTCTCTCTGTCCCCTCCTCTCTCTGTCTCTCTCTCTTTCTGTCCCCTCCTCTCTCTCTCTTTCTGTCCCCTCCTCTCTCTCTCTCTTTCTGTCCCCTCCTCTCTCTCTTTCTGTCCCCTCCTCTCTCTCTTTCTGTCCCCTCCTCTCTCTCTCTTTCTGTCCCCTCCTCTCTCTCTCTTTCTGTCCCCTCCTCTCTCTCTCTTTCTGTCCCCTCTCTCTCTCTCTTTCTGTCCCCTCCTCTTTCTATCTCTTTCTGTCCCCTCCTCTCTCTCTCTTTCTGTCCCCTCCTCTTTCTATCTCTTTCTGTCCCCTGCTCTCTCTCTCTCTTTCTGTCCCCTGCTCTCTCTCTCTCTTTCTGTCCCCTGCTCTCTCTCTCTTTCTGTCCCCTGCTCTCTCTCTCTCTTTCTGTCCCCTGCTCTCTCTCTCTTTCTGTCCCCTGCTCTCTCTCTTTCTGTCCCCTGCTCTCTCTCTCTCTTTCTGTCCCCTGCTCTCTCTCTCTCTCTTTCTGTCCCCTGCTCTCTCTCTCTCTCTCTTTCTGTCCCCTGCTCTCTCTCTCTCTTTCTGTCCCCTGCTCTCTCTCTCTTTCTGTCCCCTGCTCTCTCTCTCTCTTTCTGTCCCCTGCTCTCTCTCTCTTTCTGTCCCCTGCTCTCTCTCTCTCTTTCTGTCCCCTGCTCTCTCTCTCTTTCTGTCCCCTCCTCTCTCTCTCTTTCTGTCCCCTCCTCTCTCTCTCTCTTGCTGTCCCCTCCTCTCTCTCTCTCTCTCTTTCTGTCCCCTCCTCTCTCTCTCTCTTTCTGTCTCATTTTATTTGTCTCTTCTCACCTTACCTGCTTTCTCTCTTTCTTACTCATGTGTTTGCTCTCTCTCTACTCAGCTCTGCACCCCCCCCCCCCCCCCTCCTCCGGTGTGTGTGTGTTAGTGTGTCTATGTGCGTGTGCATGCAGGTGTATGCTTGTGCGCATGTGTTTGTGTGTGCCTGTATTTGTATGTGTGTGTGTGTGTGTGTGTGTGTGTGTGTGTGTGTGTGCACACGCTGGAGGCTGTTGATAAACCTCTCCTAGCTCAGCCTCAGCCTGACCACAGGAAGTTTCCTTCGCTGGAAGGAGTTTTGTTTCTGGTGAAGGGGGAGGGGTACTTCCTGCTGAACAGAATGCGTTGTGGGAAGTTTTTGTGCTCCTTCCTCCTCCGCACGGCAGCTGCATCGGGCCTCACAGATGGCTGCAGCAGGTCCCCTGGTGAGGGGAGATGAGGGTTGATTTAGTGTGTAAAGAAAGCCTTGCCGTGCTCGTCTATTTGCAATAAATGCTCAGCCATGAACGTCAACACACAGTCCCTGTACACAAGTAACAGCCGTTAATTGGGTTTTGAGTAAAAAATTGGCTAGTTTTCAAAGTCCTTTAGCAAGTTTCCCAGTCGTCATCGTCGTCCTCGTCATCGGGCTGTCTTTTCATACAATATCCCAGAATGCACTGCTTCGCCTCTCCTCCTCTCTGGCTTTTTGCAAATGCAATGTCCATTGCTATTGCTGTTAGTCATTATTTTAACCATTTTGACTCCATGAATATACAAATACAGACAGTCTTTGTAAAATTGGCTGCTGTTCTGAATGCTGTTTTACTCTATACTCGCTTTTTAAAAATGTTATTTTTTTCTCCTTTACCCTTGAAAATGTCTGGTTTACGAAAGCAGTTGAGGTGACTGTAAATGCTTCCCCCCCCCGAGGGTACAGCAATCGCACCCCACCTTAGATTTGACCCTGTCACCCTTTCAAAGAACTTCCATGAATCTTTGTCTTGGCTCATTACGGAGGAAAGGTTTGAACTTGTTACGTGGTGAGATAGGAGAGTTGGATCATAGGGAGGGGATTCGGGAAAGTATTACTGTCTGACTCAGTAGTGACTAGTCTGCTGTATCACCAGAATCTCAAATAAGGCAGGTCCAAGTTATGTTTCTCATTCTTTTTTCTCTTATCACAACCTTGCTGAATGAGCACTGAGGCCCGAGCCACTCCATGTGAACGAGGGAAAAAGGAAGCGGACAATCTGGGCAGTAGCTGCAAACGATCACTTCCTTTATTTGGCTGTAGGAGGGTAACGTGTTGATCTGAAGCTGGAGGGAGTACAGTTTTGATTAAACGAAGCGTAAATGGTTGAAGGGTGCTCGTTCCCTGTACCCGCTGTCACCGTTTGAAAAATGGCTGCTCTCCAAATTAGTGAGGGCCGGCCAAAGTTGTTTACTTTAGGCGCAGAGGTGGAAAGTCCAGGGTTCAGAAAGTTAAAGTCCTGCCATGTGTTTCTTTCCCCCCATATGAACTCAGACAGCTGATTTCACTCGTTAGTTCTACCTCCTGGCTGAAGTATTGTGCTTATTAGCAAATCCAGGTGATTAGAAACAAAATACTGGGGAAAACTTTTACTGTCTGAACCTGGACTTTCCCGCTTTTGCTCGGTGGCATGGTTATATTTGAAGCGATGCTACAATGCATGAAGAAATTAAGATCTCAAATATAACCGAGTGTTCATAGCGATTTAGTTTTGTGTATCCGATTGGTGTAATGTAGACGGACGCTCTTGGAATTACTCCAGAAATACAGGTGTTTACACTTGTCTAGTATTCTCTCACAGACTCCAACTTGTTTGCCGGTGGCGGCTCCAAGGTGCTGTACACGTACCCCCTTATTCCATAGGGGGTTTACATGGGGGGGGGGGGGGTGGGGGGGGGTGTGCATGGGGGTGTGGTGAAGGTTGGGGGGGGAAATAAAAACAGCCCATTCGGGATCAAAAAGAAAATGGCACCCGAGCGGAACCACAGTTGTCAGTGGGGGGCGGTGTAATCGGGGGAAAGTTTGGGAACCACTGCCTGGCTGTTTGAAATTCTGCGGTGAAATGGCAGCAGGTCATTGGTCCGTTTTTTCTTTTCTTTTTTCTGGTGCTTCCCCCTACTTCTCAGCTCTTTATTCCTTCTTCTCTTTCCTTGTTGTGGCATTATGATTCATGTGCAGTATTCTCTCTCCCTCCCTCCCTCTCTCTCTTTCTCTCTCTCTCTCTTTCTCTTTCTCTTTCTTTCTCTCTCTCTCTCTCTCTCTCTCTCCCTCCCCACGCAGCAACATTGTTTCACTTCAGGGGGAATGTTTTACGCCCACGTTGACAAAAATGGGCTTCCTATAAAATGAGCTTCCTATTGGTATGCCCCTCTCCCCACCTCGAAAAACATTCACCTTTTAAAATGTGGCCTGCTTAATCGCCACACATTGGTGTTATCTGGGGATACAATTCTTGAAACGCACCAAGAAGCCCCTTAAATTGGCTGCTCACTTCCATATACATATGTTGCATAAACGCATTACATTTATTAATGAATTATAGCGAAAAATGCTCTAACTCTTAACTGAGGACGTCTTTAGACTGGCGTGTGTCACACCAGAGTTGATCAACAGCTCTGGATGATGTGGGATGGACCTCCCGCTCATCCTGGGGAAATTGGCACTGATTTCTCAGAAGGATATGTAGAACCGCCAAACTAGAAACTCTCTGATATATTAAATTTTTTTTTTTGAGTCTCTGCTTCTTGTTTCTTAATCTGTTCTTTATTAGAACAGATTCCTAGACACTGGAAAAGCCAGCCCTCATGATGAACCTTGCAGCAGAAGAGACGTTGTCTATAGTAGTCTGAAACTTCCCTTTGCACAACAAATAAACTCTCTCCACTCCATTCATGGGCAATTCCTAGTAAGCCTGAGGTCAGTATCTCAGTTTTGGTTATAAAACCAAACCAGCAGGCCCCTGGATGGAAGAAGACCCAACCATGTGTTCCATCAATGACATCATAAAGGACGTCACCCAGGCGACGGACCAGCTGGACGCTCAACAGGGGGACGATATTGCAGGGAAGCGGGCCTATGAACACAATTGGGCTGTCCAAATTGAGCGAAAATATATGTGTATATTTTTTTTATATGTTTTGAGAAAACATAGATGAAAACTGCATGTGGTCGCTTATCCGGGAATCCACACTCAACAAAATCATCCCATCAGCAGCGTCAACAGTAGCACTCCTCACCGGGACATTCATTACGTCACCTTTTTCACTTAGCAATGCCTTTCTATTCTTGGACAGTAATGGTCTGACCACGAGCCCCTCCCCCTCCCCCCGCAGGTCTGCAGCCAGTGTTCTGGAGCAGAGAGGACGTCTCTCAGTGGCTGAAGTGGGCGGAACGCGAGTTCTCCCTTCACCCGATCGCCAGCAGCACCTTCCAGATGAACGGAAAAGCCCTCCTCCTGCTCACCAAGGAGGACTTCCGATACCGCTCGCCTCCCTCCGGTAAGCTTTCCCCGCGCGGCGGCTTTGCGTGCTCCCGCTGCCACTACAGCGCAGCGCAGCAACCCTGGCCAAAGCATGACAGCTCAGAGCGGTAAGCCCGTCCACTTTGCAGGACGTCTTCTAACCAATCACATCGCCTCAGTGAAGGTGGGTCTCGAGGTGATTCAAACAAACTATGAGAAATATGGAATAGATCACACTTCTGCTAAATACCCCCTGAGAATCTGAGCATCTTCCAAACTGGCACACCTGGCATGCATATCACTGCTACAAGTTATATAATAATAATAATAATAATAATCATAACTGCTTTGTCTTAAGAGCCTTACACACAATGCACTCAAAGCCCTTTCCAGAAAAATAGCACACAGAGCAGCAGACACAGTTAAATGGCATTGAATATAGAAATAAAGATAAAATATTACATGTCTGTTTGTGTATGTATATAAAATACATATAAACTTATCAGTCAACTGTCACCATTCAAACGTTTTTTGGGACAAATTGCAAATATTATTTAAGTTGAATGGGAGATGATCGATGGGACCTGCTGGCGGGACTTTTTCTGAGAATTTTGAGAGAGGAAGTTAAACTGGTGGGTAAACAGTTGATCAGGAAGTGCTAGTAAGACCACATCAGTCGTCTGTTACGTGAGGAATTTCCCTGCAGTCGAGTAACGCCGATGCTCGCTGTGAAGAGCTGCTAATTGTTCAAGTGAGAAGTGAAAGAGGAAGAGGATTGTCTTCACTTCCTTGACTGAAAATTGTTTCCCTGATTCTCTGCCTGGAAGCCTTTCGCCGAGGTCACTTTTGATATGCAAATGTTCTTTCACAGAGAGAGGTGTCAAATAGGTGAATTGCTCATTTTAAGAGAAAGTGTGAAAAGGAATGCTTTGTTGTCACACCCCTCTACACGTAGCAATTACTGTCAGGTGACACAACACCACTTTGCAAAGGCTATAACCAAATATATATATATTTTTAATGATTTTGTAAAGAAGAAAGATGAGCAGCTTTTACATCATAGGCTAAGCATTTTAAACATTATTATTAGAGGGAGAAAAAGGACTTTTTCATAAACGTGTAAAGCTGTGAGGTGGGCAGAGCTGATGTAAGACCACACACGGGCGTGGCATCTCCCCACGGCACACGGCGTGTGTGGACCTGAACGCCGTTCCTCTGTTCCGGGCCAAGCGCCGTGAGGCAGAAGAGCTCTGCGATGAAACCTGCAGAAATTCATCTGGGAAATATGTCAGGAATGTCTTGTTTTATGTGTTTTCCTTATTAATCACATTTCCAGGCTCTAAACCAGGGGTGGGGAACCTTATTGGAAAAGGGCCAGTGTGGGTACAGGTTTTTGATTTAGCCTGGCACTAAGACACCGGATTCTACTAATTAACTAATGTGGTCTTCAATCAAGACCTTTGATAAGTAGAGGTCAGCTGTCTTGGTGTTGGGCTAAAACAAAAACCCACACGGGCCCTTTTTCAATAAGGTGTGTGTCCCTTTTTTTCCCACCATCAACTGCCAAAAGAGTCTTCAAACAGCTCTTGATTGGTGTGCTTATGACCTATCCAAGGCTGCTAGTAATTGAAATATTTTGAGATATTTTGGGTCTCAAAAGTAGTATGTACCCAATTAATCGGGGGAAGAAATCATATCATAGCTGCTACATTATGGGAAGGATGTGCTTGGTCTGATCTGTTTTGTAGTTGCTTCAATGACCTTCTGTATGCAGTTATTGTATGTCACTTTGGATAAAAGCGTCTGCTAAATGATTATAATATAATGATGGAAGTGTTGATGCGTGGTGATTGTAGAATGAGCTTTGATGTGTGTGAACAGCTGATTGTGTGAATACTTTGAGTGGGAGATGGGAATATTGGTCTGTGGTTGCATGTTGAAGCCAGTGGGGGAGTTTCTGTGTCGAAGCTGAATGTTGGGCTGGCCGTTGAAGCTGATGCGAGCGGTTTCATGGGTATGCAGAAGGGGGGGGTTGTGATGCTACATGCCTGTAGAGGCCACTGATGAGCCGTGTCCTGACCTGCAGGGGATGTCCTTTACGAGCTGCTCCAGCACATCCTAAAACAGAGGAAATCCCACTCCCTCTACCCCTCCGTCTTCTTCCCTGGGAACTCCTTCCACTCGCCACCAGAGGGCACTGTACAGCAGCTCAAACTTGAAGGTGAGTTTTGGCGGATGGCGAATCGAGCATTCCCTCGCTCGCTTCTTGTTATTGCCTATTCAATAAACAACCCCTCCAACGTTACCTAACTTTATATTATAAAAGTGACTTAATTTAGAGTTTTGGCTAACGTTTTCCAACTGTCCAAATTCCAGACCCACGGCTAGCTGTGCCAACGAAGCAGGAAATCCACCCTGAGACCTTGCTATGTGCTGCAGTTAACTTTTTTTTTTATTTTTATTTTTATTTTTTTTAAAATTTTGTTTCTGATTTTTCCTTTTTTCTCCCAATTTAGTAGCCAATTGAACCCCTATTCTAATTCAATTCCCCCCCATGTAGCAACTGCTAGAGAACCACCGCTACACAACCCCGTCAATCGGTACTAGTAGTAGGAAGGAGGGCGCCACGTCCTCTACAGGGCGTGGCCCCTCGAGCTCCCGACCGTGACTCGCCCTGGGTCCTTCCATGCGCAGCGATTCTCTCCGAGCCCCTCCCCCCACCCGGAAGCGGCCGCCAATTGCCACTTCCACAGGGCGCCGGCCACGCTCGGATATGGCAGGACCGGGGCGCGAACCCCGATCCTCGGAGTACAACTGCGCTGACACTGCAGTTAACTTTTGATTGGTTTATTAATCCAGCTCAGTTCTGATTTGAGGAGTGACTGTCTCTCTGGGGTCCAGCGTGGAGAGGGGACGTCCCTTTCTCAGACACTATATTTAACGTTTCTGAGGGAGAGGTGAAATTCCACACCTCTGCGAGCCGTTTCCCCACACACTCGTGAGCAATGGAGCCCAGGACGCTTTCAGGGCCAAAATATCAAGTTAGGTAGACCTCAAAAAGGCTGAAATAGGCAGGGTGCCCATTTGAGACTTACTTCCAGGTACGATGCACATTCTCCCACATTCAGCTCAACCCATTAACATTCTGCATGGCTGAGAAACGACCACATTTCATTCATTTCTAGGTTCATCATTAATTTCTTCTAATATATTTTTTAAAGTACTGGACCGCTCCCAAGTTTTCAGTATTATTGTCTAAATTATTAATGAATCAACTCTTCTTATTTTTAGTGATCAAAATGGCTACACCCCTTGTATGTCTTGAAGCTGTGTACTGTAGTTTTGTATTGATAGTTGAATTGCTTATTACTCCAGTCAGGGACATTTAAAAAAACTAAAAAACAAAAAAAAAACTTGAATCAGACTGTCATAACATTACTGTGCGGGTAGAAAACGGACAGGAGGTCCACCAATCACAGACTACGTTGGTAACGACCAACAACAACACCAACGGTGTACGCTGTTTAGCCAGTCAGATTAACTTTTTGGAAACCCAAATTAAGTGCATGTCACACTTAAGCTTATAGGACTACAGATTGAATGAAAGCACTGTCGCTACTTGTATGTATTTTATGGCTGTAGAACCTGAATTCTTTGACTGAGCCGAGACGTTGTATTGCGTACATGGCCGTTAACGTGACTTGAGAACTGCAGTGGACTTTACCTTTCTTTAGTCGCGGCCGAGGGGAGTTTCTCGCTGTTGTTAAACCACAGACTTCAGACTGGCAGTGACGTGCCGTGACTCAGCGGCAGAGGAACGGAGAAACTGCACTTTGGAACGCTGCCAAGGAAACCTGTTTTACAAGGAAGTGCGCTTGTTTTTCAACCTCCCCAAGTCCGGGAGCACCAGAGGGAAGTCAGTTAGTTTTGTGGCTCGCGACTTCCTTGTTTGAGTGTAAGCCGGGGGAATGTGCCAACTGCCTTTTTATTACATTTTTTAAACAACTTGGTTTCATTGTTGTCGTGAGTGGAATTTTATTTGATAGCGTGATTACCATGAAGAACCACAGATAAGAGCATTTTATATTTATTTTCTGTGTCGCTACTCTGTGCTTTCACAACCTGCCCAGTAGAGGGCAGTACCCTTATTTTGTATCACCTCAGATGATCAGTTGGTGGTGCATAGAAGTGAGTTGTTGCTTTTTTGTGATTTGATGAAGTACAGTGACATCTACTGGAAATGCGTGGTAGTGTCATATAAACTATAAGGTGGAGACTGTTTTCCTCCTCATTGAAACTCACGCACCTTCCCTCCCTGTGAGAAATCTGAGGAATAGTGAGTGGTGGTACTTAGTGGGTTTTTGGGGATGAAATAATTTAGGTTTTGTACCTTACAGAAGCAGTACTTCAAAGTCAAACTTAGATTTTAATGTTTCTGCCTCAAAGCCTGAATCCTGTGCTACATTGCAACCTGTAAAGTACCTGTGTGTGTGATCACTGATCAGTATTATGTATTATGCAGCATGCGATTGGTCGCTTATGAAGTAATCTGCAGAATGTGGGGCCCAGTACACGACTGTAAAGCAGAAAATGTATACTATATTTAATTTACAGAATAAAATGAACAGACAAAAGCTCACGGAAGAATATTTTTAAATGCTGCACTACCTAGCACAGGGTTTTTGTTTTCACCTTAAATACGATGTCTACTTAGACCAAAGGAACCAGGTGAGGTGAGTTACTGTGTAACAGCAAAACCCAGCATGCCCTGCGGCTCTCCAGGACCAGGGTCGCTTGTTTGCATGAAGGAGCCGTTAGTGTTGCATTTCCCCCTCGGGGTTCACGCTTGTGTGTTTGTCTCCCCAAAGAAACGGTACGGCGGACGCCACGTGGTACGGAGCCCCTCCCCCTCCACACCCCCACCATTGAACTACGGCACCGCCCCCGCTCGCCGCTCCGCCCGGATCTCGCTCTTCTGGAGGACCCCCTGCAGGTGGGCTCGCAACTGCCCGACAGCAACCACCACCCGGAGGAGCCGTACCCGCTGTGCGTCTCCCCGGCCGAGCGAGGGAACGGGCGCTGCGTCACCCCCCACGAGGTGCCCCGCCCGGGCAGCCCCTGCCACGAGGGCCCGCGTGTCATCCAGCTGCTGCCGAGCGCCATCATGCACCCGCTGGTCCTCACGCCCCGCGGGGGGGCCACCGTCGAATTCCGCCACTCGCGCGGGCCCCCCGAGAACGGCCGCGAGTCTGGGGGCCCGGGCCGGAACCTGGTCCCGCACCACCGCGAAGACCTGCTGTACCGCAACCACATTGTGATGCCCGTGTCGCCGCCTGACGAACAGGCCCTGCCCATCGGCCGCATCGCGGGTAAGCAACACCGGCGTCGCCCGCGGCGCACGTCCACAAGCACATTCCTTTGACGCCTTTGCAGAATACTTGAGTATTTTCCAAATTATTTATCACATTAAGTTTTAGTTTCTAAGTTAGTTAGGGCAGTTACCTTAGCAAAAAAAGATGAGTTGTATAAAAAAAAAAAAAATTGGGGGGAATATTTTAATGTATCCTTTATTATCCAGAATAGAACTGAAATAAAAATCTATTTTTCAAGGGAACCCTGGCCAACATTGTAATTCTGTATTAAAAATTTCATGATCCATAAAGAATCACTAAAGGATTATTAAATAACTTGGCGAGCTCTCAATCTCATGAATAGGCTCTTGCTTTGTTGTACAAAGTTACTGATGGGTAATCTCATCATCGGCTGCACCGAAACACAGAGATCCTGCACAAACTCTTTAACGTCCTGAACAGTAAAGGAATAAATAATAACGATTATTATCTGCCCAGATTGCAGGCTGCTGTGGGACTACGTGTATCAGCTCCTTTCTGACAGCCGGTACGAGAACTACATTCGCTGGGAGGACAAGGACACCAAAGTCTTCCGAATCGTGGACCCAAATGGCCTGGCTCGCTTATGGGGCAATCACAAGGTAACTAGACACAGGACCTCGGCTCCATTCGGATCCAACTTAACACATTCCCTTCCCTTGAGTGAGCTTTCTTGTGATATAATTTCCTACGTGCAGCAAGCAAACTTAACATGTGCTCTGCAAGGGAGGATTGATGAGAAACAAACAAAAACATAACTGAACCGCCCTCGCAATATATAGGAAGTGCAACACCATAGAGTTGAAATGTGACCGCCCACTTCTTCCATGTGGAGCATTGTGGGATTCCCTTCTTGCTGGAAGCTTGCATTTTATAGCCTTGGTGGGAGGGAGAATAAACGAGGGAGCGAGGGAATGTAATTACTCCCTCCCCTTTCTTAAATTGGAACCGAATCCCACTTGATGTGGCTGCCATATTTCATCCTGAAGTTTTGGGGATTCCCCTCTTGAAGCAAGGGAAGGGAATAGGGAACGACAGGAAGAAAGCATAAAATTTGGATCCGAACGCAGCCCTAGACTCTCAGACCCTGACACGCAAGATGACTCGACTCGGAACCTAGACAAGGGGTGTCAAACTAAAAGGCCGCAGTGTCTGCTGGTTTTTGTGGTTTCCTTTCAATCAACTGCCAATTAAGACCTTGAGAAAAAGGTGTGTGGGTTCTTTAGGCAATCAATGACTTAAATGAACCACTGGGGCAGAGAACACCCCTGAAACCAGCAGACACTGCGGCCCTCCGGGACTGGAGTTTGATACCTGTGACCTAGGGCCTCAGACCCTAACACGCAAGTGAACTACACTCAGAATCTAGACCCTAACACACATGGAACTACACTCAGAACCTAGACCCTAACACACATGGAACTACACTCAGAACATAGACCCTCAGACACAAGGTAAAAAGACATTGTAATGGTATTTGTAAACTGCAAAGGATAGCCCAATGTTCAAAACATATTTGTGATGTCAGAATCAGATTATTTTTGAGATTGGTTCTTTGAGACATCATTGTTTTAAAATCATTCAATCTTCTGTGATGTGCTTGTTTAAAATCAGAACAGGACCAACATGACGTATGAGAAGATGTCCCGAGCACTGAGGCACTACTACAAACTGAACATCATCAGGAAAGAACCAGGACAGCGACTTCTGTTCAGGTAAAACGGGCACGCACTCACCAGCCATACCTGTCCTGACACGCAGCGGTGGCACAGAAAAAACACGTCTGAAACAGGATGCCAGCCTCTTGTGCGTTCGCTTGTTTTACCCGCTGCTTGCAAGTGCCGCCAAGCTTGTTAATCAAAAGCTTGATTAGTGCTGCACTTGTTTGGAAGTATGCAGATACCATTCGTGATTGGAACCTTGTCTAATCAAACCTAACCACCTGCAACAGCTTTGCGACGCGTGTAAATTAACGTCTTTGTCTTTGCGGTCACCCGAGAGCAGAACTTAGCGTAGCCCTTTCTTGTGCGATACGGATGGAGCTGTGGAGAGAAGCTGGTAATTCATATTTTCCTTTTTCCAGGTTCATGAAAACTCCGGATGAGATCATGAGCGGACAGACGGACAGGCTGGAACACCTGGAGTCCGATTTAGACGATTCGATGTACGTCAAGGAGGAATGCTAAGGGTGCATTTGTCTGGAGATGATCAAAAAGCCCAGTTGGTACCTGGCACAATGGTAGAATAAAACTCATCGTTCTGCACCAGTAACCCCAACGAAGCATGAGGCCTTGGTTTGGCTCGCTTAAACCGGGGGAACCTGAACACGTACTGAGATGGCCAGGTTTACTCCTTTGATCAAGTTTTTAAAGAAATGTCCGAAATGTGATTAGATTGGTTTAACAAAAAAAAAAAACATTCCTTCTGTGACGTTCAGATTTTCCATGCCGGCGGAAAGCTCTTTTCGATCACGATTTTTGGTGTGGGGATTTTAACGTAAGCCTTACTCATGGTGTTGTTGCCATCCTGTGCAACTATAAGGGTGACTTTATAAAAAAAAATTAAAAATTAAAAAATGGACTTTTTCAATACAGAGCAGAACTTTTTTTTAGGCTCAGTGAAATTGGCAGTTTTTTTTTCCCTCTTCTTTTTAACGGGGTTAAAGTGGATTTAGCTGATTTTCTTGGGGACAAATGGGACCCATTCTTACCGAGCGCTCGTCTTCGTCGAAGAGAAGCACTCCAATGAAAAGTAAAATACAAAGACCAAGAGAAAAAAGGTTTGTTGTTGGTCTCTTATTTCCTGCTTCTCGTGCTTTATTTTATTGTATTTTTTTAACCGTAAAAAGTTCACTTTTGCAAGTCCAATTAATGCCAGTTCCACAGAGCTTTAACAGACAACCTACTTACTGTCTCTGTATATGGTGGCTGTACATGAAACTGACCGCCTCCAAGATAAGTTTTTATAGCTTCTTTCTTCACGAGGAGCAGAATGTGGGTAACTCAAGATGGTTTTGGGAACTTGGCTTGTAAGCCAGAAGTTGCAGGTTTGATTCCCGGGTTGGGCGTTATTGTACCCTTGAGGAAGGTACTCAACCGGAATTGCTTCATTATACGTCCAGCTGTATAAATGCACACTATAATGATAAATATAATATACTAAAGCTGTGCCGGTGTACAATATGACGGAGAGAACTCGTTGGAGAAGCAGTGTGGTGCCAGGGTAATAAAGCAGAACTTTCATACACACTAGCTGAGAAACTTCTAGAGCCATTTTTATTAAAAAACAACAGCTTCCTTGGTATAAACAGTGTTTCCATTTGAACAAATACAACTTATATTGTTTATAAAACTAGATTATTCAATGTCTTCATCCTTCCTCAGGAGTTTTTTTTTTTTCTGCTACTGCAAACAAAAAAAATCGAGACTCGGATGTATTTTTGCTAGAAAGGATCCTTCGGAGAGCAAACATTACCGAGCCGAGAACATTGGGAACATGACTCCCCAACCCTCAGCGCATCGTCTTCGTCTTCGTCATCGTCTTCTTCATCGTCCTCCACTTGTCTTTGATGTTGACTGCCGTT
This sequence comes from Ilyophis sp. 1 JC-2022, assembly GCA_022702515.1. Lineage (NCBI taxonomy): Eukaryota > Metazoa > Chordata > Actinopteri > Anguilliformes > Synaphobranchidae > Ilyophis > Ilyophis sp. 1 JC-2022. The sequence goes on along the minus strand of CM040403.1, from coordinate 9,043,451 downwards.
CTGCCGCTGAAGGGGAATCTGTCCCGGATCTTGGCCCAACAGCCTTCCCCGTATTTAGCCACGCCCCGCCTGATCCACTCACTCTCCTCTTCCGTCCAATACTGCAACGACAGTTCAGCACATCGGTCCACCAGCATTATACCAGCCAACAACCTCCACAAATGACCACACACCTGTCATAACGGATGAACTGTGACCGAAACGGCTCTCCCCGAAGCCAAGTGTGTTAATATAACGTAATAATTAACCACATCAGTGGGGGAAAAGAGAAGAATCTGCCCATTACTCACCTTCCTTTCAGTTTCCCTTTTAATCGCTTTAGGACCTAAAAAAGCAGAAATCAGACAAACGTGAATGTGCAGCATTCTATTCTATTTCTTCTATTTTATCATAGAACTTGGTCGTAAAATAACTCCTCTGCCTTCGCGTGTCAAACAGACGAGTGTGGACTGAAGCAATAATTTGGCGTGAGAGCTTTGCTGAAGAGCAGTGGCGCGCGCGCGCGGCTTTCTAGGAGCCCTTACCGCGATTCACGGAGAACAGGGAATCCGCGTCGATCCAATCTTCCTTCATTTCTGTTGTTGAATTAAACATCCTGAGCTTTCGTCTTCAGTGAAGACAGGAAGAAGAGGGAAAAACACGGGCTGTGAGTTCAGGCCACTGTTCAGAGGAAGTGTGCTCCCGTGCTACTGCGTGAAACGCAAGGCTTACCGCGTACTGTTGGACACAGAGGGGCGTGGGGCGGGGTGGAGGTCCTCTAGCATGAGCGAAGAGTCGCTGTCTTCGCTGTCTATTATGTACCTGCAGAGGGGAGGGAGGAATGAGCTGAGCCCTATCCACTGCATCCTGTCTCCTGTGTACTGACAGACGTGTACTGCTTAGTATGCAAAAAAGTATCCTCCATACTATTTTCCAAACATACTGTGGAAGCGGCATACGATGTCCCACTCTTGCGTGGCTATGCCACGTGTTGTTCTTATTGAAAGAAAACGTCAGCGAAGCTGTGCCTTTTTATTTTTAAATATATATATATTTTTAAACGAAGCTGCGAGACCAAAATGTTTGCGTACTGCTCCCAAATATACTCAGCGAAACCCCGGAAGTAAGTATATCATACAGGGGTTTTCAATATACTACATTTAGAGACTATTTTTCCTACTTAACTACTTTCTCGTCTACTCAACAAGCATACTCAATAGTATGGAAGGGTGCTGATTCGGACACAGTACCAGTGTAGCCTAAGCTGCTAATACATGCAAACGTGTTGGGGGGGGGGGGGGGATTCCTCGGAGAGATATGAAAATGAGCAACGTGCTCACGGCCCTACCTGACGGTCGTGGTTTCGGCAGGGCGTTTACGCTTATTCCTGTAAGGCATCACTGGAGAAGATGAGGCACTGAAGACCAACTCCTCACTGGTCGTGGACTCTTCCAGATCGTCCTGTGGTTTCTCTGGCAGGGCCACACGCTCCGCTGGTCCGGTCCGCGATTTCTCTGGCAGGGCCATACACTCCGCTGGTCCGGTCCGCGATTTCTCAGGCTGGGCCACAGGCTCCGCTGGTTCGGTCCGCGATTTCTCAGGCTGGGCCACACGCTCCGCTGGTCCGGTCCGTGATTTCTCAGGCTGGGCCACACGCTCCGCTGGTCCGGTCCGTGATTTCTCAGGCTGGGCCACATGCTCCGCTGGTCCGGTCCGCGATTTCTCTGGCAGGGCCACACGCTCCGCTGGTCCGGTCCGCGATTTCTCAGGCTGGGCCACAGGCTCCGCTGGGCCGGTCAGTGATTTCTCTGGCTGGGCCACACGCTCCGCTGGGCCGGTCCGTGATTTCTCTGGCTGGGCCACACGCTCCGCTGGTCCGGTCCGTGATTTCTCAGGCTGGGCCACACGCTCCGCTGGGCCGGTCCGTGATTTCTCTGGCAGGGCCACAGGCTCCGCTGGGCCGGTCCGTGATTTCTCCGGCTGGGCCACACGCTCCGCTGGGCCGGTCCGTGATTTCTCGGGCTGGGCCGTGGGCTCCCTTTGGCTGATGGCAGAATCCAGCTCGCTGTCTTCCTCCATCACCAGCCGAGCCATGGTGCAAGGCCTGACCGCTGAGGCGCTCCCCGCTGACCCCTCAGCATCCCACAGGGCGTTCTCCCACTGCACCTCCTGCCGCACCTCGTACTCCAGCTGCGCGTAGGTGGCGGAAACGAGGCGCTCGTCATTCAGTGCGCCAAACGCGTCCCTCAGGAGACCGCACTTCACCTGCACAGACGCAGTTGCACTCCCGCTAAAACCAGAGACAGCGTGCGTGTGTTAAAGAAGCAGTGAGAGTCCTGAGTGTGCACACAGGCATGCGCTCACATGTAAACACACACAGGCATGAACACACACACGGGCATGCACACACACGTGTAAACACATACACAGGCATGCACTCACATGTAAACACACAGGCATGCACACACACACACACACACACACACAGACACACGTAAACACGCACATTGGACGTGCATGAGCCTGCACTGGGCTCACGTCCTGAGTCGGCTGGCGGTCGTTGGTTCTGTTCTCATCCTGTTTCTTCCTGGCAGCCAACCCCTTTGCAGCCTGAGAGAAACACCACACAAGCGTTAGCAGCTCTGCTGTAGAGGTTTGGACTCCAGCATCTACAACAGTGTAATCACCATGCAAGCGTTAGCAGCTCTGCTGTAGAGGTTTGGACTCCAGCATCTACAACAGTGTAATCACCATGCAGGCGTTAGCAGCTCTTTCACTAATTTCACTAGGACACTGACCACCCCTACTCTTTAAATATGGGTACTTTAAAACTTAAAAAATATATTTTTTTGTGTGTTAAGATGTTATTACTGCAAGTTGCTTTTCCAAACAGCACAGTTTATAAAGAAATAAACACACGCACCTTGTATAAGAAAGGCTCTGGATTGGTGAAGAGGCTCTCGGAAAAATCCAGCATTGATTTTCGGAACTCCTCATAGGTGGATCGCTGGTGAGCGTCACGCTTGGTGCGCAACAGCTGCAGAAGGAAACGCAAACGCCAAGCACAAGCAACGCCGTCACGTCTCAGCAACATAACTTCACTCCCAAGTGTTTGACGCTTCACTTCTAGCGCTAAGAGTTACATTACATTACATTATAGACATTTAGCAGACGCTCTTATCCAGAGCGACGTACATAGTGCATTTCCGAACTAGTAACAAGTGCGTTAAAACAATCCTAAAAAGGCAAACACGAATCTAAGTACTAGGCGCAGTCAGTATGATTGGGGATTTTTTTATTTTTTTTTTGGGGGGGGGGACTACACAATTTTGATAACAATAGTCACAAGGAGGTAGGGAGGGGTGGAACTAGGGAACTTGCCTCTTGGACTGTGCTGTTTGGCAAATGCTTTGTCACGATTTCCTCCGCCTTCACAAACTTCTTGTTCTTCATGCATAAGATCACCAACTATTTAAGAGAGAAAAGCCGTGTGAACTCTCAACAGCACGTGGGAATGCTTACGTTTGCACACTGAACACTTCAAAACGGTGTTTTTATCATTTATTTTCCTTTTCAAATTCAACACATTCAGCAAAGACCCTGAACATTTCTCCATATTGCCTACATCAGTGAAATTGTATGTTGATGGGTGCCTTGTATATGGAAGCTACTCTGGCTTGTACATTCGTGGAGATGCTGTAATCAGAGAGGATATAGCAATCAGTTATATATTTATATAGGCTATTAACGAGTGCTTAACTCCTGGCAGCAAACCCAAAAAGTAACATTTAAAAAATATATATATATTTTTTTATTTTTATGGATTGTGCTTTTATTTCTACTCGTAGGTTTAAACCACCTTAGTTTGAAAGCCAGAGAAAAACAAGATGAATCACTGAAGGATTGTCAACACCAGAGTACCATTTACCATTTAATCTCATTGGAAAGGCTACTTAATTTTTTTATTATTATTCTATCAAAACAATGATAATATTTTCTAATTTTATTTTTTACATTCAACAATAACTTATTTGATAAGGCTTTTTTCTATTCAAACAGTGGTAGGGATGGGAATCGTTAGATTTTATTGATACCGATGCCATTATCGATTCTGCTTATCGATCCGATTCTTTATCGATTACTTAAATATTTGCTCCCAGGCTATTAAAGGACCAACTATCGGGTGGTCATCTAAAATGGAATCAATGACATAATATTTATAAAGTATAAAGCATTTGTTTTTCATTCATATTTCTTAGTCATATCATGGAAAATATGTATCTGCTATATTTATGCCTGCACAAGTGGCAGAGCATCCAATAAAAGTCAGAATTGTATAATTCTGTAAATTATAAATGTAATTGGCTTGAGTGCTTAAAAATATCAGACAAGAAAATAAGACACTGGAAAATAATGAAAAAGGACACGAGAAGAGAGGATAAATTATCAGTTTAACATTATGTCAAAAAAGATGGCTAAAATATTGTTGTTTAACCGCTGCTCTGTGATTGGGATATTTAGGAGTTCCATTCTGTAACGAAGCTTTCATTTTTTTAAACTTCATAAAGCTGCACCGTAACGTTTGCGTTAGTTTCTGTATTATCAGAACAGTTTCAACTCTCACCATTTTCCCCCTATCTAATTTAGCCTGTACATTTACATGGAATAAAGACGAGATCTTTAACGTTACCTGGCAATTTCTTAGGAGGCAAGCTGGCTCCTCTTATTAGCTGAAGATTTTCATTTAGGTTAGTTACTCGCTTTCCAAATCTAGGATACATCTGTGCGTGACCAGGCAGGCAATCGTTGCCAGACTAGTCTACCGCCAATCAAAACACTAGTTTTACACTTGTAGTTGGTTATAGCCTTATAGGCTCCCGAGGAAAGTCCACACACTCCGCAAATCTGTTGAATAGTTGATCATTTCCGAAGACGGATAACAAAATGGAGAGCTTACGCAAACACATTTTCTATTGATTTTTAAATGATAGGAGCTTAAATTACTTTTTTTTTTTTAAATGACGTTTACATTTTATATTATTAGACTAGTATAGTACTCCTGCCAGTATGCGTTTTTATTTTGTTGCTATGCGGAGCTGTCGGGAATACATGCCGGAATCGATAAGAGAATTGATAAGCTCGAAGGCGAACGATTCCGAGGAATCTGACAAGTTGGTAACCGGTTCTCAATTCCCGCCCCTAAACAGCGGTCATATTTGATCGATTACTCAGTCCACTTGTCTTCAGATAGCAGACATCTGGGTCAGGATATAGAGCAGCTTCTGTGTGGGAGAGAAAATGCTCACCGTCTCACAGATAGACTTCTGAATTCTCTCCACAACTGGCTGTGCAACCTCGAGCTCCTGACCGATGGAAAACAGCACGCTCAAAGCGGACTCCAGCGGGGTACAGGCGTCCTGGGAGTCAAACGCTAAATCTAGGGAAGGGGTGCGTGTGAGCGGGCACGGAAGCAATCACAAACCAATTACTGCATTGTCACACCACACAAAAGAAGGTCCTCTGCCACGCGTGTAAAATATCAGAAATGCCAAGTGTTCTGAACCATGGATCAAATGCAAATACTTTATTTCTCTGTTATGGTTTTAAAGTATGGAAATGTGCCACCGTCCTACCTAAAGATGACGTTGAGGTAGTCGACTTCAAGTGACCTGAGGCCAGATCTAGGGTCAGTGATGGTTGGTATTTTAAACTGAATGATTTATGAATCTTAAATTATAATGATTGAAAATATGGCTGGCTAAAAAGCCCACCTATCAACATGCTTATTCCAACTTGGCCCTATTCCAAAACCCAAGAAAGGAATCTGATTTAAATGTTACTAACTAAACCAATTTATAATCCTATGAATGAATGATTCATGAACATTGAGAGGCAATGTCTGTTTGTACATTGTACTCAAATGAAATCCTGTTGTATTTTTGTAATGTGCTTTTTGTGTGGGGAAAATACTATTTTGAGTTCCATGTGCCTTGCAGAAAAATGCAGGTGCTATCCTGTGCTTAATATAACAGGATAGCGGGACATAGGCCGGCTGCATTCCAAACCACAATTAATTGCTACACACCTCTAGGTGATCCACACAGCGGAAAGATCCGTTTCTTTGGTTAGCCACAGATGCTACATTGCCGCAAATGGCACAAAAAAAATATTCCCAATAGAAGCTCCTAAAAGGTTGGCATTGCTGAACATTTACTGTAGTCAGAGCAGTTCAAATATCAACCCTGGAGAGAAAATCCGTTTCCAACAAAGATATGCTACGTCCAGAGATGTTCATGACCTCCACTGTGCCAAAGTACATCTTGAGGCAAAGTAATTATCATCGGTGCTCTTATTTTACAGGCATTTCTGGCGACGATATAAACATTATGTGGTCACAACAGAGTATTATTATTGAAACAACACTTTAGATGATATTTCTCACCCAGTTTGTCTCCGTCATTGATCCGGGACAGGAACTGCATCACAAGCAACTGCCTTTTGAGGTTATCGGAGTTTTCCAAAGGCAGTGCCACCAAACCTGGATAATCAGTTATGTTAAAACAGTGGTTCACAAACTCGGTCCTGCGTACGCTGGTTTTCCTTCCAACGACAATAACAATTCCAGAATTTTAACAAGCAGTTTATTCTTCTTAATTAGATGCTTTTCATGTTTGAGAGGTTATTTACCCTCTTATGTCAGAAATATGCCATGAAGAAAGGTACAGGCGAAAGGTGGATCTCTATGGAATTGGGGATGGGACAAGATTAAGCTGTAAATTACACAGGAATAGTATGGAACCCATGGTTGGCTAAATGGCTGTAAGTCATCAAGGGTCTGCGGTTTAAAACGAGCCTCAAACCATCACTCTGCTGGCAGCTATGCAGTGGATATGGATGGATCACTTGAAGGGTTGTTTCTCCCGACTGATTTTTCAATAGTTCAATAGGAGGAGATGACAATTTGACGTTTTGTCAATATCTGTTTTTGGAAGAATATCGATTTTGTAACCGTTTTCTCATTCGAATTGTAGTTGTAAAAAACAATCACTAGATGGCGTCATGGTGCTGCTTTTGAGTTATTCAGGGTGGTCGCTGTGTTGGAAAGAGGCTACTGAACTGATATCTGCAATGTAAACGCTGTGGGTTAACAATAATACAATCAAAAGCACCTGCCCTTGTACTTTTACGAAGTTCTGTGATGACAAAATGTTCATGGAACACTCATTTTTGTTCCAACTTAGGTAGATTTGCATTGAGTAATTTTGTTTCCTTAAACTTAACACAATGCAGGTTTGGCTTATCAATTTGCGTCTTCTTTGAATTGTTCATTATCAACCAAATGGTTAGTTTTCGTGGAAATTGTGTCCGCACTTTCACCAATTAGGAGCCTAATGATTCACCTATGTCTTTCATTTGCTCCGTTTTGTTACCTCTTTTAATTAAATTGTTTGCAATATAGCACAATAAGCAAGATGTGAACATGGGACATTCATTCTACATGGCATGCACAGCTATTTTCTGATCCAATTTGGTTTAAGAGGGTAAATAATCCAAAATATAAATAAATTGACAGCTTATTAAAATTCTTGGATCGCAATTGTGGTTGGAACGAAAACCAGCACACACAGGGGGGCCCCAGGGCCGAGTTTGAGAACCACTGCTCTAACCAGTACATTTGCATTGAGTAATCCTGTGGGGTGAGGTTCTGATTGGTTTCGAGATAATATTGTTCCAAGACATCTGCGAAACCAGCCAGACATCAGGGCGTCGTTTGCACAATACACAAACCTACAGCGTCATCTGTACGTTCCCAGACCAAATGTGCTTCCATGTATATATTAATTAAAAGTACATTCTTACACCTTAAACTGATTAACAGCAAGCTGGTCATGATTTGTTCTTCATTATCTACCAAACTGGTTCGTATTAGTGGCAAGGGGTGTGTCCCAATAATCGAAATATGCACCCTCCCTTCCTCCACTACCACCTGCAAATACGTGGATGTACTCAAAACGTCACAATGTGAGGAAAGCATGTAATTGCAATTAACAATTAACAGCTTGTTCAAATTCTGGGTTAGTAATTGTGGTTGGACAGAAAACCAGCACGCAAAAAGAACCTGCTGTGTTAAAACAATTAAAGTTATTAAACGTATCGCAAACGTATGCACCCAAACAGCCTGGCTGCGATGCCACCCATTCCGGGTCTTTGTTATGCTTTGTGTTTGCACAGAACTCAAATGTAAGTTATCTTGCACATGCATGTCAACAAAGGGCAACAAAACATCCTACAACGCGGTGCCATTGTGGTTAAGGTACTTGCATTTTAGAATTGCCCAAATGTAATTGTTACAGAAATCCTATACTTCTAATCTAAAAAAAATGGTTGTCTAACGTTAGTTGTATAAAGCAACAACAGTACAGAAAGTTTACTATGCTCTGACACTTTGTCTAACGTTAGTTGTATAAAGCAACAACAGTACAGAAAGTTTACTATGCTCTGACACTTTGTCTAACGTTAGTTGTATAAAGCAACAACAGTACAGAAAGTGTACTATGCTCTGACACTTTGTCTAACGTTAGTTGTATAAAGCAACAACAGTACAGAAAGTATACTATGTTGTATAAAGCAACAACAGTACAGAAAGTTTACTATGCTCTGACACTTTGTAGAACCAGTAAGTTGGTAACCATGACTGGTCGGCTCATTTAAAAAGCTAACTAAATTCGCTACATATACTATCACTGTAATAGCCGATGTTTTAACTATTCAAATCTGCAACTGCAACATGTATTATTTGCGTTGGCGATATTTAGCGTTATAGCTAACGTTATCTAAAAGTCGTTTGCTCACTAGGTTTGATACTTACTTTGAAGTACGTCTCGAATTTTACAAAAATCCGCGTAGTCTCCGCTTCTGTATGCGTTGATCGCAGCAAATATATAATAGTCAATACACCAAGTGTTTATAGTGCAGTCGAACTGCGAACTCATAGCTGCACAGAATTGAATTAAAATATCTCCCGTGTAACGTTAGGCCTCCGATACTGTTTAAAATATCTCCCGTGTAACGTGAGGCCTACGATACTGTTTTCCTCCAGGAGTTTCCTGATCATTCGCGGTACACAGAACTGCTGCTTCTTCTTCTTATTATTATTTATTTTATGGCGGTTTGGATCCAACTTTAGGAGCTTTACCGCCACCTACCGCACTGGAGTATGGACCAGGGACCCAACCCACTCCCAAAACAAACTCTACCAGCTGACTACCCACTAATCCCAAACCAAACAAAACAAACATCCACCCAACTACCACCAAGAATTCAAACAAAAGGAAAATAAACTCTTACAGTAAATAAATGAAAAAATAATAATAAAATAAAAATAAAAAATAAAAAATCCTCTAAACACTTTTATACAAACCCGTTTCCCTCAAAAATCTAAATAGGTGCCTATATCCCCCATCCTCAGATTGTCTATCTAAAAACCCCATCTCGAACTCCATCCCATTCTCCCTCATTCGTGCTACCATCCTCCCCCTCTACATTTAATCAGTATAGCTAAAGATGGAGGAGCTAATACCATATAGCCTACACAAATTATCCCATGTGCAAAAATGCTATAAAAATTCACATACGCCATATGCAAAACTTATAAAATAAATATGTGGTAGAGAACTAGCATATAGATTTCAGACTAAAATTAAATAGTTCCCTAACGTACCAACCCCAATTCTAAAAAAGTTGGGACAGTAAGCTATGTAAAATGCACCTAAAAGAAGAAAGCAGTGATTTGTAAATAATTTTTAACATATATTTAATTGAAAACAGTACAAAGAAAAGATATTAAAAATTTTACCTTATCAACTTTATTGATTTTTGTAAATATACGCTAATTCCGAATTTGATGCCTGCAACACTTTCCAAAAAAGCTGGGACAGGGGAAAAAAAAACTGGCTAGGAAGTTAAAAAAAAAAAAGTTAAAAAAAACCTGTTTGGAACATGCTAGGTGATGCTATCATGACTGGGTATAAAAAGATATCAACGACTCTTGATATCTTATTTTCAGGTACTCTTACAAGTAAAACCTATCTGCATTTGAATGGATCTGTATGGGAATTGGGGATGGGACTAGATTAAGCTGTAAATGGTTGGCTAAATGGCTGTAAATCATCAAGGGTCTGTGGTTTCAAACGAGCCTCAAACCATCACTCTGCTGGCAGCTATGCAGTGGATATGGATGGTTCACTTGAAGGATTGTTTCTCCTGACTGATTTTTCATTAGTTCAATAGGAAGGGTGGAGATGGCAATTTGACGTTTTGTCAATATCTGTTTTTGGAAGAATATTGCTTTTGTAACTGTTTTCTCATTCGAATTGTAATTGTAAAAAATAATCACTAGATGGCGTCATAGTGCTGTTTTTGAGTTATTCAGGCCGGTCGTTATGTTGGAAAGAGGCTACTGAACTGATATCTGCAATGTAAACGCTGTGGGTTAACAATAATACAATCAAAAGCACCTGCCCTTGTACCCTTAAAATTGTTGGTTTGATTCTGACCGTAGCGCATTGTGAACTGCATCTTTCTTTGAAAAAATTAACAGACATTTTGAAACAAATGTTTCAGACTATACACTTTCAGAAAAAGTAGCCTACAGTGCAGGTACATTTTTGTTCTTTAAGAAACAGATTGCCCAAATGTAACCTGAAAGCACAATGTTCTAATTGCGTGCTAAGTACCTTTTACAAGCAAAAAAAGGTACAAATTCATTATGCATTGCTGGATTGGGGTACAATTTTATTTACCTAAGGTACCACCCAGTGACAATCGTTTGTACCTTTTTAAGGAACTTTTTTTGAGAGTGCTGTATTCGACTATTGTTTAATTGCATTTATGTTTGAAAATCTATTCATGCTCCCTTCTTGCCAAGAAAAGCCTCCAGGCTCCGCCCTTCTATACAATCATAGAATAAATGCTTTTACGCAACTGGCGTTTAATTGGCGGACAGAGAAAAAAAAACGGGGAAAAAAACTATTAAAACAGGCCACGTTTAAAACAACACGCAGGGCGAGATTATTGTGACTTTACAGCATTAAGTCAATTGTGACAGGAGTTCGGGGGTTTACAGTGCAAAGGAGCACGTGTCTGTATGCATCGTTTCTTCTGCCCACCAACAATGACCGTAATATCGCATAAGAAGGACTCTGTTGCAACAGTGACAATCTCTCCATCTCTCCCATTTTATCAGGTGGATAAGCACTGTGTGTTTAAACTGATCTAGCCTTTAGTTCATTTGAATTCTGATATTGCCGTTTAGCAGGATGAGCAGACAGAACGCAGAACAGCCTGTATCAGTCCCCGCCCCATCCCGAGGTCACCTCGATCTGTCTGACCACACCGGGACATCCCGCCTAATTTAAAGGATACACATCGAACGCGCACGAATCCCAAAGTTTTAGTTTAGACGTTGTTCATGTTTATTATAACTGTTCAGTGCATCTGATTGATCAAATATCCAAACAAGACAACACTGTGCGCATGCGTTTAAAAATCACTCATGCAAAAGGTTGACTAACAATTAAGAGGGTAGTTATATTTTACTAGTACATGTATGTGTAGCATTAGCGGGCGATGCTGCCGATAACAAATATAATATATGACACCCAGAGAAGCGCACAAGTGGTCCTTGTGGAGTGTTCTTCCAGTTGCGCATCTAACTTCCTTGGCATTGCCAGGGAGAGATGGAGGGAGAGAGGTGAATATATTATTCTTCTCCGAATACGCTTCAATAAAGAGCGTGGGTAACTCCTTAAATTCTTAATATTGAAAGTCCGCACAAGATCAAAATTCAGTCCAATCTCAGAAAAAGGTGGAATGACGTTATTTGAAAATGTGCCCAATATCCTTAATGAATAACTTAACGAGGGGAGAATCAAATACGGGTCCAGCTGTTTCCTGTTGAAAACGTCAGTGTAATGTGGATAAATGCTCGGGATTTTCTCTGTAAATCCGTTTCCAGCTGCCAAAACCTCACTTCGCCGAAACGAGGCTGCACAATGGAGCCAAGAGGGAATATTGAGATGTGAACCTCGGCATCTTCTACACGAGATTTGTAATGACTTGAACTAAAGTCCGTATTTCCTGGGGTTTGGCAGAAGGTGACCCGTGGGGATGTCTAACGGTCCTATCTTTCAGTGGCTATGTCATGTCTTCAAGGTAACTTTACTTATTTCTTTAATATTGAGTATAGTTTTCGTGGCAATATGTTTTTTCATTCCACTATAACTTTTATATTTTGTAATACCGTTGTTTGCGGTAAACATACAAAATACGTTTGTATTTTAGTGTACATGTAGCCTACATTTCAAGTAGATCTACGTTGATTTGTTTTCATTGCGATATTTGTGAAATAGTTTCAAAATAGGCTATATAGGCTACATAGCGCTACATTTTCTGTACATATGCCTGTGCTTTGATATAGGCTACAGATGGCATAGCCTATGTGTTGCTTCTCATTAACTGTTGTTTTGAAAAGCAAGTGGCAGACACGCATTTTGTATGTATCCTATGCAGAATATATTGTTCTATGTGCTGGATGCATTTAAACCACTCACGGACTCTCCTTCTCAAGTTCAACTCTCAAACTCGCTTCCATTGACTGCATAAATAGAATATAAATAAATAATTATAATGAACTTTTGAAAGAAAATAAAAAAGATTTTTTTAAGTCTACGGCTCCCCGTGGCGCCCATTTGGAAAATTTTTAGTTGAAGTAGAAACTAGATTATCTCTATTATGTAAATTCGGCCGGCGATGCTTCCCCCAGGAGCCCGGTCTGGCGGTTCCGCCGCTCCTGCCTTGTGAAAAAGTGATCTGGTGCTGTTGAACAAACACGTGTCTCATTTATTTCCCTTGTTGCGACAGAGAGGTGTAAGGCGAATTTTTCAGTAAAGGAACACATTCCCGATTTCACGTTACTGTATAATGGTAACGATTAACTTCCCAAATCCCAATACTTTGTTTAAATTAAGGTTTAATTTGTGAGACTAATTTAGACATCTTTTAACTCAAAGTTTGATGTATAGACATACCGTAAGACCCTTGCGCTCTGTATTTGATCAATTTACGCATACCATAGGCTGCTGTATTACCGTTATTGTATTGCAAAAATCCTTGTAATGCACTCTGCGCCATTTGCACCCTGTCTCTAGTTTAATATGACGCGGCGTGTGTGTGTGTGTGTGTGTGTGTGTGTGTGTTGATGGTAAGGTGTGCTGGTTAGTTAGTTCTAGCATTCATCTGTTTTTCACCTATTCCATCCCTGTTGCTGTTATGCCGCAATCCACTGTCCTTGATATCTGTCGATATCTGCTTGATATTCACCGTTTATCAGAGGATTCACGGTGGTTAGAGAGATGCAACGATAAGTGTATGTACAGTACTTCAAAGGGCAGCTAAGACTGTTGCTGATTGACTTGATGATGGGGTGATTGGGGTGTATGAGAGTGTGAGTCTAAAGCTGCTGTTACCTGAGGTGCGTCCCAATATTCTTCACTCCCCACCTCTTTTCCTCCACTCCCCCACTACCACTCCTCTCCTACCCGGAAGTATGCAAAACTGCCTGAACGTTTCGAGTGCAAGTATTTGCATGCACGGTATACAATTTACGTGACATTGCGGTTTGCGTCTAGACATTAATTAATAAGTAAACGATACGTAATTAAGATGTAATCAGCAACATTAGATTAAAACACAAAGATCCGTTTACGGGGCACGGAGGAGAGGAGGTGGTAGTGGAGGAAAGGAGGGTGCGCTTTGGGAAGCACCCCTGGGCTACATGTTCGATGCCCATCAGTCTCTTTCTCCTCTTGGTTAGTTTAAGACATGCTGTTAGTCTGACTGCCGTGCTGTCTTTTTGGTTAAGTTAAGATGCACAGGACGTCTCAACGTCTGATAGGCTGCCTGTTTTTTATTGCTTGCAGTGTAAGATGGGATACTTCTCGCGTAGTCACGCCCTCTCTCTGGTATTCTGCATTCTCACCCTGTTCCCGGTGGTGAAGGCGGGACATGAGACGCTCTGTGGGGCGGAGCTGGTGGACACGCTGCAGTTTGTGTGCGGAGACAGAGGTTTCTATGTCAGTAAGTGCACTGTTTATTTATTCATAAAGCGGCAGTAGCCCCCTCTCTCCCCCTTCCTTCCCATTTCCCCTTGCTAATGGATTTTTCAGAAATAAAAAAAACTGCAGATTTTATTTTATTTTGTGCCTTTCGTTTCCCTGTCTGTTTTCTATCCTTGGTGTGAGACTGAGGCTGTGTCCGAATCAGCACCCTTCCATACTATTGAGTATGCTTGTTGACTAGACAGGACGAGAAAGTCATTAAGTAGGCAAATTTTTTTCTAAATGTAGTATACTTAAAACCCCTGTATGATATACTTACTTCTGGGGGGTTTCGCTCTGTATATTCGAGAACACACTTTTCAAGAAGTACACAAACATTTTGGTCACATAAATATGACGTGCAGCTTTGTTTTAAAGAATCAGGCACAGCTTCGCTGACGTTATCTTTCAATAACTTGCAATGGTGGGTGTCTTACGACACTTCCACAGTATGGTTGGAAAATAGTATGGATGAATTTTTTTTGCGTACTGCACGTTGTGTACTAAACAGTGCACATAAAACAGCACACATCTGCAATTACACAGTACACAGCAGGACACAGTAGATAGGGCTCTGATTAGGACACAGCCTGAGTGTAGAGTTACTGTACTGGGCTGCTGGTTTTGTCTCCCTGGTGCGCCTCTGTTCCTTCGCCCCAGTGACCAGATGCAGGAGCATGCTGGGAGATTGGTTATTCGGGTCGCTGAGAGTGCTAAACATACGTTATGTTCACGGCGGGTGGCTGCTCTGCCGTCCCCTCTGATGTCACTTTAAGGGGAATTTGGCTGCCAGGGAGATGGCAAGCTATGAGTTTATAGAGGAATGGAGAAGCAGCTCAAAAAGAAACATTCCCAGCGGTCTTTCAATCCCATATTTGCAGCGAAAGAGCCAAGATTTCAGTCCAGTGCTTTATACCTGGAGCCAGCGCTCCCATGGCATCTCGTTCGATGGGGAGAACCTCGCACCTGTCCAGGACGTGAAGAGCTGAAAAAGCCAACCCCCCCCCCACACACACACACACACACACACACACACACAACATTATGCCCCGCCCCCTGCAGTACTTCATACCTGCCCCCTATATAGCCTCTGTCCCCGCCCCCTGCAGTACTTCATACCTGCCCCCTATATAGCCTCTGTCCCCGCCCCCTGCAGTACTTCATACCCCGTCCCCTATATAGCCTCTGTCCCCGCCCCCTGCAGTACTTCATACCCCGCTCTCTATATAGCCTCTGTCCCCGCCCCCTGCAGTACTTCATACCCGCCCCCTATACAGTACTTCATACCCGCCCCTATATAGCCCTCTGTCCCCCCCCCTGCAGTACTTCATACCGCCCCCTATTATATAGCCTCTGTCCCCGCCCCTGCCAGTACTTCATACCTCCCCTCTATATAGCCTCTGTCCCCCCCCCCCCAGTAACTTTCACCTACCCCTCTATATAGCCTGTCTGTCCCCGCCCCCTATATAGCCATACCCGCTCTCTATATAGCCTCTGTCCCCGCCCCCTGCAGTACTTCATACCCGCCCCCTATATAGCCTCTGTCCCCGCCCCCTGCAGTACTTCATACCCGCCCCCTATATAGCCTCTGTCCCTGCCCCCTGCAGTGGTTCCTCCCAAGGGATATAATAAAAAGAGCACTGGATAAAAAACCCTGCAGTACTTCCTACCCCCCCCCTATTATAGCCTCTTGTCCCCCCCCCTGCAGTTTCTCACCCCCCCCCCCTTAATATAGCCTCTGTCCCGCCCCCTGCAGTACTTCTACCCCCCCCCCTATATAACTCTGTCCCCCCCCCCGCAGTACTTCATACCCCCCCCTATATAGCTCTGTCTCCCCCCCGGCCCCCCCCTTCATACCCCATACCTCCTAGCTATCCCTAGCCCCCCCTGCCCTACATACCCGCCCCCCCTATAGCCCCTGTCCCCCCCCCTGCCCCCCCCCCTGCCCCGCCCCCTATATTGCCTCCCGCCCCGCTATGTCACCCTCTACTGATATCTATAATTGCCCTCAAAAAGCCCCCTTTGGGCTCCATTCATTTTTGACGGCCAAAAAAAAATACTTCCACTAATATATTGATGTTAACTCTGTACATTCAAATTGCTTTAAAAATTGCTTATTATATTTCCCGGGGTCAAATATTTTTTTCTTACCACACAGACAAAGATATAAATGTATTTTTTTCTGTGACTAAAATGTAAAGGAATTTTTTTTTTAAATGCTTTGCGCGATAAAGCGATAAAGCCTCCCAGGACTATTTGTGACTTATGGTCCCCTACCATAAACTGGCTGGGTGATGTGCAGGCAGTGGGTTTTACAGGGGTTCCCACAATACACTGCTTTTATGAACCAGCAATAGTCTGTAAAACCAGCATCTGCTCAGCCACACACACACACACACACACACACACCGTGATGCTTAAATTTACCTTGCATTGCTTGTCTTCCATTTTCTACTAATTGTGTTACAAATCCATCTGTGCTGATGGACAAACCCGCGTACCTTCAGCTCCAGACGGGAAATGACCCCCCCAACAAGTAGACGAATCATGGATCATGAATCATGGATCATGGATAATATGCTCTGTGTGACAGGTTCATACATGTGAGTTGGAGGATGTGATGATGATTTGAAATGGGATCGGGGGGGTAAAAACAGGCCAGAGCACTAAAGCCGGAAACCCCGCCCACTCTGCGGAAACATGAATCCGCCAACCTGTTGCATTATTACACCCCTGGGGCAGGGGCGGGGGCGGGGGCGGGGGGGAAGCCACGCTCTCATGTGAAAGCCCATTGTTCAAAGACTGACCAGCGCTCGAACCGGCTGACCCGTCAGAATTACGTCCAGCTGGAATTCACCGGAACAGAGACAATGGAACAGGACTGGAGGTCCACGTTGTGAGGCTGAACCGGCTCTGCACTGTCCGCGGGAGGCACCATAGACGCACACAGATAATGTTGTGCCGTTACGCTAGAGCGGCAGCAGTACGAGGTCCCTGTGGAAAGTGTTGTCGCTGTGTACAGTGCCGATACGTGCCTGATAGATGAACGCAGTGCTTCCTATGCTTTGCCCCGCCATGACAGATGACTTCAGTATCAAAGGTCACAACTCATGTTGAAGAATCTCACCTGAATTATTCCAGCAACATTATGCTGAAGATCCGATTTTCACTCATCTCCACATATTACAGCCTGTCCCCTCCCCCTTCTGTATCTCTCTCTCTCTCACTAACAGGTAACCTCTCTTTCCCCAGGTAAAATCCTGGGCTATGGCACCAGTAGACTGTATCTCTCTCTCTCTCTCACTAACAGGTAACCTCTCTCTCCCCAGGTAAAAGCCCAGGTTACGGCTCCAGCAGACTGTATCTCTTTCTCTCTCTCTCTCTCTCTCACACTAACAGGTAACCTCTCTCTCCCCAGGTAAGAGCCCGGGCTATGGCTCTAGTAGATTGTATCTCTCTCTCTCTCACACTAACAGGTAACCTCTCTCTCCCCAGGTAAGAGCCTGGGCTATGGCTCCTGTGGACTGTATCTCTCTCTCTCTCTCACTAAGAGGTGACCTCTCTCTCCCCAGGTAAGAGCCTGGGCTATGGCTCCAGTAGATTGTATCTCTCTCTCTCTCTCTCTCTCACTAAGAGGTGACCTCTCTCTCCCCAGGTAAGAGCCCGGGCTATGGCTCCAGTTACCGCCGATCGCACAGCCGCGGCATCGTGGACGAGTGCTGCTTCCAGAGCTGTGAGCTGCGGCGACTAGAGATGTACTGCGCTCCCGCCAAGCCCAGCAAGGCCGCGCGCTCCGTCCGAGCTCAGCGCCATGCCCACACACCAAAGAGCCAGAAGGTGAGGGGCCACACTCGCACAACAAAGAGCCAGAAGGTGAGGGGCCACACTCGCACAACAAAGAGCCAGAAGGTGAGGGGCCACACTCACACACCTAAGAGCTAGAAGGTGAGGGGCCACACTCACACACCTAAAAGCTAGAAGGCGAGGGGCCACACTCACACACCTAAAAGCTAGAAGGTGAGGGGCCACACTCACACACCTAAGAGCTAGAAGGTGAGGGGCCACACTCACACACCAAAGAGCTAGAAGGTGAGGGGCCACACTCACACACCTAAAAGCTAGAAGGTGAGGGGCCACACTCACACACAAAAGAGCTACAAGGTGAGGGGCCACACTCACACACCAAAGAGCCAGAAGGTGAGGGGCCACACTCACACACCTAAGAGCTAGAAGGTGAGGGGCCACACTCACACACCTAAAAGCTAGAAGGTGAGGGGCCACACTCACACACCAAAAAGCTAGAAGGTGAGGGGCCACACTCACACACCAAAGAGCCAGAAGGTGAGGGGCCACACTCACACACCAAAGAGCTAGAAGGTGAGGGGCCACACTCACACACCTAAGAGCTAGAAGGTGAGGGGCCACACTCACACACCTAAGAGCTAGAAGGTGAGGGGCCACACTCACACACCTAAGAGCTAGAAGGTGAGGGGCCACACTCACACACCTAAAAGCTAGAAGGTGAGGGGCCACACTCACACACCAAAGAGCTAAAAGGTGAGGGGCCACACTCACACACCTAAGAGCTCGAAGGTGAGGGGCCACGCTCACACATCAAAAAGCCAGAAGGTGAGGGGCCACACTCACACACCTAAGAGCTAGAAGGTGAGGGGCCACACTCACACACCTAAGAGCTAGAAGGTGAGGGGCCACACTCACACACCTAAGAGCTCGGAGATGAGGGGCCACACTCACACACCAAAGAGCTAGAAGATGAGGGGCCACTATGATTCACAATTCATAATTGCCTTGCATATACACGTACAATGACTCTCACATTCACTAGTGAAGCTCTCACTCGCACTGAAAAAGCTTGTACATAACATCTAAATGCGTACACACACACCCTAAATCTCATATAAACACAAAGAGCTTGCACATTCACTAGTGAAGCTCTCACGCGCACTGAAAAAGCGTGTACATAACATATAAATGCTTGCACACACACCCTAAATCTTCTCATATAAACACAAAGAGCTCGCACATACACGTACAATGACTTTCACATTCACTAGTGAAGCTCTCACTCGCACTGAAAAAGCTTGTACATAACATCTAAATGCGTACACACACATCCTAAATCTTCTCATATAAACACAAAGAGCTCGCACATACACTAGTGAAGCTCTCACGCGCACTGAAAAAGCTTGTACATAACATATAAATGCTTGCACACACCCTAAATCTCATAAACATTAAGAGCTCGCACATACACGTACAATGACTCTCACATTCACTTGTGAAGCTCTCACACGCACTGAAAAAGTATTCACTTAATATCTACATGCTTGCACACACCGTAAATCTTCTCATATACACACAAAGAGCTCACATATTCACAAGTGAAGCGTCTTACATACGCACATTCACTATACGTTTTCACACACTACTGAAAACCCTCTCACAGTCACACAAAGCATTCACACATTCACTATAAGTTCTCACACATTCATATAAACAACACACACACACACACATACACACATATCAATTATAAATATTTTTTGTGTATGTGTGTTGTTATGAATATGTGAGAACAAATAGTGAATGTGCGAATGCTTTGTATGTTTATGTGAGCGGTCTCGTAGTTAATGCAAGAGGATTTTTGGCCTTTGGACTCATAGAGAGAGAAACCTGCTCACTGCAGCTCGTAAACAGAGAAACCTGCTCACTGCAGCTCGTAAACAGAGAAACCTGCTCACTGCAGCTCGTAAACAGAGAAACCTGCTCACTGCAGCTCGTAAACAGAGAAACCTGCTCACTGCAGCTCGTAAACAGAGAAACCTGCTCACTGCAGCTCGTAAACAGAGAAACCTGCTCACTGCAGCTCGTAAACAGAGAAACCTGCTCACTGCAGCTCGTAAACAGAGAAACCTGCTCACTGCAGCTCGTAAACAGAGAAACCTGCTCACTGCAGCTCGTAAAGAGAGAAACCTGCTCACTGCAGCTCGTAAAGAGAGAAACCTGCTCACTGCAGCTCGTAAAGAGAGAAACCTGCTCACTGCACTATCACCTTCTACCTTTTCCTATTATCTGTGCAATTCTGAACACAAGGGTTGACATTTCACCATGCGTCATAACCACTGTGTCCTGCTACCTTTGATAATAAGGCTCACAGGGTCATGTGATCGTAGCCTCTCAGTAAATCATGGTGCCAGCCATGTTACTAAGCCAGTTTGGGCCTTGTTTTATTTTTTTTCGTAGAAGCACACTTTCTGTAGCAGTCCGTCATCGTGTAATAAGGTATGAACTCACTCCCCTGCTGAAGAAGTGAAGCAATAAGCATTATCAAACATAAGCCAGTATCAGTATGCATTTTTCTCAGGAATTTGTTTTGAACAAAATCTGACAAAGAGATACTCAGTCCTTTTTCAAATTATAATATATTCCCAACAGTACTTTTCCATGCAAAAATAAGTTAGCAGCAGGCAAAAAATTATGTGTTGGCTATCTGCCAAGGTGAACAGTTAGTTGTTTAAAGATCCTTGTGAAGAGAACTCAGCTTGTGGCCAATGATTAAATGCCATTATATCACAGACCACAAAATGTAAACTGATGATAAATGTATTATTATTATTATTATAAAGTCACTAATCCTCCTGCTCTGTTTCAGGAGGCACACCAGAAGAACGCCAGCCGAGGAAACACGGGCAGCAGGAATTATCGGATATAGAGGAGAGAATGGAGAGACAGACAGCTGGACGGATGGACGGACACAGGGGGTCTGGCCTCAGCTTGTACTGCTGGTGAGCTGTTGGCTGAGGAAAGAGACTTAAGTGGACTTTTAAAGAGCGATGATGATTTAAACCCTGCTACAGGGAGAGAGGGGATTTTACACACTGAGAGAAGAGCAGATGGGGGCTTGAGCAGTGTGTGCCCTCGGCTGTGCCCGTTCAAAATGCCAAACTAGAGTTGCTGCTGAAACACGAGAGTTGGGCTGCATTTGTGACAGTCCCACGGATCCGTACGGGGGTTATAGCACCCCCAAACTGTGACAGATCGTCCTGCATGAGCCTGCTGCTCTCTTCACGCTTGCAGGACAAATTTAGATCGAAGAACCGATGAACCGATGAACTGATCTGTAACCCCTCAACTGCATCGAATGGTCAGGTTAAGTTTAGAATGAGTTCGTTCAGCATTTGTTGGCGTGCGCTACATTAGGCATGCGTAATTCGACTTCAAATCGGTCTTCAAATTCCTGACTTTTTTGTGAAATTTCCCATCATTCCTTGTGAAAATTCTCATAGTTCCCAGTTACAATGTTCATAATTCTACATAGAATTTCTCCTCATTACCAATAAAAATGAATAGAATAGAATAGAATAGAATAGAATAACTTTTATTTCCCGCTAGGGAACTTCAGTTCCCTTGCCCCAGCAACAACAAAAAAGACATAGACAGTGGGGCAGACCCACAACACACAAACAAACATATCAAACAAAGACATCCAACAGAATAATTACATCAATCAAGTGAATTAAAGTGCAATGCAGCCATGATTAAAAATAGCCCCCGCTGTCCCGAGATGTCCAGTGTCACCAAGCAGTCCAACACACAAACTCCGCCTCCACGACTCTCCTCCATACACGCAGCGCCGCGGTACGAAGCACCGAACTGCGTCAATCTTCCCAGATGTCTCCTCACTCCTCCCCCGCATTATGTTCTCCTTCCCTGGCTGCCTTTTGAAGATTGCCTGCACACCCGGATCAGTCCCGACATCTACAACTCCGGTGAAGAGCGATGGTAAACTTTGTTGCTGCAGTCTGCGGATCCAACAGACGTTCCCGAGCATTATGTTGCGAATGCGTCTCCATGCGACCACAAACAAAATTATATCAACTAGACAATTCGTCAATATTATCAAAACAAGCAGCAGGAGTGCCCTGAAAAATCTCCAGCCCGCTTCCCCGTCCCACTACAGACACACAGCGCATGAAAAAAACAAAGACAAAAGCCAGACACAATAAAACACATTCAAATTAACAAACACGAACACCAGAGACAGCTGGACTACAAGTCGCCATTACATCGCCATGTGACGTCATAAGGGATATGTTATTGACAGGAGAGGCAGTAGGTACTGTTGAGAGGTGTGTGGCGGTGTTGTGGCAGCTGCTGCTGCTCACTGAGAGAGAGGTGTAGCACTGCACTGAGACTTTAAGTGCAAAAACCCTTTAAAAATGGTTTTGAGTTTTTGTGTGCTTTTACACAGGGTTTATAACCTTTGTCAAAATGTTATCACAACATCACAGGAAACTGGAAAGAAAGCTGCGTTTTGGCTGTTCGGTTCTGGATAGAGAACACGCTTGGTCTCCCGCAGATTCCAGACCAGAGGAGAAAGAAATCCTTAGCATAGCCACCCAGAGACAGGTGGCTAATGATTAATTCAGCTTGGCCTGGCCTATTCTGTTCTGTTAGCATTGGGAGGAACCTTTGATTTTTTGGACCGCTTGATTTGTCATCAGGAAAATGTGATGGGGGGAGAAACGCTGTGATATGGTATGGGAAGCAATGTGCACACACACTGTTCTGAACACAGTGTTCCCCTCAAACAAATACATAATTCCACAGCACTGCACTCCAGAAACCAGGAGGTAGGCCTACCCAGAGACGCATATTCAGCAGTGTCGAACACCAACTATGTGCGGGTTCATACTCGGGTTAGGGTTAGGTTTAGGGTTACGCTTTGGGCTTGAGACGCACACTTTCAGGCTCTGTCTCATGTTCTTATGACAATCAGAACCTCAACCCCCCCACCCTGGTCAATAGTCTCTATCGCACCGCCCCTCCGGGATCTCAATCGCCCCCCACCCCCTTGCGACTGACAGCCAGCTCACCAACGTTGGCAAGTTGGCGACTCTGTTTCATACATTGCTTCCAAAAATCCCTTTTCTGAGAATCTCCACAATCACATCAGTCTCCTGGGTATCGGGAAGCTTATCCTGGTTTTTGTTCCCGTACTGATAAGCGAAGTGAGATTGCGTAGCGATAAGCGTGTGAAGCCATAGCGACCCAGAGAACACATCGAATTAAATCAAATCCGATCACGCGTCACTGCTCAAGCGACGCGCCGCGTATAAATCGGCGTACGTCCATATCACATCTCGTCACTGTCCCTTTGTGTCACGTTTCCACGGCATTAACCCCCCACCTCTTCACGTGACATCATGATCATGTCACAGACACACATCCCATCACATCTCGTCACTGTCCCTTTGTGTCACGTTTCCACGGCATTAACCCCCCACCTCTTCACGTGACATCATGATCATGTCACAGACACACATCCACATCACATCACATCACACTCTCCACACTGCGACTGTATATAATCCAACTAGTACTCCCATGGAAGTTATTTTATGCCTCGTTCCACTGTCATTATATGTGACCGTGTTATATTGGAAAAGACTCTGAGAAATATTACCCCCTGTATAATGGTGCTATTTTGTAGTGTGTTATTTGCAAGGGTTGTCTAAAGTGCTGAATGAAAGATAATGAAGACTGAGATGCTGGAGTGAGATGCTGGAGTGGCGTTTGCACAGATGTGTGGCTGTGATTGTTGATAGTTTTTTAACATTTTGTTTTCTTATTTGTAAACAATTTAAATCAGCTGTTTGTAAGTCAGCAAATGTGTCAAATCTGCATAGATATTTTGGAATCGCATCTGATGTGGTCCCACGAAGGTTCTTTTTTTCTACCGTTTGTAAATTATTATAATTATCGTTGTTATTATTCAAGTTTTTGATCCCTCTGCAAAATAACTTGACAAAAGAGAACTGTGAACTTTTATTTTCCCTCACTATTTAGATAGTCAAAGCCATTGTGCACATTTGTCTATCCTGCGACTCATTAAGTTCATGAATCTGAAAAAAAAAATTTGGACTTAAATGTACATAATGTGACGTGCACAATAGCGCAGATTCTGTACATCCCATCGTGGCTGCTTGGACTCTGCTCATTGGTCAGCCCTGGCAAGGAAGAACAATAAAGGCATTAATTGCCAAATTTTTTCCACAAGCCTTTATTTCCCTTGATCGGTGAACCCGTGGGCCACTTCCAGCACATTGTTCTGCAAAGTGACAACAGCAAGGCACCGCACGCTCCTTAACCGAGTACAATGTGTTTAAATGATCAGTTATTCATGACATCACAACCTTCAAGACCTCAACCATCACAATGCTTTGTGACGACTCAAAGTTATTCTTCTTTTTAATCAAATTTCATTAAATATGTGTTAGAGAGAGAGAGAGAGACAGAGACAGAGACAGATCGATCACTGACAGGAAGCAGGATGCAGAGCTTAAGTGGTCAGTCAGTGGTCATTAATAAACCAATGCTGCAACTAAACCCAGAGAGGTGGGGGTGGGGAGGGTGGGGGCAGGGGGGGGGGGGGGTTCCGATGCAGCTCTTCAGATGCAGATCTTTTCTTTCTGTCTTTCCAGCCCCCATCCTTCCCTGGCGAGCATGCTCTCTCAGGCCTTTAGCGTGAGGCAGGCTGGCAAAATATATTTTATACACAAGAACCAATAAGATGCGTTATTCACAGTAACAAGCTTCTGCATCTGTCTGATACCCCCCCCAAGTCATTTTATTTCAGTCCATGTTCCAGATTTGTGCACATTTCAGGTTTTACTCAGTGCAGTTATCCAGTAATTCTGAATTAACTCAGTAGTTTGTAGTATACCCTCCAGGGTCTTTTGAACGTAAGGCTGGTGCATTCAGATAATTTTAAGCTGAACGGGGAAGAGGGGCAGCCCCAAAATAAACCCCCTTTAGAGTGATTGTGGGAGAGATGACCCTCGGTGTTCCTCCCTCGGCTTGCCTCCACAGAGGAGATGTGCTGTTTTCTGAGCGCAGGTCACATGAGGACGTGGTTGGTTCCTGGACCCGGCTAGGAAACGGATGCTCTGGGCTTCTGCTAAGTACGTTCACCGTTGTCTTTAAAATGACCTTGCGGTCGGCGTTAGCGCTCTCTGGTTTCACAGACTCTCTTTTGCTCCCTGCCCGGCTTGTTTGAGCGCGAAGGAGAAGCTGGCAGATCCTTGTTTTTGTGACTAATGAATGCAGAGGGATCCTTTACTTTAGCTGACTGGCCCAAACGCGTGATCTGTGGCTTATGTGTCTCTTACAGAAAGCCGCATCACACCTCAAATACACCTGATTTCACAGGTACACGCATCCGCAAATTCTTCATGTCAGCCATCATATGAGTGGAGAGATGCTTTCAGGCTGTGATTTTCCAATGCACATGAAATGTGTGCAGGTTCAGGGGACGGACGGTTAGCAGATTAGCGTGTCCGTGAGCAGACAGGACGTCTGTGTCCCTGTGAGAGAGCTATACAAGGATGATTCCTTGTCTTTGGTTCTCACTGTCAAAGCTGCTGGTTGGAGTTTAATCTTGTTGCAATGCTGTTGTCTTTGCCATATTGTGCTTCCATTTATGCTGTTGTTTGTTAAAGCTGCCAGAATGTATGTGATGCAGCTGGAATATGTGTGGGCTGAATTTTGAGGGTAAGACAGGGATCACTATGTCTCCAACCACAACCATTCCCTTCTCTACATCTCTCTCTCTCTTTTAGTCCTCTTTCTCATTTCTATTTCCCCCTGTTTGTTTTCTCTCTCCTCTCCCCCCTCTCTCTCCCTCTCTCTCTCTATCCCTCTCTATCCCTCCCCCCTTTTTTCTCTTTCTCTCTCCTGTAGTGGAAATTCACAAAGAGCTGATTGTGACGGGACAACGCTGGCTTTAGGACTATGATGTCAGCGCCATGTTTTCCTTGGAGAGTCTCTCTCGAGCTGCATTGTTCCTGGAAGCTGTGGTCTGTTCTCCAGGCAACTGACAGAGCCTGCGATGAACCCCAAGGGCTCAGCCAATCAGAGGGAAGCATGGGTCATGTGATACATCACACCCTCGGGAACCGTCTCTCAAGGAAGGAGATGAGCCGCTGTCTGGGGAAGAACGGTCTCGACAGGGCCCTCTCTCCGTTTCAAAGGCACTGACAAGGGAAAGCAATCAAAAATGAATTCAACCCATGTTTGTAGTACAGTCATTATGGGGATGTCCTTTACACAGGACACACACAAGGCCAATTCCTTAACCATTATACAACACTGCCGTCCTATTTCCCGATTCCCAGTCAGGTCACTGCTGTTGTAGCCATGAGCAAGGTACTTAACCTGAATTGATTGAGTAAATATCCAGCTGTATAGATTGATCCTGTGTAAAAATGCTAATGTTGTGTAGGTCGCTCTGGGTAAGTGTGTCTGCTAAATTTCTGTAATGGAATGGAAAAGAGTCAGTACTGCAGATAGTGAGCTCAGGTATACACACAGAGGAGTTCCTATTGCAGGGTAGTCGGTGCTGCAGACAGTCAGTGATCCTGAGGAAAGTGTCAGTACTACAGAGGGACTAGTGACTATTTAAAAAGGACTCTCAATACCAGGGGTTCTAGACCCTAGCCCTCAGTACCCCCGTGAATGCTGTTTTTCATTCGAAACGTAATCACAATTCCCCAACCATAAAGAGCTGTTCATTATTTAAGTCACACTTTTAAACACTTTTAATGTCAAACGAGGCATGATTTACCCTCTCCATGCGATATTATGAGAGAAACAGATAACGATGTTGCAAAGAATGAATATTGTATATTAATTTAAGGACTTATAATCAAACATCAGTTCTGAGGCAACTGGGCTTTCATTTCCTGTAATGCGCTGCGGCAAATTATGACATTTTCTACTGATTAAATGACAAAATAGTGAGGTTCATTAACCCTTGTGAGAAGTCTTTTTGTCCTACGACAGTCTTCTAGAACTCTATTGCTCTCAGTTAAGAACATTCTAATGACATATAGAATAGAATAGAATATGTGTGATCTTACACCTTAAAGGGTTATATGTTGAAAGGGTGGACACCTGATCTTTGAAATTGAACAATTTGTTGGAAATTAAGAGTTGAAAGACGAAGCAAATGGTTATGAGCGGAACCTACGTTGTCTTCAAATCTGTTTCAGTAGAGAAGTGTGAAACTCAAACTTGTGTTTTCTACATCCTTAATGAATCAATTAAGGGTACCAATCTCTTGAAAATGAATGAAAATAATAGTTTTAGAGAGGTAGACAAGCATGGGCATGTTGGAGAATATCTTGCTTTGACAAATGCAGAATGTTTGGAAGTGACAGGAAAAAAAAACTATGAGTGAAAATCAAGAAGTATGCTGGGAAATGATGTACTGGACCTGTATGCTTATAGAGCGGAATTCAAAAAGATGGACAGAACATGGTAAGAGGAGATCAGAGAAACCACAGAGACTATGAACTATGACTGCCAAGAAAACCTCAAGGAAACAAGGGAAGAACATAAAAAGAGGGAGATGGTGATGAGCTGAGAAAGAAAGGAGAGATGAGAGGAGTGGGAAAGGGAGAGAGGGAGGAGAGAGGTTAGAATAACAGCGCTTGGGTTCTGTGAGCCCATCTCGAATGTCAGTGTTCCCAGTTCCTGCAGGAGACTCCAAAATAAATGCATGGAAAATAAGGGCTGAGCTCTCCAAGCGAAACCACTACAGCTGAGCTCCAGGAGCCTGGCTCCTACACCGTACCCCTCTCTCCACACAGCAAAACCACTCCAGCTGAGCTCCAAGAGCCTGGCTCCTACACCGTACCCCTCTCTCCAAACAGCAAAACCACTCCAGCTGAGCTCCAGGAGCCTGGCTCCTACACCGTACCCCTCTCTCCACACAGCAAAACCACTACAGCTGAGCTCCAAGAGCCTGGCTCCTACACCGTACCCCTCTCTCCACACAGCAAAACCACTACAGCTGAGCTCCAGGAGCCTGGCTCCTACACCGTACCCCTCTCTCCACACAGCAAAACCACTACAGCTGAGCTCCAAGAGCCTGGCTCCTACACCGTACCCCTCTCTCCACACAGCAAAACCACTCCAGCTGAGCTCCAAGAGCCTGGCTCCTACACCGTACCCCTCTCTCCACACAGCAAAACCACTCCAGCTGAGCTCCAAGAGCCTGGCTCCTACACCGTACCCCTCTCTCCAAACAGCAAAACCACTACAGCTGAGCTCCAGGAGCCTGGCTCCTACACCGTACCCCTCTCTCCACGCAGCAAAACCACTACAGCTGAGCTCCTAGAGCCTGGCTCCTACACCGTACCCCTCTCTTCACACAGGGAGGGCTACGGTGGGTCCACAGGGCCCCTCTGTTAAACTCCCTAATTAATGTCTATAGATGGAGCAAACGGCTGTGCTCAGGGGTAATATGGGTATGGTCCCCACATGTGCGACACTGGACCACAACCAGTCAACCGTGTTCAGGAACGGTCATGGCTGCTAGCGGTCCGTTTCCTCTTACCTGTGCACACCTGCATCCACCAACACGTGCACACATACCTGTCTCCGTGCACCTGAACATACACCTGTGTTCTCACACCTTGTCATGGTTTCCCAGCATGCTCTTTCCTTTTTGGCCACTTCTCTGTGGAGCTTTCTTTTGGTTTTCGTTATCCATCCCATGTTTTGGGTTTTCTTTCTGCTCAGTGTCTGCTCACCTGTGCTGCATTTTCTTTCATTATTTAAACCTCGCGTCGTCTTTGTTTGACGCTTCCACATTGCCATTGATTTGACAAGGAAAGCCGGTAATTCACGGACTGACAGTTCGTTACGACCGTATCACTTCAACTTGTCGTCGTTACACTGGACTTGTTTCGGGCGTCGTTAGAGTTTGCTAGAAACTTAGCTTTGGTTACTCTCCACCCTTTGTCTGTCCCTTTGCGGAACCTCTGTCTCCCTGTCCTGGACAGAGCTGTCTTCGCCATCATCGTTTCTTCTTGTTTGAGTTTTTCGGCTCCCTCGTTGTGAGCTTGAGGTCTTTTTTTGTTTCGTATTGTCTTAATCTCTAGTGTTAGAGTCTTTCGCCCAATATGGGTCGTTTTGAGTTTGGTAGCGGATTTTCTCGTTTTAAGGAGAGTTTGTTATTTTCTTATATCGGTTTTGATTCCCTGTTTGCGGGTTTCCCTCCCGCTTTTGTGGTGTTCTTTATAGAGCACTTTAAGAACCCCCCACTGTCGCGTTTGGTCCTTCGTTCCGTACGCTACCCCTCACACACCTGAACACACAGCTGCACACAACTGTCTCGTATTTAATATCAGTCCATTCCAGGGCTGTTTTTTATATCATACAGTATAAAATGTTTGACACAACAATTTTTTAATCTTCTGGCAAAGTCATACAGCTACACATTGCTGAAAACGCAATGAAACTCTGGGGCTTTTATACTTGAGACAGAGATCTAAATTATTCAGCATTTATCATAGATTATTCTCTTGCTGCAATCTGCACCTCTATTGAAGAAACACGTGTGCGTTGAACTATTTTTCTGTTGGTATAGATTATTTACTTAGATGTAGCTCATTTGGTATTTACCATGCCACATCAACTTTTATCTACAGTATTGACTGCAGAAAACACCAAGACAGTATTTATTGTAGATTTAGTTTGTTCAGCACTGGCAGTATATATAGTACCTCATTCAGTGCTTACTATCATTTTCTAGAATATATACTGTATTCGGTTCATTCCATATTTACTGTAAACACAGCTCTAATGGCATTTTTTCTAAATATAGCTGAGTCATTACATACTAAACATAACTGACTGACTCGGTAATTGGAAAAGATGTGGTTCAGTGAGTTTATCTAATTCTGCTGTGTACTCTGTGGATTCAGCAGTATTTACCATAGATTCACCTCATTCAATATAGACAGTGATAAGTCAGTATTTAACTACAGATACAGACATTTCCTATAGCTACAGACAGGACAATATTTGTTTAAGGTTCAGATACTATGGTCTTAATGGACCTATCGATGAATCTGTTGGGTGGGCAATCGGGGGGAGGGGGGAGTGGGGAGAAGGGGGGGGTTCGACCTCGAAACCAGCATTTCACTCAGAAGTACCCAGGCCACAAGGCCCGCGGTGGGAGCCCAATTCCCCGCTCTCCCTATGATGTCAGTGAGGATACAGGTCCCTTCAGGCAAAGTTCAGCAGGTTCAAGAGCCACACAGAGTGTCACAGTGCCCCCTGGAGACGCCGAGGGGGCAGTGCAGGTCAGTGGGTTTGGCGACTGCAGCCGCGACCTGTGTTTGCTCTCGCTCTCCTTGGCTCCCAGTCAGAGAGCGGCTTCCCAGAAAGGGGGGGGTTCTGGAAGCATGTCAAGTCTAAGCGGGAGAATTCCAGGAGCAGGGGTCCTTCTCACAAGACAAACTGCCTCTGGCCTGCAGATACAGTAGCCCTTGTAGAAATGCCTGTTTACATGGGGGCCATCGGCAGCCTCATTGTGAGCTGTTCTGTCTTCCAGTGTGAGACCCGATGGGCTACTTCCACGTCCCCAAGCCAGATCTTCACATGATACATCACACCTGTCTGTCCTAGGAGCTGGTCCCAATCTAAAATTATGTAAGTATTCACAATCTTGGAGTCTACAAGGTGTGGAGGAGATTTTGGTTTTCAGGGTCTGTATATTTTCTGAGTACTGCTCACCACAATTGTATATGAGTAAGAGGTGTAGAAATTATAATTTACAAATCGAAAAGCAATCTTAACCAATATTATCAATACCTACGGACAATCAAAGACTGCCATCTGGTGGCAAAATATACTGACGCACAAACATAAAAGCCATGACTGCATTACATATTATTAGTTTCTTAGGGTGTGTCCTAATCACCTGGCAACCATAACCCCTACACCACAGCCAATAGCTAACCACATATCTACCACTGTGCTGTTTTACTGTCAAATGTAACAGAGCTGGGGACACTTGATCCAAATGACTCATTTACACCAATACTGCAGAATCTATCAAGGTTAAAACCCAGGGCTTCCCAACCCTGGTTCTGGAGGGCCGCAGAGTGTGCTGGATCTCGCTTCTGTGGAGGACCGTACATGTACAACACCCAACAGCTCCTGTACAACTTGAGTTTAGTTGGGAAAAGATTGAAAACGTCTGTCTCTATAGGTACTTGGCTCAACCATCCAACAATGATCGTGTATGCACTCATTCAGGATGTCCAAAAATGTAGCCATTCTGCAACTTTTTCTCATTTGAGGCCTTGCTGATTTAAGTGTGGATCCGCTGGCCCCTGTTGCTGGCTCTGATAAGTGCCTACAGACAAAACGTGATATTTTAATAACTCATAATTAGCTTCATCCATTTACTTTATTGCACATAAAGACAAATTGTTTCCAAGAATTTCCCATTTGGAAATATCTGGTTTGGAAAGCTTTAGTGGAACATGCAGTTTACTGTAGCTGCCAATCTCACTCACTCTCTCTTTCTCTCTCTCTCACTCTCTCTCTCTCTCTCTCTCACACACACATTATCCCTCTCAAACACACTCTATCTTTCTCTTTCACACACACACACACACACACACACACACATGCACTCATACACACACACACACACACACACACACGCACTCATACACGCACTCACACACACACACACACACGCACTCACACACACACACACACACACACACACACACACACACACACGCACTCATACACGCACTCACACACACACACACACACACACACACACACGCACGCACGCACACACACACACACACACACGGACCATGTGAACAAGTTAAATGTACATGTGTCTCCAGCACAGAAAGCCTTTTTAATGTTCTGGAAAATTCTGGAAAATGGCAGCGAGGGGAAGGCTGTGGACAGACTCCTGTTTCTAAAGTCACGTGACCCCAAACATGTACGCGCATGGTGGCTCAGAGACAGGACAACACCCGCAGGTCATCACCTGTCTACTACAAACATTAAATAATATGATTAAATATCCAGAGGGCTTTCAATGAGGGCCAATAACAGTGGACATACAGGGGGGCTTTATTTAAGATGAATTGTCTATACAACATTTTAATATATCAAACTGGCTCAGATAAAGAAAAGATTATTGGTAATCTGTATTACAGCACATGCATCTTCTAAGGAGATAAAGAAAAGGCTATTTATTTATCTGACGCCAGCTGTCATAAAGACTGTCTGGGTTCACTCCTCTCTCCCCTATCTAAGCAGTTGTCAAGGTCTTTCACTCCTATATACATTCCAACCATTTTCATTGCAATCTTCAGACACAGTCTCGAGATTTTACAATACAATACACTGTGCATGTCCAGCCCTTTTTGGTGTTCTGTGTAAAATATAAAAAGTGATTTAACATGCGCTTTCTAGTTGAAAAATATCTTCTTGACATTTTCTTAATATTACAAATGATGTAATAACAAAATACCTTCAAAGCTTGAGAGGAAATATTTGTGGTATAAACATGAGCGTGTTTCTGCAAGTTTTTTATGCATATTTTAACTGAAACTGTCACAGATGGTTAACTTGGAGCACGGTGCAAATATTGTTAAAATGAATGATGTTGCTTCTTTATCAGTCAATTAAATATTCTTGTAAAAACTTATTATGCAGTATAACTAATCGGCATTGTCATAATAACTTTGCATGCTTGTTAAAAAAAGTATAAATATGGAATAAGAACAGGTACAGTGCAGTCCATAAGTATTTGGACAGTGATGCATTTTTTGTTGTTTCGGCTCTGTACTCCTGCACATTGAAATGGAACAGTGACTATGAGGTTAAAGTGCAGACCTTCAGCTTTAATTTGAGGGTTTTTACCTCCACATTGGGTGAACCTTGTAGCAATTGTAGCCATTTTATACATAGCCCCCCCGCCCCCATTTTAGGAGACAAAAAGTAAGTAGACAAATTAATATTAACTTAAATAAATCATATTTATTATTTGGTTGCATATCCTTTGCATACCATGACTTCCTGATGTCTGTGACCCAACAACATCAAAAGACTCTTGATCTTATTTTCAGGTACTCTTACGAGCGGTACTATAACTCTATAACTTTACAGTAACTGTTCCATTTAAAATCAAATGTGCTGGAGTACACAACAATACAAAACAATAAAAAATGTGTCACTGTCCAAATACTTTTGGACTGCACTGTATATCATTTAATTCCCAGATCCTCCTTATTCCATCTTCTGAAGGGCATTGCACAGGATCCCCATCTCACCTGCAATGAGCCAGAGAAAGGATTCCCATCACTTTATGGCCTACTGTTAGGAACATACACTGGACCTTTTCTTTTGGTCCCGACCTTTTTGGGGGTTTCAATGACAAGATTAGCATTTCTTGCTTTTTAAATCGCTCACTAAACTTTACATAACTTGAGCTAACGGTGGAACCCCAGGGGGAATAGAACACACTTTCATTTTAATTAGGGGTGCTTTGTTAGCTCATCTATTAGCGGAGTGTTGGGTCACGATGCTCAGTTTAGAAACGAGCACATATATACAAACCCTCATGCACACACACACACACACACAAAGGAGACAAACACATAAAGAGACACATACACAACTATGCCATATCTATAACCTGCAAGAATTCATTAACCGGTATTTTCTGTCAAATCCATGTACAGACACATGCATACACCTGCATGTGCGCTCTTATACGAACATGGCATCGGTTTGTATGCGCCCATCACAGGCGTGTGTGTGCACTCTTATACGAACATGACATCGGTTTGTATGCGCCCATCACAGGCGTGTGTGTGCACTCTTATACGAACATGACATCGGTTTGTATGCGCCCATCACAGGCGTGTGTGTGCACTCTTATACGAACATGACATCGGTTTGTATGCGCCCATCGCAGGCGTGTGCGTGCACTCTTATACGAACATGACATCGGTTTGTATGCGCCCATCGCAGGCGTGTGTGTGCACTCTTATACGAACATGACATCGGTTTGTATGCGCCCATCGCAGGCGTGTGTGTGCACTCTTATACGAACATGACATCGGTTTGTATGCGCCCATCGCAGGCGTGTGCGTGCACTCTTATACGAACATGACATCGGTTTGTATGCGCCCATCGCAGGCGTGTGTGTGCACTCTTATACGAACATGACATCGGTTTGTATGCGCCCATCGCAGGCGTGTGTGTGCACTCTTATACGAACATGACATCGGTTTGTATGCGCCCATCGCAGGCGTGTGTGTGCACTCTTATACGAACATGACATCGGTTTGTATGCGCCCATCGCAGGCGTGTGTGTGCACTCTTATACGAACATGACATCGGTTTGTATGCGCCCATCGCAGGCGTGTGTGTGCACTCTTATACGAACATGACATCGGTTTGTATGCGCCCATCGCAGGCGTGTGTGTGCACTCTTATACGAACATGACATCGGTTTGTATGCGCCCATCGCAGGTGTGTGCGTGCACTCTTATACGAACATGACATCGGTTTGTATGCGCCCATCGCAGGCGTGTGCGTGCACTCTTATACGAACATGACATCGGTTTGTATGCGCCCATCGCAGGCGTGTGCGTGCACTCTTATACGAACATGACATCGGTTTGTATGCGCCCATCGCAGGCGTGTGTGTGCACTCTTATACGAACATGACATCGGTTTGTATGCGCCCATCACAGGCGTGTGTGTGCACTCTTATACGAACATGACATCGGTTTGTATGCGCCCATCGCAGGCGTGTGTGTGCACTCTTATACGAACATGACATCGGTTTGTATGCGCCCATCACAGGCGTGTGTGTGCACTCTTATACGAACATGACATCGGTTTGTATACGCCCATCGCAGGCGTGTGTGTGCACTCTTATACGAACATGACATCGGTTTGTATGCGCCCATCGCAGGCGTGTGTGTGCACTCTTATACGAACATGACATTGGGGTTTGTATGCGCCCATCGCAGGCGTGTGTGTGCACTCTTATACGAACATGACATTGGGGTTTGTATGCGCCCATCGCAGGCGTGTGTGTGCACTCTTATACGAACATGACATCGGTTTGTATGCGCCCATCGCAGGCGTGTGTGTGCACTCTTATACGAACATGACATTGGGGTTTGTATGCGCCCATCGCAGGCGTGTGTGTGCACTCTTATACGAACATGACATTGGGGTTTGTATGCGCCCATCGCAGGCGTGTGTGTGCACTCTTATACGAACATGACATCGGTTTGTATGCGCCCATCGCAGGCGTGTGCGTGCACTCTTATACGAACATGACATTGGGGTTTGTATGCGCCCATCGCAGGCGTGTGTGTGCACTCTTATACGAACAGGGCATTGGGGTTTGTATGCGCCCATCACAGGCGTGTGTGCACTCTTATACGAACAGGGCATTGGGGTTTGTATGCGCCCATCACAGGCGTGTGTGTGCACTCTTATACGAACATGACATCGGGGTTTGTAAGCGCCCATCGCAGGCGTGTGCGTGCACTCTTATACGAACATGACATCGGTTTGTATGCGCCCATCGCAGGCGTGTGCGTGCACTCTTATACGAACATGACATTGGGGTTTGTATGCGCCCATCGCAGGCGTGTGCGTGCACTCTTATACGAACATGACATCGGTTTGTATGCGCCCATCGCAGGCGTGTGCGTGCACTCTTATACGAACAGGGCATTGGGGTTTGTATGCGCCCATCACAGGCGTGTGTGTGCACTCTTATACGAACATGACATCGGGGTTTGTATGCGCCCATCACAGGCGTGTGTGTGCACTCTTATACGAACATGACATCGGGGTTTGTAAGCGCCCATCGCAGGCGTGTGCGCACGTACCGCTGATGCTGTTGGCCAGGTTGCGTAGCTGCTGTGTGTTGTCCAGGACCTCGATGCTCTGGGTGTAGGCATTGTAGCGCACTGAGAAAGGCCGGGGGATGGTAGAGGAGAAACGCCTGAGGGGTGGAAACCACAGACAGGTCAGCCCCGCCCTGCCCCGCTCACCCCGTCCCGCTCCGGTCAGCCCCGCCCCGTCCCGGCCCCTGCTCTGGCTAGCTCCCTTCTTTCGGGACTGTGGTTCCCCTCCGAAATTTCAGCACTTACGTTTCTAATCTACTCTTTGCACGTCTCTCAAATTTAAATACCAGGTCTTAATTACTTTTTTAAAATCTTGCAACGTTACAATATTCAGATTTCAAAAGGCTGTTGAGTTTTGCCCCAAAACGCCCCCTTTTCTTAAAAGATCAATTTGGTGCCCAACGTGGGGCCGAGCATCTTCAATTTCCACCCCAACTGGGGGCTTCTGCAACCGCTGCTGCGCTCATGCTGCGAACCCCACAGCCGAATTCAGGAGAATGTAGACACCCATGGTTCTCCTCTGAAACACCTTGTGTGCTGTTTCTTTTCACGCCGCAGACTACAGCTAAGCTTGCACAGGGTTGAGTGGGAGGAGGACCTTTCATATGAGGCTTTCGCAGGGGCGAAGTTCAGGGGCGCCCGATCGACCAATGGGGGTTGATGGATCACAATGAACGTGTATCTCTAACCAACTGAACCCTCCCATACCCTGAGCGACAGAATCACCAATTGCACGTGGCCTTCTGGAACTACCAGCCACAGTCACCACTGGAACAGTCCAGATTCGATCACAATAGTCTTTACAGTGTAATGTGTCAATATTACTTAGGTGACCTGTGAAAAGGTCACCGTTGTTGTTGTTACCACGGTTGTACCTGACTTTTTCTTTTGCGTCCTCAAAGCTTTCCGCTACAAAATAAACAGGCTGAAACTCTGTGATGGGGTACTTCTGCAAGCTCGTCTTCTCTGGGTCGAACGGCAGGATCTTCGGCTTGTCCGACAAGCTGTACTGTAGGGAGAAAACACCGGGAGCCCAGTGAAGCTACACTCACACACTTGTGACACATCTTTACACACTCAATATGCCTGAAACACACGCCTATACATACCTGAGACACACCCATAAACGCAAAATGCACACCTGAGACACACCTGAAATGGACTCCCAGCACATATTCCACGCCCATAGAGTTGAAACAGAGAAATATCCGCGAATGAAAACGCAACGAGAGTGCCCTCTTACCTGCAGCTCTCCAAAGGATGAGAGCAAACCTGCTCCGTAGGCCCTGATCTCTGAGCCCTCCTTACAGAGGCCAAACTCCACTGTGAACCAGTACACCTGCAGGCCGGCAGAAAGGAGACGCAACATCAGGAGGAGATGCAGGAGGATTTCACGGCGCTGAAGATAATGAAAAAGTAGTTTTCTGCATACTCACGGTCGCCAGTTTTTCAATGAAGTCATCTGGGGCTCCCAGGGCTGCCAGACCAATTTCCTGCCCAGAAAAAAAATCACATTTTTTTTTTTGTGTTTTTAATTCCACTCAAAATGTTTTCCAGATACGTCCTGGATTCAATCAGTGTTTGTCAAAATCGATGCAAAGTGTTAGTTTTCTTCTTCACAAACAAAGTTTGGAAAGTTCTTTTTTTGGCAACAGTTGTGCTTGCAAAATCAAAAAAACACATTTATTTGTCAAAGTCAAAGTAAGAACTAGTTTTGAGTGAATCAAAGCAGTTCCACAGGCAACTGGCAGACAGAACTGTAGGATTTTACATGGTCCTCAAACTTCAGACCTGTAGACCTCAGGCATCATTGATACGTTTGTGTCCGTATCCGTATGTGCTGTTCTGAGGGTTACGTGTTTACGTGTGTGTGTGTGCGTGTTTGTCCGTGCGTGCATGTGTGCACAGTGAAGACGATGGTTTCTACGGTGATGGTTTTCATCCGTCCCATGTGTCCCCCAGTGAATATTCGGTCATCAATCCCAGTACCTGTGAGAACTGGGCAAAGCCAGGGTCTGCAAACAGAGGCACGTGTCCCAGCAGTTCGTGGCAGATGTCCCTGTAGACGCAGAGAGCTTTAGTGTTCAATCCTGGACATAATTAACTCTTCATTGTTATCAGGCCATGTTCCTAACAATGTGTAGGAGAGGCTTCAGGTTGGGTTCAGGAAGTACTATAGCACTGAGACAGCCCTTGCTTTAGTAATGAATGATTTGCTATTGTAGGATTCTTACAATTATAAGATTCACTCAGACACTGATAGATCAGTTTGCCGCCGTCCAAATGGTATCAGCCAACTTATCATAAGTACAATACGGGTTATAAGTGCAAATGGTAGCTCCTGCCATTTAAAGGTGTAGTACTTAATTATAGAATAGCAGCCGAGAGTGAGACATCAAGACCTATTCCAACCAAGGAGACTAGATTAACAACACAATAGACTGGTTCCTGGCCTCCGGATCAGGAACTTAAAGCCATTTTTTAGCATAGCAGACTATTTTTAAAGAGGTGAGAGATGGCCTCTTAACTCAAGCACACTACCTTTAAATACGCAGCCTCTTAACTCAAGCACACTACCTTTAAATATGCAGCCTCTTAACTCAAGCACACTACCTTTAAATACGCATTTCTGCTTCCCGCCTATGAAAACAAAGCCCGGAAATGGTATTTAAAGCAAGACAGTTCTCCCAATGTCGCTCTGAATGACTCCGCTGTATCCAGAGTGCATTGCTGTATCTCTGACAACCGCTGTTACCGAGAATAAACTTTGTCATTTTCAACGAACATCGGAGCCGTTCCTTTTTTTCTCACACTATTCTCCCTGGATTGTGGCTGGCTTTGATACAATAGACCACCATATTCTCCACCGCCGGTTGGACAAATCAGTTGGTCTCATGAGACAAGCTCTTTATTGTGTCATCTGCGTGGTCCTCATTCACCAACCAGTCTTTCTTTAAAACGTTTTTATGGACGTTCTAGCATTCAATGTTTTATTACTTGGGATTTTTTTCTTGGGTAGAACAGCAGCTCAGAATG
Organism: Ilyophis sp. 1 JC-2022; assembly: GCA_022702515.1. Taxonomy (NCBI): domain Eukaryota; kingdom Metazoa; phylum Chordata; class Actinopteri; order Anguilliformes; family Synaphobranchidae; genus Ilyophis; species Ilyophis sp. 1 JC-2022. Next base: position 9,004,489 of record CM040403.1, on the reverse strand, counting down.
CAAACATCAGATAATCCCAAAATGTTTGTAAAAATGTTTTAAAGAAAGTCTTAAGAACAATTTTTGTCCTTGGTGAATGAAGGCCATTATTAGTAAAGATGGTGTTAACTAACTGCCGCATAGATAACACACAACT